>OY748291.1:7727106-8244008 GCA_963556515.1 Nudaria mundana
TCTTTACACCGGACCAGAGGTGTCTGCTGTACAAGACGCAGATTAGACCCTGCGTCGAATACTGCTCTCACCTCTGGGACGGCTCCGCGAAGTATCTGCTGGACGCTCTCTACGCTATGCAGCGACGGGCTATCCGTATTATAGATTGTCCGGAGGTAACGGGAAGCCTTGAGCCGCTAGCTCAGCGCCGAACAATAGCTTCCTTGGCCGCATTCTACCGTATTTACCACGGCGAGTGTTCTGAAGAGCTCTTCAATCTGATCCCACCCTCTTCCTTCCGATCCCGAACGACTCGTGCCGGGCAGAGATTCCACTCCCACACAGTGGATAGCATGTTCGCGAGAACCGAGTGTTTTAAACGTTCGTTTTTCTGCCGAACGATAGTGGCCTGGAACGCCCTGCCTGTGCACGTGTTTCCTCCCACATATAATCCTGGGTTCTTTAAGCGGAGCGTGAAGAGGCATATCAGTAGGTCGTCAAGTTGAGGGCCACTCTCTATTGTATTGTGTGCTGTGAGAGTGGCCCACAATCGCTAGACGTCGTCACGACTTACCACCAGGCGGGCGGCGTCAATTTGGCGAACCCAATATAAAAAAAAAAAACTGAAGATGACTGGTCCCAACGGATCACCTTGCTGACATACAACGGCTGAATTTAAAAGGTGGTCTTTCTAAATTAATTTTGTTGGCTGACTATGGCATTGCCAAAGAAAGTTAAAAATTTTGGGGGTTTCTAATTTGGCCTGTGGTAGCAAGGTGTCCCTGTTTACAGAGTTGAAGGCGTTTTTCAGGTCAACTTTCAAGATGACCTCTCCATCTTCGCTACTGTCAAGGTATGTTGCAAGCGCATGGATTGCGGCCTAAAGAATTGCTGCAATTTTAGTTTCTGGTTTGAATTCATTCAGTTACTATTCTTGTTAGATTAATAATTCCACTAAGTGTACGATCACAAAATCTCGTGGTGACTTTGTCTCTTGATAGTCAAAAGCACCTGACAGCCTCGCTTATAGGCGAAACAACGAAATACCTTATCGGTAGTGAAATATGACCTAGTTGTTTCATGTCGGCACTTATAATAAAACTTACTGTACTCGCAAAATATCCCATGTTTCCCGTAAGGGCACAGACACAGGAAGCCGCTACCAGGATGTCGCACGCAGCTGCCTCCTGACTGACAGGGATTGTTGTCACATACTGACTCGTTGCAATGTCCGCCAACCCAACTGAAATAGTATTATTCTATGTATGTACTATGTATGAGTAATATTCTGTAAATATACCTGTTACCTATGGGTGTTTAGGTGTACATTTTTATTGTATGGAAAGAAATATCTTTAAAGATATGTTACAATGATGAATTTTTGAAAAGAGTTTGTATGGCCAAATCCGAAACTATAAGGAATAGCGAAAAATGCTCATAGGAGTCACGAGTCCGATAATTGAAACTTAAAACCTCATCATTAGATTTTTGGAAAACCAATAATCCTAGCTGGGAATCGAACCCGTTGATTTAAAAAAAAACACACCCTTTATTATTACACCATACGATAGTGTCGCTGTTAAGGATCAAATTCTGCGAAGTAATGATATACGGCAAATTTAAGGAAAATTTGGAATTTTAATAAAATTCATATTTCACGTACCTTAATTTTGTATCATCATTTGTTTCGTTCGAAATCTCCGAAAAGATCGTAACTATTCCGTGTTTTAAATTATGTTCTGAATGATTCTGGCAGGCTGGTAAAATATTAAAGTAGAACATAATCTTGCTTTTAATTTCGTTCTAATTTCAATTTTGCATATTGGCGCCAATTGTTAAGATTCTGTTCGTATGTACTTTGTTTAGTAATTTATTAAAAGAAATATTTTGTAATATAAATTCTGTGATTTGAAAATGGATTTAACAAATGATGATCGATTTGATTTAATAGAAGTATATTTTATCAATGGAAGAAGTGCCACACGCGCGTTGGTGTATGGTACAGAAACAAATATCGTCATCGTAATTTCCCCACTCTTAGTGCTTCCACATAATGGTTAATAACCTTAAACAAGGAGGTAGCTATCGCAAAACTAAACTATTAAAGCCACGTATTTGTGACGAAGATTTAGAAATAGCTATTTTGACCTATTTTGAGTCATTCCCCGCTAATTCCACCCGAAACGCAGCTGAATGAAACCATTCAAGTGTCTCAGGCTACGATGTAAAGTTTAAAAAAATACAAGTATAAATGTTACCGCTCCGGACGCATTGTGCAAAGGTTACATCCAGGAGATAATTTAAGACGGCTTGATTTTTGCAATTGGTTAAATCGGAAACTCGACAACGACAGACATTTCTTATCCAATATTTTATTTTCTGACGAAACAAATTTTTCTAATAATGGAATGTATAATCGAAATAATAAACATTACTGGTCACAAACTAATCCTTTGCGGGTAACCGCCAGGTGCGATTTTCATTTAATTGTTGGTGCAGTATTTTGAAGGACAGAGTATTTTATTTTATGGGGGTATGTTAAAAACGAAATTTACAAAGACACGTATGATACCTACAGTTGATGACTTGAAACGTTCTTTGGAGAATATTCTAAACGGAATCAATAACATTGTAATATTGAATGCAGTACGATCCTTGAGGTCTCGAATCCAGCTATGTATTGAAGACAATGGTCTACATTTTGAACAATTAATCAGTTAACGTAGGAAAAATAAAATGTATTTTGTTAAAGATGAGCTCCTTTAGTTTGCCGTATGTCATTACCCCCCAGAATAAGATCCTTAATAGCAACACTCTCGTATGGTGTAATAATATAGGGTGTGTGTTTTTTTTAAATAAATGGGTTCGATTCCCAGCTAGGTATATTGGTTATCCAAAAATCTAATGATGAGGTTTTAAGTTTCAATTATCGGACTCGTGACTCCTATGAGCATTTTTCGCTATTCCTTATAGTTTTGGATTTGGCCATCCAAGCCCTTTTCAAAAATTCACCTGTATATGTAATTAAATTATTGCTAGGTTACATGATTTTTGTTCATTTGGAATCTTTTGGCTTTTTCAGGGCATTTTGACGCCTCCGCGTAGGTAGCACCTACCTATTTGTAATTTATTATTTCATAGTATAATTAAGTATATTGCTATTTATTAATCAAGAAATATTACCCATTGGCACAAGAGCAAGTATATCCTCCATCGTGATGGTCACTGCAGGAACCCCCGTTAAGACATGGAGCCGAGAGACAGGACAACGACAAGCACTCTGTCACTTCAAGCGCATCGAAAGCGTCACCGAAGATTTCACGTTCCTTGCCGTTCACCTGTTTATAATTTGGTACCTAGTATTTTAGATATTTCAATGTACAACAAAAGCGAGGAGGAAAGACAATTAACAATCGCGTTCAAGAAACTTTACACACACAAAACTCTCTAGGTTTTCACGAATTTCTTTCAGCTATCCGAACGGTAAGGATCATTTAGGACTTGTGATTTACAGGAACACGGTAGCAGAATAAAAAGTATACCATCTATGTATGTGTTAATTTAAGAAATGGTCAGCAATGTGCCAGCTTTTGAACACAAAACAATTTTTAAGCAATACACAACCCAATCGTTGAAGACTCGTATCTGCACTAGGGTAACCCTGTTTCGTATATAACCAGATCTCTCACCACCACCTGATTCGATTTGCTGAGCAATATACAAAATACTCATCTCAAACCCAAATATAGCTGCGAGTTTAAGAATACCACCTCAGAATCCAAGTATCGCAATCGGATAAAACTAACATACTAAAGTTATACTTACAAGCAAATCTCGAATGCATCCAATAAAAGGTTTAATGTCCATGTCTTTAATATCAGGAGAGTTTCCTAAATACAGTGTAGAATTGTGATCGAGTGTTGTAATGTTGGCAACTTGTCCACCGCTCATTGCCACAGTGTCGTTCAATCGAAGTGTGGCATTGCAGTGCTGCTCTTTTATGTACAAGTCCAGCCTAAAAAAAAGTATTGCAGAACTTTTTAACTTCAAGGTTTACATAGGAAATATTTTGAGCACTATTTTAGGAGACAGACACTGTAAAAGATCCACCCAGCTAAACTAACTGGTCTTTGTGGGTACAACCATATAGCCTGGTAAAGTCAATTGATTTGTAAAATCAATCCAGGAGAGCTAATCAAGGATCTCTAAACTGGTACGGCGAGGTGATAATATAACAATTCCAGGCTGGCAAATCACACGAGACATAAAGAAACAAATCAAGAAACTGATATGATGACAAATGGTGCTCATAGCCGTAACAAACTTCTGAGTTAGTAGAAGGGCAGAAGTCAATTAAACGATGGATTGTCATTTCACACATTTGACAGTTTCCAGACATTATTACCATAATGACTTATTCAGTGACTAAAGAATCACAGATATATAAGTAGGGAACTTTAAGTCGGCATTAAGTCCGCCTTTGTACATTTGTTTGTGCATAAAGCTTTATAAATAAATAAATAAATATCAGGATTTCGTAAACTATTCGTGTGTTCAAAGGAGCTTTTATATTTACCTGGTCTCAATTTTCATTAGATATCCTTTATTGACGTAAGTTTTTATTTCACTCAGAAGCATCGTTTGATATCCACAGGAGAACATGAATTTGAGCAAACCCGAGTTCATATAAAGTTGCATGTAGACCCCTGGCGCTATGTCTACGTGCATGATTTGTCCGTCAGTAATTAATGTTTTGGCATTGAATTCTATTTCAATAGAAGTAGTGTTCTTCAGTTTATGCGCTATAAATGAATTGCCTCCAAAAGCAGCCGATGTAACTGTTATCTTTTCATCACAGAATCTGCCTACGTAGTTGAAGTTGCAATGACACTGTAATGAAATACAAGTAGGCATATCGATGGTAGGCTCTTTTTGGGTGTCAGATTCAAATTAGAAGAGCCACAGTAAATTATAGAGTAAGAGCCCATGACTGCCAGACATGTGTTCGACAATTTATGAAAGCTGAAAATTTCTCGGAGCATGTCCCTAACAAAGGTTAGAACGATCAGTGAGTAAGGAGTTGGGCTTGGGGTTACTTCCGCAGATAACATGTAGTAAAGGTGTAAAACTTGTATCCAGGTCAAAAGTAGCTTTTTGTTAGTTTGTCTAAAAACTACTGCTTTGAATGACTGGCTGATTGTTTAAAACTATTACTTTCTTATTTTCTCACTCCCAGGCCCATGCAAGAATTTAACGTGCAAAATTGTTTAAGTACAGAAATATCTGTACACAAATTAAAATCTTTAAAGAAGTTCTTACCCTAATTCCATGAGGAGTATTAATACAACTACCATGATTGTTGCAAATAGAATCAGTACATTCAGATTCTATCGTAGTATACTGAGGTTCTCTTTCAGTCTCCACTGTCACCTCCATGACTTCTGTAGACGTCGTAAAAATTGGAGGAATATTAGTTATTGGATGCTCAGTCACAGGTCGATCAGTTGGCACATCAGTAAACATTTTATCTGTGGTGATATCACTTTTAACTGTGGTGGTTATATCTGGTACTACTTCAGCTTCAGTTGTAGTTGGATTACTTGCACTACTTGAAATAGTACTCGTTGAAGTAATTTGTTCTATAACTTCACTTGTTGGAATAACGGTAGTTGTGTCTACTGAACTCGTAGTATGGTCCGTTTCGATAAGAGGAGCTGTAGATGTAGTTTCATCACAAATTCCATAGCAGTCAGTAGTTGTTTCTGTTTTAGCATTAACTGATTCCAATGTTGGTTTTGTTTCTTCTACTTCTGTTGGTTCTACTGTATCAGTTTTAGCTGTAACCTCATTTGTATCACTTGTTATAATACTTGGGTATTCTTCGGTCGATGTAATAATAGATGGTATAGTAGAAGTAGCATCTGTTACCGTATCATTACTATATACTGTTGTAAATATTGTAGTAATTTCTTTATCTGTGGTTATTGTAACAGTACTATCATTATAAGGGGCATATGTTATAGGTATGGTCTTTGTAGTTGTTACTTCTAACAAAGTAGTTAGTACAGATTGTGTGGAACTAGTTATAGGCGTAGGGCTCACGTATTCGCAGTCTTGACTTTCGTCGTCTAGGATTAGACATTCGCATAACGAACCTGTGAGCTTCGGAGGACATGAACATGTAAAGTTATCAACACCGTCGATGCAAGTTCCTCCATTCATGCATCTGTAAATTGTCATTATCATGTTAATTTGGTATCGAAAATGATAATCCCTTAATGTGCTAACAATTGATTTGTGTTGTTTATACAATAAAATTTGTTTAATCTAAATGAATGTTTTTGTGTTTGCATTGTTATTAGAAGAAAATTCAAAGTTGAAAATATGTTCAGGGGTCAGCTATAGTAGATTTATATTTTGATTATTTGTCTCAGTACGGCCTTTGATTATTAGTATGGCCAGATATTACAATAGTGGAAACTAACCTTGGCCCTAAAAGACACTCGTCGTATTGTAGTTCACATCTTTCTCCGTGGTAGTCTGGCACACAATAACATATTTTGGCGTCATCTTCGACCACGCAAAGAGCGTTGTTACTGCACGAGTTCTCATCACAAAATTCTATCTCAACTTCACAGTTTTTACCTGTATATCCTGGAAAGTAAGGTAGATCACAGAGATATTCATTTAAGAACACCGCCCTCGGAAGGATCAAACCAGAGCGCCCGGCGGACCTTGCCACTTCGCGGCATCTCTTAAGGGGGTGATACGGTGTCCTTCGAAGGGGACTGATCAAAGATCATACAGGGATAAACTAATAGTGTGCAAAACCTCTATAAATGTCTCACGCCTCTCGTGACGCGATAAATAGCGGATGCTTGCCGCGCTTGATAGTAAAAATTCTGACGGCATGAAATTGATCCAATTAAGAGTTAGTTGTTGAGTAACTCGCATGGCGTTGTTGGTAAGAAACCACAAGAATATTTCCTTTTTCGGGTTACCACCAAAAACACACTAGAAAAGAAATTAAGCACATATGCCATCCCTAATCTTTTGAAGGAGGCCAGTGTAAAGAAAATAGCTGTACTTTTTTTGCACGTAAGCAACTACTTACTTAGTAAGCATGTAAATATTTTTTGGGTGGTTACTCTGAAGGGTTACTTACCAAATGTACAAGCACACATATAATCCGCGTGGACATCTATGCAAATTCCACCATTCCGACATGGGTTAGATTGACATTCATCCACTTGATCCTCACATTTTGGTCCAGACCAACCTATAAAATTACTTCGTTGCATAATATCAATATAAAACGTAGCCATATCCTCGGCTCGAGGTCTAAGTTCCTAAGTATGTAATAAGCTGTAATTTAAGCAGATACATAGTGATATTGTGAACGCAGGCCTACCATCATTACATATGTAGGTACCTATATTTCTATAGTATATAGTTATTTTAATGAAGTTATTACATGAAATATAATGTCTTTCCTGTACAAATACCGTAAGTGTATGCTTGGAACTTGCAAGTATCCGAACTGCAGCTGAGATTATACTTACTAGCTATGTGAATAGTGTATTCAAATAAATTACATTAGAGTTAGCGTATACATAGTTAATAAACAAGGTATTATCTTGTTATTATCAAGTAAGTTGGATATAAGTAATAGGTATACAGTTACAATAGTGGCCCTGATAAATTATACTGTTTGTACCTGGCGTGCATTTACAGTAGAATTTAAATCCAGGTCCTTCAACACACTGTCCTCCATTATAGCATCTGACTTCCTCTGTGGAATTGCAAACGGCCTCGTCGATATCACAATGAAGACCAGAGTACCCTGGTACGCAGGAGCAAATGTAGCCATTGTCCATATCTATACAGGTCCCGTTGTTTTGACAAGGGTTTGATTCGCATTCGTCATAGTTTGTCTCACAATTGTCACCTGTAATGCAATTCTTGTGCATAAATAGATGGGAAACTTCCCAACCTGCCTTGAGTCTATTTTCTTGCATCAGTTTTACACTGGGGCCGAAAACCAAGAAACAGCAGCAAATGATGGCATGCGTTGTTATATTGTACTTTCGACTATGCTATGTACTATCATCCTAGGTAACCGAACAATCAGATGACACAACCCTGGGTCGTGATGTGTGGTCGATGGGGAAATCAAGGTAATGGTCAGTATGACCTTAATGTTAGTTTAATAGTAAGTAAATTAGGACAGTCAATGTGTAATATTGTAATGACATCAATAAATACCAACTGCTGAAAAGTTTGGTCGGTAGACCGCGATTATTGAAGTACGCACGACTACGCAATATATTATCGTTGAAAGCAGAATTAATCACTAGGCGTAACTAGTGCCACATAAAGTTGGTAGAAGCCCCCACAAGGATCTTAGAAACCCACGTCATCAACATCCGATGCCAAACATAAGATTTGTAAGTGAATATGTGTTCGCTCCCTTACGCAGATACAATTAATTTTTGAATAAGAAAAGTGAGCGTAATATGCCTCTGCTTATTATCCCTTCGATAGGTACACACATATACTATGTAAGTATGTATTGTTGGAATTGTACGTACCAATAAATCCATCAAGACATGAACAGTTGTAGGTGGCGATGCCATCGACGCAGGTGCCCCCATTATTGCAAGGGTTGGACCAGCACTCATCCCAATTAGTTTGGCACTGAATACCGGTGTATCCGTCAACGCAATAACAAGAATAAGTTCTGAAAAGTAAAATAGTTAAATACCTAAAGTAAATTAAGTAGTATAAATCATCGTGAAGTACGTGAAGGTCGTGGGATGCCGTTCGTGGGGTTAGGCCTATGCCAACATAATAATACTCTAGGACAGCAAGTCAGTTCTACAGGCCTTCGACAGCAACATAGTTAATTCGGGCCTAATCTTCAACTGTCATCAGGGTCTGGCTGAGATAAGTAGGTAAGTACAACCACGTATGACACTTTAGTGGCTAAAAAGACACAGCGGCTCTAGAGGTAATGACGCAGCGGACGACCTTGCCAGAAGGAGCTCGAGCCTAAAGTCAATTAGACCAAAGCTAATCCTACATATTCCAGTAGGTGTCACTATGGAACACTTAGCTGTCTCCCATGTGTAGGAGAGTCTCCCATCCCGTAACCCACACGCAAAACCCGCGCTCTAGTCGATGAATTGCGGACAACAGCCCGTGTCTACAAGTACAACCCTATGCCCGCAGTGGGCGTCAATTGACTGATGATGATGATGCTACTAATACAAAGAAATTGGGCCGTTTTCTATTACGGCTATTTCCATAGCGACTTTTATTTACGTAAACACCCAATTGATGAAGGTAAGTAGTAGGTACCTACAATCTACATTAATTAATAATGTATTTGGATCTCTGCCTATCCCTTCGGGGATACGGGCGTGATGCATGTCTATCTTTTAGTGTTCCCAATGGGCTCCCAATGGTAGCAGTAGGTATGACACATGTAAGCTAAAAGCGGGTTCATGTCAGTATGTAAGTAGAATAACAGCGATAATGAATCTTCGACTTTTGATCGAGAGTGCGTGTCTATATCCACTTTATTTAATAAACTATAGATAGGTACTTACGTGTTTACATCATCTATGCAAATGCCGTGTAAACAAGGGTTGCTTAGGCACGACAACCCAGCGGTTACCACCTGCGCCGCTGCTAGCAACCACCAAATTGATTGGAATACTACTCTACCCCTCTCCCCAAACATTTTACTGAAGTTAAGACTATCGCATAATAATTTGTACACTAGATTCAGATAGAAAAAAAATATTAAAAAACAGACTGAAAACGAGACTGTACCTATACCTATGTATAATATTGTAAACACTGCATTTAAGTTAAACTATAAAAGAAAATAATTGAAAGATAGAATTGGGTTTATTGATGGATTAAATAAAATTCTCACAGAACACTTTTGTTGCACATATAAAACGCTCGACGCACAAACAAGGTTCAGCTATTATTATGAGCTATTCAGTGCACACTGTTCAAAACCAGGTCTAGCGGGTGAGGTGTGGTTTACCGCCTCGTTTTATCACCATGGCAACGGATAAAGATACAATGAAAAGGGGTCTGTGACTTACGATTATTGATAAAATTTCGACACCAATTGTGTAAGCAAGCATTCATAACTATGAATTATATAGAGACCTGGTAGAGACTATATCTGACTTATTTGAGGCTTATAGGTAAAAACGCGATGTCTTTATTGTGTTAAATCAAACCCGAGACTTTGGCGTCGCCTGTGTAAACTCAATCGTAATAGTCCACAATAAAGAGAACCACTAAGCTACTTAAATTTTATTTTGTACATTTTAATTCTTATTGTAAATAAACCCCTTTTTAGTCTCCTTAAATACTAAGTTGCAATTCTACAATAAGGCAACTGCAAAGATTGTTATAAAATAAAATAGATTAGTAACATCGGTCCTGACTGTTGGGAATTTAGGTTCTTATGACAGAATTTAGGTAGTTTTGTAGTACTCGGTAACGGCAAAAAGCTTACCTACGGAACTATTCTTAAACTGTGGTTATGTAAATCAACTCTACCAACCCCATCGCAGATAGAGGAGTGATTATACATGCGGTCATGAGTGAAAATGTATTTTGCCAAAACGTAATGAAACACTTCAGAAGTTTTCTCATAGTAGGAGCGGCCGGGTTATACAAACTTTTTTTTTTTTTCACAATTTTACCGCTTTGTGAAGTTTAAAACCTGAATAAATAGTCGTTATAAATATACTGTGCTCGATTGGTCAGTTGTTTGGTTTGAGGGTTAAAAACCAAAATTCGCTTCAGAATTGATAAAAAATAACAATTCTTTCCCCTCTCATAGCATATAAGTACCTATATGTAGCTGTATTGAGTGTGTACGTGGGTATTTGAATTTATCCCCCTGTAACAATTAATTTCACATTTTGAACGAATAAAATGAGAAAAGAGAACTGGAATCCGCGGCCTAGTCCTCCTCGCCCGCTCCTAAGTCCATTGCCGAGCGCCTCTGGTTAGCAAGTTAGCGCACAGAGCGCCTATGGTTCGCACACACACGGCCTCTGGTTAGCAAACAGTGGATGGTCATGATGCTTTATTTAATTAAGTGCACTACATATGTATGTAGTAATTTTGCAAAAAAGTAAGTTTAATTTTACCGCTTTCAGTTTAATAACACCAGCCAATCATATTCAAGAACCGCCAATCCACGAACCAATGAAATAGCTGCGATAAGTCATCTGTTCACAGCTGATTATTTCGCCAATAGTAGAGCATGTGAATGGTACGTTCGAAACCGCACCCATTTTATGATATTTTAGCCTTAATTTTCAAATTTATTTAGATTAAATAGCTCATACATGTTTTCATAACAAATAAAACATTTTTTTTATTTTGAAATAATATTGTAAGAATATATGTTGAAAAAAAATCAATGTTTTATGTTAGATGATTATAATATTATCATGTGAACCACTTTTTGAACGTTTTGTGAAAATTCGAGTCAACCGACCGACCGACAGCGAGCAAGAATTTGTGAAAGGAGGACTGAAAGGTGAACAATGGAGTAGTTCTTATGAGATTCTTATTAGGCTTTTGCTTAACTTAATACGTTAGTCAGCTTGATATCACGGTATTCTCTTGCTAAACGGTTCTGCATTATTTGCTAAGTGCGTGTTTAGTGTAAAAATATAACATTTCATTAAAAATTGTGTAACATTTCGAGTTTGAAAATGGATCCAGGTATTCTTTGTTTCCACCATTGTGATCACAAAGTATTTTGCACCATAATACCAGAGAATTGCCCTGTTTGTCATCAAACTTTGGATAGATACGATTATAATCTGCTTCCATTCAGGTAAGACTAGTATCATTGCACCGAATTGCCTAACATCACTGTGAAGGCTGTTGCTAAGTGCCCTATTTTTATGCTTCAGAGTTCCTTACCCCTTCGTAAAAGCGTCTCAGCATCCGCGAGCCATTGTTATGAAGCCTACTCATGGTGACTTCCTCAAGTAAGGAACCCTTCTCAAGTAATTCGTTAAAAGTTACTCAGTTCTTCTTGGAAAATGAATCGTTCACCTTATGAAATATTTTTATATGTTACAGTGACTATTACAATTCCAAAGACTTGCACATAGGAGTAACAAACTCCCAGGGATATGTGGTAGAGTTTAGTGAAGAGGGGATACAAGGTGTGGACCCCATGACCAAGAAGTGGATTAGCTTTGATTCAAGTGTTGAGTGGGACCAGTGTTTATTGTTAGAGCAGTTTGATGAGTTGTGGAATGAAATATGGGATAGTGTTTTGCTCAAGGTATTTACTTTTTGTGTTTATCATTAAACATTTTGTTCTGCTCATTCACTAGTGACCAATAAATATTTAAAGGGCTCCAAAGAAGTCAGTGTATTTGATTAAAAGTAATTTAATTTATTTTTAGGTTAGTTCAAGTCCACTATGGGAAGCTGATCAATACAACGAAGAAAGGCACAACTGTTTTACATTCGTACTTGCATTCTTGCGAGCTCTCGATTGTGGAGAGCTCTCAGAAAAGGCAAGGGATCCTAAACTATTTTGCAAACAGTATGTTGTGCCCCGGACATCTGCGGCAGGAAAGTATATCTCTTTATACAGGCAGCTCAAAAGGCAAAACTATTTCATACAGCACCAATGATAGTCTATAACCATTGCCTATTTATTTATATATATTTATTTACTACTTATTCAGTATTAACTGTGATGTTTTGTATTTAGATATAAGACTTTTGAATTGAAGTGCATTTAATTTCAACCAAATGGCAATTTATGTTTCTCAATTTGAAATTATTATTTACGTGTAAGTATATTTTTTAAGTATTTATTTATATATGTCATGAGGTGTAATTTAAATTTATTATAATATGTCAGTACAAAAAGATGAGTCTTGTAAGATATATTGATGAATTGCCACAGTTCAGTGATGTAGCCGATTTCAAATGTATTTATTGCAATAACAGGGAAGTGTAATGAGTCAGACATTGTGGCACCACATCTCAACAATTATAAATTATGATTCAAACCCACAATTATATTAACTATCACCAAAATTGCCTTTTTATATAACAAAAACTTTAACAACCTTGTCTTGCCAAGTATGTATGTAAAATAATGTAAGAAATATTAATAATACAAAAGACTTGTTAGCCTAATGACCAGAGGCATGTCCTTCTAGCATAATGATTGGTTACATATCCATTTATATATTAAATAAATATGCTGTAACTGCAATTCAGAATTCTTGAATACATACTCAATTTTCTAAACTTACAATCGTACAATAATAACATAATGTAGTGTGTGGATTACTAGAAATATATGTCTATAAAGTAGTTGTCAATTACAGTTTTCTATGGAATATACATACTTTTTGAAATATTCATAAGTGTGCATCTAATATCATATTACATAGTCGCTAGAATGTGTACTATTGGTGTTGTAATGTAAACTAATTGCAAGTCTCAGTTTCAAAACAGTTGCAATTGTAAATTTACGTGCAATTGTAATTTTACTTGCAGTTTGATCTCAATTCCTAATACTGCAAGTGTAAATTGACCACAAACCAAAATACAAATTATTTGAAGTACTTTTACCTCTCATCTATCTTATGGTAGTAGAAACATATATCAGATTTATCGTCATTATTTGAGCGTTAATCGTGGTTAAAATACATACAAACGTAGGAAGATCAAAAGTTTTTTATATTTTTATTAAAATTTTTGATATATCCGTCTTACAACGAAACTGTAAGTTCAGAGTTATCCTAATGTTTTGAAAACTAACGGCAGTTACAGGTTGACTGGTATAGGCTATGAACCATAAGGTAAAACACATAGATCTCAACCTATAGACTGGCAGTATCAAATACAAATAGTGTCGTGCTCGAGGGCGAGCGAGGTGACGTCATCGCATTCATAATTTTCATCGCCCAATTGACTAAATGAGTTGTTGCCAATTGACAACAACGATGGACGAGAGTAATTTTTCAAAACTACTCTTCGTGTCTATCTATTAAAAGTCTTTGGTAAAACCTTTCATGATTTTTAGTCAAGTAATTGCAAAGTGCACTGTGTAACTGAGACTTGTAGTAATATAGTATTGTGAAAGTGATTGTTACAATATAAATGTGTAGTGCGGTTTGGTATTGAAATTGCTTCATTGTGGGTAGTATTTGAGCTTCAGCTCTTCTTAAAGCTTGCTCAAAGACTTAGAAATGAATTCTGTTCCGTGATTCCTATTGGAATTGAATCTTTTATCTCCCGGATTGGTTTCAAGTATGGTTGACCCCACAGTACTTTTTAAGTACTGTGATTATTTAGTACCTGTCCTCTGTCTGTACATGAAATGATTTGTAAGAGCAAGAAAGTGCAGGGCATTATGAATGACTAATTTTTTTTTCTAAAAGAATAAACATTACATTTTCAAAGTTTCAAGTTTGTAATTTTATAAGGATTTTATATACCAAAGTACATGTACATTATAATAATAATAAATAAATATTTTGGACATTCTCACACAACGTCATCTAGCCCAAATTAAGCTAATATAAACTTGTGTTATGGGATCTAGACAACTGATAAACATACTTATATATTTCTAAATACATACATATTATACATAGAAAACACCCATACTCCGAAACAAACATTTGTGGATCACACAAATAATTTGATTCGACTCTGAATCGAACCTGGGACCTCAGGGCCGGTAGTCGCATACTCATACCACTGCGCCACCGAGGCAGGCAGTCGTTGAATGCTTCGGTGGCGTGATCGGTAGTGCATCGGTTTTCGACTCGGAGTCTCGGGTTCGATTCCCGGGTCGAATCCAATATTTGTATCATCCACAAATGTTTGTTTCGGAGTTTGGGTGTTTCCTATGTATGTTATGTATGTATTTAGAAATATACAAGTATGTTTATCAGTTGTCTAGATCCCATAGCACAATCTTATAGCTTAGTTTGGGCTAAATGACGTTGTGTGAGCATGTCCAACAAAATTTTAACAATATTTTTAATGAGGTAAAACTTTTGGAACACATACCTGTCCTACATACATACTTGCTGATCGGCAGGGCACTTACATGTGGGCGAGGTTGACTTGGGAACGCATAAATTTGTAAGTCTTTGGAAGCTTTATACATGTATCTACAGTATTAAGAGAATTATTTTAATGATGTAGCCTATATTGTGTTAATTAATTCTTAGAAAGACTCTTTCGTTGTAGGCTTATTTAAGACAAAGAATTGCGAGAGAACAAAGAAAAGCCTTCAAACTTGAATCACTCAATCATCACAAAAAATTGACTCATTCAATAATACCTACTTAAGGTAGTTAATGATTCATAAGTCGACATTTAAGATGTAATAATTTACTTACAGTGCATTTGAGCAAGGGAAAGATGTAAGTTATAGAATGACGTGTAAACCAAAGAGATTTGGATGAAAATTGGCACTTATTTAGACATTAAGTATGGAACAAACTCCCTTGTACGGCTTTTATTGAGCTGAAGCGAGCCGAAGACGAGTGAAGCTCCTATTACTCCACTCGAGGGTTTTCACTTGACGGAATACTCCTCCTGAACGGCTGAACCGATCTTCCTCAAACTTTGCATGGTGGCAGTGACCATGCTCGTGAGTGCATATATCTGAAATCAGAAACATCGAAGTGACCACGGAGGAATACACATAATGCGCGCGCCATACATATGACCTTAAAAGAGGTCAAATAGACCATCACTTCAAAAGAAAGAAATCAGAAACTTAAAAAAAAAGAAAAAGTAATGAAGTGAGTTATATGCCGCGATAGAAAGTCTCGGTTCAGCTCAATTTTGCACCGCGACCCGCCGTGCCGTAGTTACTTGTAAATCTGACCGGTTTCGCCTTACGGCATGCGTCATTAACAAAGGCGAATCAGCATACAAAAAAATGTAAGGTTCCCGTGGGAAATGGAAACTAGAACACTGTTCCATCCACGGAATCTCATTCCAAAACATCATGCCCAGTATGTTTTAATAGATCAGATTACTTATAGTTTTGTTCTAATATTTAAAAATGGTAATTGTTTTAATTAGCAAGGTCACCTAAAAGGTTATAACTGGTAAAATATTTGTTCAAGGTTAATATATTTCGGTATTTCGAAAGACTTTGAGATTACATTACAGTATAAATAATTTGTCAATTTATACTGTAGATACTCTAGTAGATACTCTGTAGATAGTCTAGTACTCTGTCCTTAGTTGTATCTTGAAACTTGAATTTTGTAAATGGATCTCGAAGACAAAAATTCTAGGTGCTATGTTTAAAATAAAATATTTGTTAAAATTTTTCTACTGTTTTTATTTGGTTGATCGCACACTTAATTAGGTACCTGTCATCATCAGCTTATTTGGTGCCCACTACTGAGCATAGGCCTTGATTTTACGTTTTTGTTAAAGTACATAGGTGATCTTAGTTAAATGTTTGTAGTAAGTACATAACTAGTTTGGCTACTACGGCTGTTAAATTCAACAACATTGTGCATTGCTAAAACCTTAATTGATCTGGGCTTTATTTAAAACATTGAGTACCTATAGGTTTTCAGAACGGGACTTTCATGATTAGTATATCCTGAATCCAGTAAAACGTGCTGCCAAGTTCTTTGTCGATAAGGTGCATTTCTCATTATTGCTAAGCTACGCTCTTTATGATTGAGAAGCTGGAAGACCATCATTCATCGTTGTGCGATTTAGTAGAAATCGTCACGTTACGTTTACCAGTGGTTCCCAATCGGTGCTCCGCAGAAGCCAAAATATGGGCCGCTATTTTTTCTGTACTTTGTAGAGGACGGTTTGCGGGTGGATAAGTAGCAAAATGCATAATAGAGGTCTCTCTCTCCCCAAGACCATAGGGGCCCAAGTCAACCTCACCTGCAAATGGTGCACCTGCCCATCAACTTCTGGCAAACCTAAAAGTGCCTTTTATTAGCGAAAGTAATCACCTAATACGCGGGATTTGTGCATAATGAGATTGAGATTGGAGAGTTGTGCATAATGAGATTGAGATTGAGATTGGAGAGTTGTGAGAGATGAGAGAATGAGATGAGAGAACAGACGCACGGAACTTGGACGAGGAGGAATTGTAGCTAGCTTTTTCTGACAGGCATTTAGTTCTTGATGAGTTAGTAAGTCAAGGAGATCTAATACTTAGTATGCCTTGGATTCTTAGCAAAGAGATAGTTGCCCTGAGTTTGGATTCAACATGCGGGCCCATTACCTGACACAATGGGGAACACTGTGACTTGGGACTTGCTGTCTCAATTGGATGACGTCCATCCGAATGGAAGATCGGTCTATCATTTTAGGGTTGCGTACCCAAAGGTTAAAACGGTACCCTATTACTACGGCTCCACAGTCCATCCGTCCGTCTGTCACCAGGCTGTATCTCATGAACCGTATTGTTAGATAGTTAAAACTTTCACAGATGCTATTTCTGTTGCCGCCATAATAACAAATACTAAAAAGCAGAATAAAATAAATATTTGAGAGGATTCCCCATGCAACAACGTGATTTCTTGCCGTTTTTATCAAAAGTTTTTATAGATAACTAGCGGAGGCCCGCGGTTTCGCCTGCTTGACAAATTAAATAGTCTAAAACTTTCTTCAAGAACCACTCTATCCATTGGTGAAAACCGCATCAAAATCCGTTGCGTAGTTTTAAATATCATACATATGGATGAAAACAACTTTGTCTTATAATATGTAGTGATAATGAAGTGATAGTGATGGTACGGAACCCTTTGTGCGCGAGTTCGACTCGCACTTGGCCAGTTTTTTAAAGAAATCCACTCCATATTTTTTGTAAAATAATCAACGTTATATCTGTTTATTCAAGGTATTTCTTCGTTTAACAACACAATTATGGCCGTTACTCCAACTAACTTTCGGTGTGACAGGTCACAACCCCGCTGCTATAATCAACGCAGTCCGTAACAGAACCTTTAAACCAATACTCTTGGATATACACCTAGAGAGGCCAAATTTATTTATCACTCTGACACATTCTGGTGAACTTCATTTCTGGGGCAAACGCAATGTGTGATGGGATTAGACGTGGAGACGCCTTACTGGTTGGTGGCGCGGATCCAGACCTCAAAAAAGGTCGTAGATGCCTACGACCTTTTTTCTTTATTATTGAATTATACACACACACACACACACGCATATGACGCCTATATCCCTGAAGGGGTAGGCAGAGGTGCATTACACACCCACATCGTGCCAGTATTTTTAGTCCCACGTAATAGGGGGCAAGCCTATTGCCGTCACCGGGCACTTTTATAACGGGTTATGTTCAAAATGGCCGAATGAATTTAATAAAAAGTAGCAGCTATGTTGTAATTTTGAAAAATAATTTGAAACCCGTTGCCTTGCGATGAAATGCTGATGAAAGGCAACAAAATATTACGTGCCAGCCGCTATGGCACAGCTAATTAAAGTCTTGGGCGTCTCGGACTTACTAATTATTGAATTATTGGAATATTTAATCGAACTGCAGACCTCCAGACAACTCATATCCATCATACCCCAAAGCACCTTATTAAATTTTCCGCAGAAGAAGAAAATACAATAAATAATTCAAGTTTTTTTTTAAATTTTATTGTAAGTAAGCACCTACTTTTAACATTCTATTTTATTATTCTAATTATAAAACTTAATGTATAATAAATAACAGAGCCTTTAACGCTAAGGTATCTTAACTGACCACAGTAACGGGTTCTGATTCTACACCCACCCAGAATACTGCTCCGTTGTGAGCGATGGTGGCTCTGAAAATAAAGTTGAAATTTTAATATAGATATCCCACAAGGGGTACATGGGTCAGATCCTCCACGCGGTGCACCCCGGGCAAGTGGCTGCAACATACCGTAAAGTTGTAGCTATTACGGCAAATTCTGGCCAAGGTGGGGGTCTTGTCTCCTCAGAATGTGAGGAGCACAGACCCACCACGGTGGGGGCCTTTTGAGGCCCAGGTAGCTCCGCCGACACTCTGCAGAGCAGAGTGCTGCTGTGCGGAGAAACCACCAGGGCGACGGGTCCGACATCACTGAGATCATCAGCGGTGTCGGACACGGTCTCGTAGAGACCACCGTTCGGCCGAACCCCGCCTGGCAGCAGGCGGGAAGCCGGTTCTTCGGAACCGCGAGGAAGAAAACCTCGTTAAATAATCACCAACGGGGCGGGCGGAACGATCTTGTGAAGACCCCCGCTCGGCCCAGCAGTAATCCTGAATTGACAGGAGCGGTAGCCCCTCGGGGCCGCGAGGATGAACACCTCTATAAAAAATTAACCCAATCCCAAGCTCTGACACCCGGTGAGGGGATGAATCGTGCAGGGGAGCTGTCACGCCCAGGGTGTCACCATCGTCGGAGGACGTAAAACTCAACAACTATGGCTGAGGAAATAAACGTTGTTATTACCCAAGGGGGAACCGGCAGCGATGCTGACCGCGAACACCCTGCTGTGACTGGGGTCGGGCTCGGGCCCGGCACCAGTCATGGCGACCCCTGCCCGGGATCTTCCCGGGTGATATTTGGGAGGGGTCACCAAAGCCATCGGGCTTTGGTGACCTATCGAGGCCAGGGGGTGTGCCTTAAAACCACCCCCCAAACCGACGCGGAGGTCGCGTCGACCGCTGCTGGGACTGACGTTGTTCCCAACAGCATGGAGGCGGCGGGGTCTTCCTCACGGAAGACCCCAGGGAAAAGGACCCTCGATAAGAGGGCGCAGAAGGCGGGGTCGTCGCGCGACAGGAGCACTAGCTGCTCCGGGCGGGGCAGTGAGACGAGCACCGAAGAGGGGGTGCCGCCAAAATATGTTGCGATGACAACCAGGGGTCAATACCGGAAGACGCCGGTCTTCAAGGCCCCCGCCCCTACGGTGCCATTCCTGCCTAGCGGCAGGGACAAGGAGGTGCCAGCCGCGCGGGAGCTCATGCTGGCTCTTACCCGGATTGCGGAAGCGATGAAGGGTGGCACGAAAAACATGCCGGGTAAGAGGCAGATAGTGAAGACGGCCGTGACTCACGCTACGTCTTCACTTGATGAGCTCCTAGCGCGGAGCGTACCCGCGGGGGAGCAGAAGCTTCGGGGTCAGGTGGCCAGCCTGGAGGCGGAACTTGCCGCGTCCCGGCAACAGATGGAGGCCGTGCGACAGGAGGTCGCGAACCTGACCAGGTTGGTCAAGGGGCCCCCCAGGACCCAGACGGAGCATCCCATGGCACCTTCCCCGACTGCTGGCCCGTCACCAAGGACGGCAACTAAGACCGCTCCCGCTGTTGCTCCCGCTGCTTCTATACATCCCGCCAGGCGGGAGGGATGGGAAGTAGTGGGCGCTAAAAAACAGCGAAAAAGGAAGAAAAAGAAAGCGGCCAAAGCCGCCGCGGCGAAGGCGCCGAAGAGGCCCCGTCTCCCTCGCTCCACCGCTGTCGTCCTGACGGTGACGACATTGGGCGCGGAGAAGGGAGTGGGGTATGCCGACATCCTGAGGACCGTAAAGGCCTCAGTCGACCTGAAGACCCTCGACATTCAGGAGGGGCTCCAGTGCAAGAATACTCGCACCGGCGCTCGCCTCCTCGAGGTCTCCGGCGCCTCCAGCGGCTCCAAAGCTGACGCCCTAGCGGCTAAGCTTAGGGAGTCGCTGGACACTGAAGCCGTCCGCGTCACCAGACCCATCAAATGCGCGGCATTGCGCATCTCTGGTCTGGATGACGCGGCCACAACGGAGGAGATTATTTCCGCCGTCGTGGAGGCGGGTGGCTGTCCCCATGACCAGATTAAGGCTGGAGAGATTTTCTTCAGCCCCACTGGCCATGACACGACAGTCGTCCAGTGCCCCGTCGCGGCGGCAGTGAAAATAGCGGACGGACGAAGCCTCCTTGTAGGGGGCTTCTTAAAGGCGCAGGTGCACCTCCTGCGTGCCCGGGAAACGAGATGTTTCCGATGTATGGTGGTAGGGCACGTAGGAGTGCAGTGCACAGCGGAAGACTCCGTGGGCGATGGGACCAGTGGGGGCGAAACGGAGTCTAGTGTGGGTGGTGTGGGTCGATTCGCCGGCCAGGGAGACCCTTAGCAACGGCGTTGCCGCGGCCGCCCGCAACACAGTCATGGGGCCCGCCTGGGGCCAACCACCCCAGGAGGCTGCCCCACATGTTGCGCATAATCCTGATGTGGGATCGCCGCTCCGGGTGGTAACCGGTGTGGGGTAACGGCGGCCTTGCATCAGGGGGGTTTGGGAGCCCTTCCGTCCGGCGGGTCGGCTCCGACCTAACCACACGGTTCTAGACAAAGCTAGCCCCTACGCTTTGTCACTTACTGCTGCACCAAATGTCGCCCTGTCTTCACGCTTCTTCTTCAAAATCTACAATGGCAGTGCAACAAAAAAGAAATAAACGTTACACAGCGGCCCTAGGAAACCCCACAACTTCACATTTCGAGGTGGAGTTCACTAACGTCCGTGGACTCCATGCGAACCTCGATACCGTCCACCACCACCTTGAGACGGCACGGCCCGCTGTGATGTTCCTCACGGAGACACAAATACGCCGCCCTGACGACACGTCTTACCTGTGTTACCCCGGCTATGTCATCGAGGAACAATTTCGAGACAAAGCCAGGGTGTGCGTGTTCGTTAGGGCGGATGTTTGCTGCCGCCGGTTGCGCTGCCTAGAGAACCCCTCCAATTCCGTCCTTTGGCTGCACGTAGACCATGGCTCTATGAGCCAGATCTACGTGTGCGTCTACCGATCCCACACAGGGGATTCTGAGACAACAAAGCTCTTCCAGTACCTCAGCGAGACGGCTGATGAAGCGCAGGTGCGGTTCCCGAACGCTGACCTAGTGTTACTGGGGGACTTCAATGGCCATCACATTGAATGGCTGGGGTCCCTCAAGACTGATCATGCGGGTAGAGCCGCCCATGCGTTCGCTCTCTCCCACGGTCTGACCCAGATGGTATGCGGGATCACCCGGATACCAGACAGGTCAGATCACGCGCCCGCTCTGCTGGATCTACTGCTGACGAGTCGCCCAGCCCAGTACAGTGTTTCCGTAGGAGCCCCACTGGGTAGTTCCGACCACTGTGTTGTTCACGCTGGCATGAAGGTGTCACCTCCTGCACGTCCTGTGCAAACGTCACGACGACTATGGCACTACTCGTCAGCGGATTGGGACGGTCTACGCGATTATTTTGTGTCCGTCCCCTGGAGCCAGCGCTGCTTTGTAGGAAAGGCTCCTTCGGATAGTGCTTCTGCTATTGCTGGCGAGATCAGTTTAGGGATGGATTATTACATCCCTTTCACTGATGTCGCCAGTATCCGCAGAGCCCGTCCCTGGTTCGGGCGAGATTGTGCCAAAGCTGTTCGACAAAAACAGTCGGCATATCGCGCCTGGATCAGGGCCCGGGCTGTGCGCGACCCAAACGTGGGCCACCTCAAAGCAGCGTACAACCGGGCCACAAAGTCGAGTAAGAGGGCCTTTAAGAGAGCGGATGCCCAGCGCGTCGCGCGGCTTGGTCAGGAGCTCACTTCCCATCCCACGGGCAGCCGTGGATTCTGGCAACTGGCCAAAGCCGTGCAATCTAACTTTTGTCAGCCCTCGCTGCCACCGCTGCGTTACCCAGATGGAACACTGGCTCACAAAGCCCAAGAGAAAGCGGATATGCTCGCAGACCTCTTTGCGGCTAATTCCCGGGTCGACGACCGTGGCCTGCAGCCCCCCGCCATCGCCAACTGTGGCCACACAATGCCTGATATTGTTATCAGGCAATGTGATGTACGGGCAGTGCTGCGGTCACTCGACACGCGGAAAGCCAGTGGCCCTGACGGCATTCCGGCGGTGGTGCTACGAAAATGTGCAGCTGAGTTGTCTCCAGTATTAACGCGTCTGTACCACCTGTCATACTCTTCAGGGCTCGTGCCGGAGGTCTGGAAGGAGGCGAACGTACAACCGATCCCCAAGAAAGGGGATCGGTCCGATCCAGGCAACTATCGACCCATAGCTGTCACCTCAGTCATTTGCAAGGTGCTTGAGCTCCTTATAAATAAGCAGCTCATGCAATTCCTAGAGGATCACTCGCTAATCAATGATCGACAATACGGCTTCAGGCCAAAGCGATCAACGGGTGATCTTCTGGCATTCGTAACGCATGTCTGGGGTGGGGCTATGGAAAGGCACGGCGAGTCCTTGGCTATTAGCCTGGACATCGCCAAAGCCTTCGATAGGGTCTGGCATGCTTCGCTCCTTTCCAAGCTTCCGGCATATGGTCTACCTCCTCAACTGTGCAGCTGGATTGCCAGCTTTTTAAACGAGCGCCGAGTGCGGGTCCTCTGCGATGGCCAGGCTTCTCGCTTCTTGCAAGTGAATGCCGGGGTACCGCAGGGGTCCGTACTATCACCAACTCTCTTTCTTCTGCATATCAATGATATGCTATCCCTCGGGAACATTCATTGCTATGCAGATGACAGCACACTGCACGGGAGTTACTCGGTTCGTACGACGGCGGGGCGAGATTGAGGAGGAGAGACGACGACTCGTGGCTGATCTCGACCGTAACCTCGACAGTATCTCTCAATGGGGTACCGAGAACCTGGTCGAGTTCAATGCCCGCAAAACACAGGCGTGTGCATTTACTGCGAAGAAATCCCCTTTCCTTCCCCTACCCTCTCTTCAGAATGCATTATTACCAATGAAGGACAACCTTGATATCCTTGGCATAGACGTTCATCGAGAGCTCAATAATAAAAACTACATCGAAAGATGTATAGGGCTAGCTTCGCGGAAACTAGGAATACTGAATAAGGTAAAGAGATTCTTTACACCGGACCAGAGGTGTCTGCTGTACAAGACGCAGATTAGACCCTGCGTCGAATACTGCTCTCACCTCTGGGACGGCTCCGCGAAGTATCTGCTGGACGCTCTCGACGCTATGCAGCGACGGGCTATCCGTATTATTGGTTGTCCGGAGGTAACGGGAAGCCTTGAGCCGCTAGCTCAGCGCCGAACAATAGCTTCCTTGGCCGCATTCTACCGTATTTACCATGGCGAGTGTTCTGAAGAGCTCTTCAATCTGATCCCACCCTCTTCCTTCCGATCCCGAACGACTCGTGCCGGGCAGAGATGCCACCCCCACACAGTGGATAGCATGTTCGCGAGAACCGAACGTTTTAAACGTTCGTTTCTCTGCCGAACGATAGTGGCCTGGAACGCCCTGCCTGTGCACGTGTTTCCTCCCACATATAATCCTGGGTTCTTTAAGCGGAGCGTGAAGAGGCACATCAGTAG
The DNA here is from genome assembly GCA_963556515.1 of Nudaria mundana. Taxonomy (NCBI): domain Eukaryota; kingdom Metazoa; phylum Arthropoda; class Insecta; order Lepidoptera; family Erebidae; genus Nudaria; species Nudaria mundana. Next base: position 7,751,463 of record OY748291.1, read on the forward strand.
GTCGTCAAGTTGAGGGCCACTCTCAATAGTAATGTGTGCTGTGAGAGTGGCCCACAATCGCTAGACGTCGTCACGACTTACCACCAGGCGGGCGGCGTCAATTTGGCGAACCAAATATAAAAAAAAAAAAAAAAAAAGATCGGTGCTTCCGCTGCAGCCGGCCCGGCCATAAGGCCAATGGCTGCGAGGCCCTGCCTCGCTGTTATAGGTGCTAGGCGGAGGGCAAAACGGCGGACCATAGGGTCGGCAGCCGTACCTGCGCTGTCTCGAGGCCAAAGCCTCGTCCGTCCGCTGTAGGCAGCGGGGGAGCCGCTTCTGCGCGGCCAAGTTCGCGGTGGGATGCTGACATGGACGTCCATTAATGTACGCCCATGTCCGCATCCTGCAGGTGAACCTGAACCACTGCCGCGCTGCTCAGGATCTTCTGTACCAGAGCATCGCGCAGTGGTCCATTAACTTGGCCGTGGTCGCCGAGCCGTACTACGTCCACCCGGGAAGCCCGGTGGACCAGGATGGCTCGGCCTGTTCTATTTTTGGGGGTTCCGCCGTGGACACCTCGCCTTGCATTGATTGCAAGCGGCTGGGGATGTGTTGCGGCGGAATTTGAAGGGTTTGCGGTCGTGTCGGCCTACATCTCGCCGAACATTGACGAGTGTCAGTTTGAGCTATGGCTCACTGAGCTCGACGTCGTCTTCGCTGCGTGCCGTCCTCGCCCTGTCCTGCTCCTGGGAGACTTCAACGCCTGGAGTGAGGCGTGGGGCTCCGGGAAACCAGGGACAAGGGGAGGCTTCTTGAGGACTGGACCAGAACACGTGGTCTTGAGGTCCTCAACCTGGGGAATGTCGTCACCTTTTGGCGGCGAGGGGGGGAATCGATCGTTGACGTAACGTTCGCATCCCCTGACCTCGCCCGCCGTATTACAGGCTGGCGCGTGGAGGAGGGTGAGGAGACGCACTCGGACCATCGGTACATCCGGTTCGATGTCGTCCCCTCACCTGATCTCCCACAGCCGGTAGCAAATCCCCCGGATCCGCGTTGGGCACTTCAACATCTTGATCGGGAAGCTCTCCTGGAGGCATCCATCGTGCAGGCCTGGATTCCGGCACCGGACCGGCCTGCCGATGTGGATGCCGAGGCGGAGTGGTTCAGGAGAGCCATGTCGCAAATCTGTGATGCGGCGATGCCTAGGGTTACACCCAGACCGGCCAGGAAGCAGGTGTACTGGTGGTCGCCGGAGATTGCAGAGCTGCGCGCAGCATGCATCTCCGCCCGCCGCCGGTACACCAGGTTTCGCCGGAGGCATCACCGCCCAGACGACGCGGCAGCCCGAGAGGCGGAGCTTTTTCAGGCATACAGGGAGGCCAAAGGTATTCTCCAGGAGAAGATAAAGCGGGCCAAGACGGCGGCCCGCGAGGAGCTCCTGGAGACCCTGCAGCAGAACCCATGGGGGCGCCCGTACCTACAGGTCAGGGAGAAACTCCGACCTAGGGCGCCCCCACTGACCCAGAGTCTCCAGCCGCAGCAGCTGGAGTGGGTCATGGGCTCCCTGTGTCCGACGAGCGCGGAGGAGCACGTCCCTCCGCGCATGGCTCCGTCTCTGCCCGACGCGGATAGCACCAGCGAAGACGACGTACCCCAAGTCAGCGTGGGGGAGCTAGGTGCGGCAGTACTCCGGCTTAAACGCCCCATCAGTCGAGGCCCTCGTAGAACTCGGGCCTCGACTGATGGGGCTCTTTAGCGCATGCCTCGAAAGGGGCCAGTTTCCCAAGGTGTGGAGGACGGGGAAACTGGTCCTGATCCGTAAGGCGGGGCGGCCGGTGGACTCACCGTCCGGATACCGGCCGATCGTGTTGCTCGAGGTGTGTAAGCTCTTTGAGCGAATTATCGCGGAACGCCTCGTCGAGCATCTCACGAGTGTGGGGCCTGACCTGGCAGATAACCAGTTCGGTTTCCGTCGGGGAGGCTCCACCGTGAGCGCGATCATGCGCGTGAAGAGCCTGACGGAGGAAGCAGTCTCGTAGGGCAAGGTGGTGGTGGCGGTGTCTCTTGACATCGCCAACGCGTTCAACACCTTGCCATGGAGCTGCGTTAGGGAGGCGCTCGTGTATCACGAAACGCCTCTACCTCCGTCGTATTGTCGGGGCCTATCTCTCGGAGAGGGCCATAGCTTTCCCCAGCTGGCTCGGGCCAGCTCGGCGAGATGTGTCGTGCGGTGTTCCGCAGGGGTCGGTCCTGGGGCCGCTTCTGTGGAACATCGGCTACGACTGGGTGCTGCGGGGTGCGTTGCCTAGGGGCGTCGGCGTAACGTGCTACGCCGATGATACCCTCGTCACGGCGCGGGGTGCAACGTACCAGGAGGCAGCACTCAAGGTCACAACGGGTGTTGCTCGAATCGTGGGTCGGATACGGCAGCTGGGACTGGAGGTGGCCTTGCACAAGTCCGAGGTTCTGTGTTTTCACAGACCTCGGAACGGTCCACCCGAAGGTTCCAGCATAAATGTGGGAGGTGTTAGCATCGGCATCAAGCCCTCGATGAAGTACCTATATAGGGATCGTACTTGATAGCCGATGGAACTTCGGACCACATTTCCGAAGTTTGGTCCCCAAGGTGACGCAGGCATCGGTCGCGCTTTCGCGACTGATGCCCAACCTAAAGGGACCCAACGCTTCCTGTAGGAGACTGTACCTGGGGATCGTGCGGAGTATGGCCCTATACGGGGCTCCCGTATGGGCGGATAGGTTGGCGGTCAAGGGGAACGTGACTCTGTTAAACAGACCACTTCGAACCTTGGCCGTCAGAACCATACGGGGGTACCGCACGATCTCCGGAGAGGCTGCATGTCTCCTAGCCGGGACCCCTCCATGGGACCTGGAAGCGAGAGCCCTTGCGTCATTGTTCCAATGGCGCAAGGAGGCGCTGGAGCGGGACCACAGGCCTGCGTCTCGAGAAATCGAGGACCAGCGGTCCCAACTCCGCCAGGATCTCATGGAGTCATGGAGGGTGCGACTTGAGCAACCCAAGTGGGGTACCACCATCATCGCGGCGGTGAGACCGATCATGGACGATTGGCTGCAGAGGCAGCATGGTGACCTCACGTACCGTGCGACGCAGATCGTTGCCGGGCATGGATGCTTCGGCAGCTATCTGTTTCGCATGCATCGTGAGGTCACACCCCGGTGTCAACACTGCGAGGTTTTCGACGACGACACCGCACTCCACACGTTGGTGGAGTGCTCAGCGTGGGCGAGTCAGCGCCGGGACCTCGTAGTGGGTCTGGGCGTGGATACCCTCTCGCTGGAGACCATGCTTCAAGCCATGGTCTCCAGCCGGAGTAGGTGGAACGCGGCCGTGTCCTTCTGCGAGCAAGTCATGCTCGCGAAGGAGGCGGCCGGGAGGGAGAGGGAGCGTACCCTCCTCGCCGAGTTCCGTAGTCGGCGGCCAGGGCGCCCCAGACTCCGCGACTACGCCCAAGACTATCGACCTCCATGATCGGGGCCTGAGGACGGCGGGATCGCCATCCGCCGTCCTTACAGAAGCATGCTAGAAGGGTTGCGTGCTGCGGGGCCTTTACCCCATAGCACGCAACCAGATTCACTCACTGACGTGGGATAAAACCCTTCCCCAACGACGCAGGATTCTCGTCCCGACCCAACACCCGAAGAGACCACAGAGGTGGTCAAAGTCCGCCGGGCGCCACTGGACATACCCTCTGCTAGTAACCAGAGACGCCCGGCAACGGACGTTAGAGAGGCCGCGGCCATGGGCCGCGGAATTAAAAAAAAAAAAAATATATCCCACAAAAATAGTCGATCAGAAACTTAGTGGGCTAAGCTTGGTGTCCCTTGATTGCCTTACTGCTTGATGACCCGGGTATTATCTACTATTACGAGTACCTAAAAGGAATCTTTAGGAGTCTGGACAATAGCAAGGACCACGGGTTCCTTAGGGAATCATAACCCCCAAAGTGCCAACTACAACTTGTCAACTATAAGTGGGCGCGTGGCAAAAAAATTAACTAATGTAATGGCATGGAGTATTGTTCTGAAATCTCGTTTTTGACGTTTTTCAAAGTAATGTGGCGGATTGTGGCGCCCTCATTGGAATGCCAACTTATAATTGGCTACCTGTGGTATTTCCATAGGAATATTGGTAGGTCTCTTTTACCATGCAATTGTAAGATACTTTACCTGAACTTGATATTACCGCTGAAGTTGTTAGGTGGAGTCCAAGTGTAGGCCAACACATGTTTGTCGTACTGCGCATCGTGTTTTTTATGTGTCACAGCATTCTGTAAGTAATATTTATTCTTTTTGAGCTGTTCCGGCGAACTCCGTACCACCTTATATAAACCTTCCCTGAACTTTACGAATATAGCAATACTAAAATTAGCCAAATCAGTTCAGGCTATTCTCGAGTTTTAAAAAACAAACGCAGAGCAATTAATTTTCATTTATTTCGTATCACTCGCAACTAGCGAGATATTAATCGACACGCTAGAAAAGTACGGTTTGTAAATCTTGTACTACGGGGATGGTCGCGGATCTTGTAGTCCTGAACTGCTGATCCACACTATGATCTGATCATACACGATAACTGTTGGCCCTAAGCTAGGTACATATATGTGCAAATATATATATATAACCAGTGTGTAGCCGCGGTTTTATGTAGATGTCATGTGAACCGCGCGGTCATGTGAACTTATTTTCCTGTGAATCTTATTTTCTATGATTCAAGGACTCAATGACTCAAAACTATCAATAATAGAAGAGTCCGTAACTGATTAATATAAAACTTAAACTAATCTATAGGTACTATAGGTAGTAAATGAGCTGTAGGCTGTAGGTATGTATGTAAGTCAATAGGACGACGTCGAAGGTGAGATAGTTGAAGGCTGCACACACAATGACCCCTTGACATTTTATTTTTACGGCTTATTTATTTGTAATATTAGAAAACGTAATATCAGTTAAAGGTGGACAATTTCACAATATTTGGGGACCTACATTGTCTAACCTACTTACCTTCAGACCTTCACACAGCATTTTTACTTCGTTTCGATAGGTTATATTCTAGAGTACGTAGGAAATGGTCCTTAGATCCATTGATACATGGACCATTTCCTGAATTAGATAAGTGGACGACCGCGAATTCGTCTGCTCAAGATCAGTTGTTCTAGTAGCCTTTTTTGCTTTGAATTCTGACTTCTGAGATTGTATCTAAGTGGCATCGGTTCTGGCTATTGTTCGGATTACAGAATGGTATTTGATTGTCTGTGGTAGGTGCCCTCTTCTAAATGTAGGCAGACGCATTTCATGCAGACTGGTGGGGTTAGCCTAAGGAAGGTTCACCCTCACATTCATAAAGTTTCTCATTCATTTATTGGTAGGATGAGTCTACTTACATCAGGTTCCCCGCAAGCTAACAGCTGGGCGAAGTTGTCGTTAGGTGGTAATGTGAATGTGCCAACAATGTTGTCACCTTGGCGTGCCTGCAGTATCAGACCACGAATAGTGTCCGATGTTCGATTACCTCTGATAACCACATCCATAGGAATACCAGCCTTTATCTTCTGCGAAAAAAAACGTTACTTTTTCTTTTCTTTTTTTTGGCCTCTGCTTGTAGCAATTTGCCAATGTCCAGTCTTCATAAATCAAGAAAATCAACAAATAAAAATGTAAAAAAATAAGAAAAATGTGAATGTGATGTGAAAATGGCGGTGACCAAAGAGAATACAATACTACGTAAGACGGCGGTGGCGGTGGCGGTGGCGGTGACCTTCAATCATGATATAAAAAAAAACGTTAGAAATGTGAGATTATTGTGACTGTCACTGTCATTTAATGATGCACAAAATTCAAAAGCAATAAGTCCTTATACACGAAGGGGACAGAGAGGAGCGTGCATTACGTCTACGAAATGCTACGAATCCCTACTTTTTAGGGTAATAGTGGTACGTAACTTCATAGAAAACGGTCCCATTTCTTATTATTTTTCTTTATATCCGCGGCCTAGGGCCACGGCCGCCCTATCGTCTATCGCACGGGTCCACGCACTCAGAAGAATAACCCCAGGGACCAGTGGACCATAGCTTACCTACTATAGGATGGGGCCGGTTAGTATTTGTTTATAGTTTATATGGTAGGAAATAGGTATGGTATCTAACATTCTTACATACCTTGGTATTACTCGTGATAGTGTAAGGCGGTGGTGTACTCTGCGGTGGTACAGGGTGTCTAGGGACCATGTCTTTACATGCACTCTGTGGCGCGCCTGTTCCATATCCATGTGCGTAGGCCAAAGTTACGGCCAGTACGACGCATGTGAACCACATCTTCATATCTGAAATTCACTGGCCATGTAAACATAACATAGACAAGTGGTGGTTAATGACTGACTAGAGCTGACACGGAGGTTGTGGATTCAAATAAGAGTGTGTTTAACCAGGCATTACGTAAAACCGACTGTAGTTATCCCAATGTTTGGCGAGAGATGGCGCAACTACCTGGATGCATACCTACCACAAAAACTGGTTTGAGGTGACACAAGCAAGACACAATATTCGAAGGAGTTAGAGAGTACTTTCCCTAGCAGTGGGACAGCCAGCAGTACCGTGTGAATCCAATACACTGTAACTACGAAATACGGATAAAAAAAAACGAAAGAAAACTTATTCGAAGATTACTACTTTGTTACGTCAAAGCACTGTATCCTGCAAAGCGCCTAGATTATTTGGCAATACACGGTTTTTAAAGTTACAGTGTTTTGACCTTTGTCACAAGTATAATAAAATGCGATAATTTGCTCGAAATACGTTTTCGTATTCCTCCATACATTTCACAGTTCCCTGACGCTAGGGGCACTAGTGTGAAATGTACGGAGAATACAAAAACGTATTTCGAGCAAATTAACGTAAGGAACTGGTACTAGACACTCAGGTTACGTAAACGAATTCGCAAGTATTGTTTAAGATCTTGAGGTCTCCGAGCAGAATCGATCATGACACGGTTCCGTAGATATGTTAATAAGTATTAAATAAGTTCATGACCGATGGGATTATGTATAAGGTATGGAACAGGATACAATGCTACTGTTAGATTATTACGATATTTTAGAACGGCAAGAATGAAAACTAGGTATGCAATGCATGCTGCTGTTGCAAAAAACTGAGCGAAGTGTTAAATTTTCGAACTACAACGATTTATTTTGTTTTGTTCAAACTTTTTTTTTGTTCTAAACCACCCTCACGCCACACGTTAACGCTGTGGTAAGTTTGAAAGAGATCGGTTCAGGCGTTTAGGAGTATGCGGACAAACGAAATACATGAGTCACCATGATTAAGCTTCGCTCAATAAGACCTTATTTAGATAATTGTATCGCCCTCATGTTGTAAATGTGATTTGTACTGTTTTAAGCAGGTAGTATTATAAGAATTATATTATACTAATGGTCGCCCGCGACTTCGTCCGCGTGGTAATTTGATTTTTTTTCCCGTTCCCGTCGCGCCGCGTCATATTTTGAACAATTCACACAATATCTTTATAAATTGTAGCCTATGTGTTATTCTGATGTATAAGCTATATTATTGTAAAGTTTCATTAAAATCCATTCAGTAGTTTTTACGTGAAAGAGTCATCCATCCATCCATACATACATACATACATACATACTCACAAACTTTCGCGTTTATAATATTATATTATCTGTGGTAGTATACACAGACTATAGGCGTGTTGTGACTGTTTAAGATGGATCGATTATTACAAAAATACACGTCAAAAATTGACACATTTTGTGGGTAAAATCGGTACACCCAGTCCAAAGATAAAAAAAGTCCAAAACAAAAAAAAAAACATCAGTCGAATTGAGAACCTTCTCCTTTTTTGGAAGTCGTTGGAAAAAGTGCCGTATCTCAGTAGGTCCATCCGTTCGGGAGCTGATATACCACAAAGGCACACATGGGTATACTTTTCAGATAAAAGTGAGATTATTATACAAAACGCAGTTTGAAAATCCATACGTCACCTTCCATAACTTCGTCACCAATTACTTGACTCGATAGATACCTACTCCGAGGGATGACCTAGTATATTTTTCGAGTTTTCGACAATTTGCTACAGACACAAAATGCTTTCACACGATTTGTCGATTATATATATATTTACACTTTACACCGGACCAGAGGTGTCTGCTGTACAAGACGCAGATTAGACCCTGCGTCGAATACTGCTCTCACCTCTGGGACGGCTCCGCGAAGTATCTGCTGGACGCTCTCGACGCTATGCAGCGACGGGCTATCCGTATTATTGGTTGTCCGGAGGTAACGGGAAGCCTTGAGCCGCTAGCTCAGCGCCGAACAATAGCTTCCTTGGCCGCATTCTACCGTATTTACCACGGCGAGTGTTCTGAAGAGCTCTTCAATCTGATCCCACCCTCTTCCTTCCGATCCCGAACGACTCGTGCCGGGCAGAGATGCCACCCCCACACAGTGGATAGCATGTTCGCGAGAACCGAACGTTTTAAACGTTCGTTTCTCTGCCGAACGATAGTGGCCTGGAACGCCCTGCCTGTGCACGTGTTTCCTCCCACATATAATCCTGGGTTCTTTAAGCGGAGCGTGAAGAGGCACATCAGTAGGTCGTCAAGTTGAGGGCCACTCTCAATAGTAATGTGTGCTGTGAGAGTGGCCCACAATCGCTAGACGTCGTCACGACTTACCACCAGGCGGGCGGCGTCAATTTGGCGAACCAAAGCAACAATTTAAGTTCGTGACGCATAGCTATTTATTAAAAAGTTCTAAGCTAACCTAACCTATCCAAGTCGGATTGCCTTAAGACTTTAGTAGGTTTTGCTGTGTAATCAGTATATTTTGATATGCAAATCATATTATTTGTACGTTAAATATCTTTTTTGACGCATTTGAAGAAAAAATACAATACACTATTGATGTATATTTTTGAATAATTTCTAGTACTAGTATTGATAAATAATTGGTTTATTTGCAGGAAAAAAAATATTGTAAAAAATGTTTATCTGATGCTTATAAATTGAGAGGCGATAAGTTTTTTGCTGTGCATTGAAATTTATCCTATTTATATGTAGAACCCTATTTATTAGTTTAATTCCTAATTAATATAATAAATAAATAAATATTGATTTTTGGACATGCTCACACGTCATCTAGTCCAAACTAAGCTATAAGCTTGTGCTATGGGATCTAGACAACTAATACACATACTTATATATTTCTAAATACATACATAATATACATAGAAAACACTGAACAAACTCTGAAACAAACATTTGTGGATTACACAAATATTGGATTCGACCCGGGAATTAAACCCGAGACTCCAGAGTCGAAAGCCAATGCACTACCGACCACGCCACCGAAGCAGCAATATAGTTTAGTTTATAGTTAATTTCCAACTAATATATATGTATTAAATAAAACTATTATGGATAAATTACCTTTGGTTTATTTAAGCACAGTTTGCGCGATGTGTTTCTTCTATGTGAAGAGTACAAACAATGATTATGACTATTTGCAAGCTTATATATTGCAACTGTAGTCTAACTAGACGGGCTAACGGTCAAAGAGTATCGTTCAGAGCATGCACAGCTTAGCTTTGTACCTACATACCTACTTATAACATAACTAACCAACTATTTTTATGTGACACATTTACTAACTTTCAATTTGAGCTATACTTACTTACGAGTTTCTAATTCCCAAATCAAAATCTCATCCGTTTATCCTCACTTTTTGGTGCAATATTATTCACTTTAAGCAGTTTTGCAACAAATAAGTACGTTATCTACTTTGATTTAGTGCGTGTTTGTATTATACGAGTAGAAACCTTTTTATTGGTGGTATGCAATGCTTATTTGTCATCGTCAGTCTACATGATGCCTATTTTGACGGACTTCGCTTAGAGCGCAAACGCTCTGTCAAGGAAACGGCTAGTCGGTACTACACATTATGAAGACTACTTACTTCTTGATTTTTGAGATTTAATTTAAAGTTGTTTGTAATACCACTTCGTGGGAACTATATATAGTATTCTACCTAACCAGTGTGTCATTTCTTTTATAACTTTTATTCTATGATTTACACTCCATAGATTCCAACTGTAGGTAATTCCTTTTTAATTTATGTAAGGGTGTACCATTAAAAATAAGGAAAAAACAGCTTTTTTTCCCGTTTTACAAATTTCCTGTAACCTAAATCACTTGAAATCTGTTGTAATTAGTTTATCTCGCTGCATCAAATATTAATGGACCAAAAAGAACCAGACCTCACACACACACACACACACACACACACACACACTCATAACAAGCCACCCACAATTTGCCAGTATTTTAGTCTCACGTAATACGGGGTAAGCATATTGCCGTCACCGGGCACATTTATATTGGGTTTAATAAAAAGTAGCAGCTATATTGTAATTTTGAATAATAATTTAATTGCCTTGCGATTAAATGTTGATGCAACAAAATCTTACGTGCTAGCCGCTATAGCACAGCCAATTAAAGTCCTGGGCGTCTCGGACTATAAATAGCCACTCACGAAAGAGTCATTTTGTAGTCCAGATACAACAGTTCCTATGTATAAGGGTGCCTGTAGCAAACGATAGGTAAGCGTCTAGGTGAAAATATGTAGGGAATATAATTTAAAAATTCACCAGCTCCAAAGTATTTTGTAACTACCAATGACTAGTTCAACATGAGTTCAACCCCATAGATAACCTCCAGAGGTAGCTAGACAGTTCGTTCATAGTGACAGTTCCTTTTAAATATGTTCCTGCCTAGCACCACAAAAAGTGTCCATAACATGTCTATGGTTGGGGTCTCCCTTGTTTGACCGAAAGGAATTTGACAAATGTTCATTTCCCAAAAATTTTTCGTAAAATTTCCTTTGCCAAATTATTACTTAGCAAAAAATCTATTCACCTACTAAAAACAATCTCTTTTTTCTATTAATGCAAGTCGTTTCTGGCACCCTGTTTCCGACGAGCGCGGAGGAGCACGTCCCTCCGCGCATGGCTCCGTCTCTGCCCGACGCGGATAGCACCAACGAAGACGACGTACCCGAAGTCAGGGTGGGGGGAGCTAGGTGCGGCAGTACTCCGGCTTAAACGCCGGAAAATCACTGCCCCCGGACCCGACGGCATTCCTGGCCGTGCATGGGTCCTGGCCCTCGAACAACTCGGGCCTCGACTGATGGGGCTCTTTAGCGCATGCCTCCTGAAAGGGGCCAGTTTCCCAAGGTGTGGAGGACGGGGAAACTGGTCCTGATCCGTAAGGCGGGGCGGCCGGTGGACTCACCGTCCGGATACCGGCCGATCGTGTTGCTCGACGAGGTGTGTAAGCTCTTTGAGCGAATTATCGCGGAACGCCTCGTCGAGCATCTCACGAGTGTGGGGCCAGACCTGGCGGATAACCAGTTCGGTTTCCGTCGTGGACGCTCCACCGTGAGCGCGATCATGCGCGTGAAGAGCCTGACGGAGGAAGCAGTCTCGCAGGGCAAGGTGGTGGTGGCGGTGTCTCTTGACATCGCCAACGCGTTCAACACCTTGCCATGGAGCTGCGTTAGGGAGGCGCTCGTGTATCACGAAACGCCTCTCTACCTCCGTCGTATTGTCGGGGCCTATCTCTCGGAGAGGGCCATAGCTTTCCCCAGCTGGCTCGGGCCAGCTCGGCGAGATGTGTCGTGCGGTGTTCCGCAGGGGTCGGTCCTGGGGCCGCTTCTGTGGAACATCGGCTACGACTGGGTGCTGCGGGGTGCGTTGCCTAGGGGTGTCGGCGTAACGTGCTACGCCGACGATACCCTCGTCACGGCGCGGGGTGCAACGTACCAGGAAGCAGCACTCAAGGTCACGACGGGTGTTGCTCGAGTCGTGGGTCGGATACGGCAGCTGGGACTGGAGGTGGCCTTGCACAAGTCCGAGGTTCTGTGTTTTCACACACCTCGGAACGGTCCACACGAAGGTTCCAGCATAAATGTGGGAGGCGTTAGCATCGGCATCAAGCCCTCGATGAAGTACCAAGGGATCGTACTTGATAGCCGATGGAACTTCGGACCACATTTCCGAAGTTTCGTCCCCAAGGTGACGCAGGCATCGGTCGCACTTTCGCGACTGATGCCCAACCTAAAGGGACCCAACGCCTCCTGCAGGAGACTGTACCTGGGGATCGTGCGGAGTATGGCCCTATACGGGGCTCCCGTATGGGCGGATAGGTTGGCGGTCAACGGGAACGTGACTCTGTTAAACAGACCACTTAGAACCTTGGCCGTCAGAACCATACGGGGGTACCGCACGATCTCCGGAGAGGCTGCATGTCTCCTAGCCAGGACCCCTCCATGGGACCTGGAAGTGAGAGCCCTTGCGTCATTGTTCCAATGGCGCAAGGAGGCGCTGGAGCGGGACCACAGGCCTGCGTCTCGAGAAATCGAGGACCAGCGGTCCCAACTCCGCTAGGATCTCATGGAGTCATGGAGGGTGCGACTTGAGCAACCCAAGGGGGGTGCTATCTTCATCGCGGCGGTGAGACCGATCATGGACGATTGGCTGCAGAGGCAGCATGGTGACCTCACGTACCGTGCGACGCAGATCGTTGCCGGGCATGGATGCTTCGGTAGCTATCTGTTTCGCATGCATCGTAAGGTCACACCCCGGTGTCAACACTGCGAGGTTTCCGACGACGACACCGCACTCCACACGTTGGTGGAGTGCTCAGCGTGGGCGAGTCAGCGCCAGGACCTCGTAGTGGGTCTGGGCGTGGATACCCTCTTGCTGGGGACCATGCTTCAAGCCATGGTATCCAGCGGGAGTAGGTGGAACGCGGCCGTGTCCTTCTGCGAGCAAGTCATGCTCGCGAAGGAGGCGGCCGGGAGGGAGAGGGAGCGTACCCTCCCCGCCGAGTTCCGTAGTCGGCGGCCAGGCCGCCCCAGACTACGCGATTACGCCCAAGACTATCGTCCTCCATGATCGGGGCCTGAGGACGGCGGGATCGCCACCCACCGTCCTTACAGAAGCAGGCTAGAAGGGTTGCGTGCTGCGGGGCCTTTGCCCCATAGCACGCAACCAGATTCACTCACTGACGCGGGATAAAACCCGACCCCAATGACGCGGGATTCTCGTCCCGACCAAACACCCGCAGAGACCACAGAGGTGGTCAAAGTCCGCCGGGCGCCACTGGATATACCCTCTGCTAGTAACCAGAGACGCCCGGCAACGGACGTTAGAGCGGCCGCGGCTTGGGCCGCGGAATTAAAAAAAAAAAAGAAAAAGTCGTTTCTGGCACTCGCCGGCTCGTGCGTAGGAGGTCACAGTTTTAACCTAACCTAACCTACCCATTTTTTTAAAGAAGAAATGAACCTAATCTAAATAGTTCAATTGACCAAATAAAAATATGCGTACTAAAATCATTCGAAATATTGCAATGGTTTAAAAAAAGATTGCTAAAATTTGTTTGGGTAATGAAATTTTGTCAAAATCTTTTCGGGTAAACGGCAGGCACCCCTATGGTTGGTATCCCCTCTAAAAATCTGACCACGTTGTGTGTTTGTTTATGAATTAGAACAAAATACCAGTCTAGTCTGATTAAGAACCCTTATCATATGAAACTGACGTCAAACCAACATAACTTTGGTAAAACTTATGGCTCCATTTTCCTCAAATTATCTAACTGTCCTCTATAGTTTAAATTATTACTTAAATTCTTTGTTTCGAATATTATAATGGTATTTGTTTGTCTACGAGTCTATGTTAATGTACTCGTATTACCAGGAAGAATTAACTAGTATGTTGAGGAAAGAGTTGTATTTTAACTTTAAAAATGAGGAGGTTCTCACTTCGACTGCATATTTTTAGGGTTCCATAGTTCAAGTTTTGGAACCCTTATAGTTTCGTCATGTCTGTCCATGTGTCTTCGGCTTTCCTCCTAAACGGTGAGTCGTAGAAACATAAAAATTTTTTTTGGGTACCTCCCCAACTGCGTAACCAGAATTTGTTTATTTGTTCTTGCGTCTACCCCAGAGTGTGGGATCATTAGATAGGTCTTTTAAAAACATTGAGAGGTCAAAAAAACAGCCGATTTTTGATTTAAGTAAGTATTCGTTTGCGAGATATTCTACTTTATTGCTATTTTTTTTTGTAAAAAAAGTGTGCCCCCCCCTCTAAAATCTAAAAAACGGCTGGCTCGAATAAATCTGAAAAAAATTAAGATGTCCATGTACTGAACTTTGAAGGAAAACAATAACGGATTAGATACCTCTGTTGGTTCAGGACTTATAGAGGCTATTATGGGTGACTACGGAACCCTATTCTATGAGTGGCCTGGAGCGAAGCGAGCGGCATCCCAAGTCTCTGGGCCTGACACGCACTTGGCCTTGCAACGCAGTAATGATAGGTTTGTGTGGGTCCTCGATCCATCGTCATTGTCACAATACCTTATGTTTTGATTTGAAATCTAAATTGCTTGACTTAGTCCTGAAATACAATACAATTGTTATTGTATTCGAAATATAAATTACAATGTATTTAATGTTACAATTTACCTTTCTGTTTGTATCTGGGTAAGTAAAGTACATACCTACCTGTTAGTTACACATTATGAACAACTAAAGTATTACCAACTGACAAAGACACCACTAGCCCAAGACATCTAATTTTGTGATCATATTGTGTTAATATCGCGACTTATAGCGTCGACTATAGTTTTTGGGATTCATATTGTAAAATCTATATACAGAAATGGGGAATGTCCCCCTTAGCTCTCGAGAACTGCTTATGCTAATGATGGTTGACCCCTCTATGGATAGCCCTCGATCTGGAGGCAAGCCAAAAAATCGAAAATTTGACCTAGCCCTAAGGGGTCAAAAGTTATAGGCCAAAACCTATGGCGTGGTGCGGTGCGAAGCACCGCGCAAGACACCGTACTAGTTATTATGAGAAAAAGTTATTCATTGCTTTAAAATATAGTCAACAACTAAAGTAATTTGGATCCCTGCAGCTGTGACCACGTGGTATTTTATGGCTTACTAGCGAACGCCCGCGGCTTCGACCGCTAGACAAATTGTATACCTTCCTCGACAACCAGTCTATCCTAATGGATATCCTATATATCCTAATGGATGAAAACCCAGCATCAAAATCCGTTGTGTAGTTTTAAAGATCTAAGCATACATAGGGACAGACAGACAGTAGGTGACTTTGTTTCATACTATGTTAAGATCATATCATATTGACAAGTCCTGAATTTGGTTGTGTTCCCATGGTAATTGGGAACATGCAAACTATTGCACGTGTGCGAAGACGAAAACATGAGAGAAGTAGTTCTAAAAACATGTGCTAACTACGTTCGAGTAATTGTGCCGTAACGTTCGCACTTAGTAGAATCTAGCTCATATTAGCACAGAATAGGGAATAGTACTTACATACAGAACTTGCACTCCGACGTTAATTAAAGCACATTATTTTGTTTACAGAGAACATAATTCGAACGTTAGGGTTGTTAGGAAAGTACCAGCATAATTTGAACAATAATTATGACGTTAATGCCTCAATATCAACTCTATGGTCCATGTCGTGTCACAAACAAGAGACAACCCTTACTGACTTACAACTTCAAGTTCTAGCTGTCGTCACGTATTTTTTGCGATTGTTAGGCGAGTGGCGTAGGCCTGATATTAGGTCGGCTGATTTTTACCGAAAGAACCCGAAGGTACCAACGTTTTATAGGTATGTGGACTTTATTTATCATTATTTACCGACCCGTTTTAGCAATGTGTCCAGAAAAAAAACATAAATTCATATTATATGCGTTGCTCCAATCAACATCTTGAATGTGATGCGTCACAATCACAAGTAATTTCCCTGAGGTGAAATCGTCATGCTTGCATGTTGTTGTTATCGCCATATTTTCCTTGTAAGAGTTGTTATTATTTAGATACGTCAGAGAATAGACCTGTTAATATACCTAATTGTACCTACTTCTATTTATGTAGCAAGGGACACCACTAGACAAGACTAGATTAGATAGCTGGGATTTACCTAATTAATTTATAATAAGTAAAATTATAATGAGTAAGTAGGTGTACTTAGTCTTTTTCCTCTATTTAATTAAACTAAGAAAAGTGGCCCAATTTAAGGTAAGTAGGTCATCATCTACCGAGCCTTTTCCCAACACAGTTAAGGTCGGCCTTCCAGTACTACGATGCGACTGTACTTCGATATTTTACGTGGAGCGACTGCCATCTGACCTCCACAACCCCGATATCGAAGCTCTGTAGTTTGACCAGTCGGATTTTTGTTTAAAGGCTCCAAATACCCGTAACGACTGTCATAGATGTTCGTATGACAACCGGGACCGACGCGCGACGGCTTAACGTACTCTCCTATGTAAAATATCAGCATTTATTGTTGGAATTAAGGTTTGGATTAGGTATACAGGACTGTGTAGAATGGTGCGGTTTCTTTGGAAAATTTTGTAAAGCGTTTTAACTATATATAGGTCTCTTTATAGGAGGGATCACTTCAACTTTTGCTGTAAATACCAGACAAAATTTAAATTATTTATCATTTTGCATTTAGGCAGGTACGAATTTTGCAAAATTTATTTTGCTAAAGTAATGAAGTTTTGAGCATTGTGGGCACAGTGTTTTTGCTTAAAACCTATGACGAAATAAAGGGTTTTTATCATAACGACATAAAAATTACTTGCTGTAAAATTTAGTTTGGGTAGGTAGGTATTCGTGCAATTATTACTGCAACAGAAACAAGCAACGTCTCAGACAATCAAGTTACGAGTATCTTCTAGCTGCAACAAACTCTAAATATACTTCTCTATTGTACATTAATTAAATACTTACTTACTTACTGACAGTGCCGTATTATAAAGGCATAGCAATTTGCTACTCTGCGAATAATGAGAAAATAAATGTACGTGTGTGCAAGTTGTAGGTCACAGGTTCTGCTAATCAGTAGTTACATCAGGCGTCAGGGGTCCTTGGAAACCCTTTTAAATAAGCCGATACACAAGTCGTCTCCCACATGTGATTTTGGTAAAAATAACTGGAGTACCCAAAAACGGCAATAGCATTTCTCCCTATTGCGCTATTACGTGGATCGAACAAAACATGCTTGAAAACCTGTATAAAACGTCTATTTGTACCCCTTTGGGATCTTTCCAAGTGTCCAAGAGTTTTTGACCCACGAGGCCACCGTACCCATCGTAACCACCGTAATCGCTACGGTGAAACCGATCATGGACGAGTGGCTGCAGAGACGGCATGATGACCTCACGTATCGTGAGACGCAGATCGTTACCGGGCATGGCTGCTTCGGTAGCTATCTGTTTCGCATCCATCGTGAGGTCACACCCCGGTGTCAACACTGCGAGGTTTTCGACGACGACACCGCACTCCACACGTTGGTGGAGTGCTCTGCGTGGGCGAGTCAGTGCCGGGACTTCGTAGTGGGTCTGGGCGTGGATATCCTCTCACTGGGAACCATGCTCCAAGCCATGGTCTTCAGCGCGAGTAGGTGGAACGCGGCCGTGTCCTTCTGCGAGCAAGTCATGCTCGCGAAGGAGGAGGCCGAGAGGGAGAGGGAGCGTACCCTCCCCGCTGAGTTTCGCAGTCAGCGGCCAGGATGCCGCAGACTCATCTACGCCCAGGACCACCGACTTTCATGATCGGGGCCTGAGGACGGCGGGATAGCGACCCGCCGTCTTTATAGAAGCAGGCTAGAAGGGCTGCGTGCTGCGGGGCCTGTTCCCCACAGCACGCAACCAGATTCACTCACCGACGCGGGATAAAACCCAACCCCAACGACGCGGGATTTTCATTCTGACCAAACCCCCGAAGAGGCCACACGCGTGGCCACTAGTGTCACCAGAGACGCCCGCAGTAATGGACATAGGAGAGGCCGGTCTCGCGAAATTAAAAAAAAAAAAAAAACACTACCACTACCGTGCTATTTAGGGTTACGAAGTCTACTCTCTACAACGTATTACAGTTCGCGTGGGATAAGCTGAGCTTTGCATTGTGTGAGTGACCACGAAAAGTAGAGTAGAAACTCATTGTGTAGCTGTGTGTACAACACATGTGTGTAAAAGATGTCACATTAATATACATTCACGTACACTGCACCACAGATATAAGAATAAGACTTGAGCTTGAACCAAGATCACAGCGCTTAGATCTCAACTTATCACACACGAGTTATACTAGGGAAGCGAGTACGGGCACGTGGCCACTAGGGAAATATTCGCGCCAACGCGAGAAGCATAACGAGCGGACATCGTTTGGCCGCAGCAATAAGAGTGTAGAGCAAAGAGTGGGTGTGTAATGCTCTTTTGCCTACCCCTTCAGGATACAGGCGTGTCGTCTACCTATGTCTATCTGTAGCGGAAAATCTGGATATAATGAATAGCGAAGTGCTGTCATCTTATTATACTGCCTGGATAATAATATGGCCATGGGGTTATATCTACTCACCAAACCAACTACGAATTTTGTGTAGGGATTTCGGATGACCAATGAGTTTGGTAAAATATAAGATATAAAGATAAGATAAGTAGGTACGATTTATTGTAAAGATTTATCAAAATATAATCACATACTTAAATTAATATACAAGGATAGAAAATCACGAAAGGCCTTGGATTAAAGAGAAATAAAAATGAATAGTGTAGGTTCGTCGTAAAATCCTGATAGAAAAATTATAAGTCATACATACATCATACACAAATTATAAATATAGTAATACTTATAAGAGATGTAACACATTTCTAATCCATTAAATCAATAAAAGACTTTAAACATCATATATTATTGTCATTTTTAATTAATTATTACTTATTACAATTCACCAAAGCACAAGTGCCATAAGATACGTCAAAGAATAAATTCACACTCTGCTCAAATAAAAAGTATTCTGCTTTAAGTAAATTAACCCTCAATCACTAATTTAAGCGCTTACTTTAAGAGGTTCGGATAGTACTCCTTTCCAGAAGTTCTCAAAATCTTGAACTATTGTGGCTCTGAAAAAAAAACCGGTACGATTAATATTTGTTTGCAAAGCTATTAATGTGGGTACCTATACTAGCGGACGCCCGCGCTATGCCCCTGTGAAATAGTTCTATGGTTTCCAATTTCCAAAGACATTTCCAAGATAAAAAATAACCTAAACCCTTCCTTGACCACAAATCTATCTACTAGTGAAGCATGAAAATCGGACGTGGCGAAGGACTTTGGTTTATTATAATATGTAGTGATGTGACGGCTAATACCCGAAATGTGGCTTAAATTAGGTGTATCCTGAAATCAGAAGTTGATCGAATCTCTTGTTTTCTAGGTAGATTAAAAATGTCGGAGTTGGATTACGGAAGGAAGGCTGCACTTAGTAGCAGCCAGCTTAAACTAGGTGTAGCCAACTAGCCACGCTTCGGGAACTGGCCGTTAATATACAAGGACTGGTTAATCCGGCTAGCTTAAAGGGACGGTCAAATTCATCCTTCACATGCGACGTACACCACGCATTATGACATCTGAACAGGTTCTGGCCTATAGAATTTGTATGTAACTAACACACTTGTCATTCACCACGCTGTATTACGCGTCACCGCGCCAGACTCGCGTGTTCCCATGCTATCCCACGCGTACGACGCTGTCACACACGTTTTTGTCATAACGACGTAGATAACGTAAACGTCAGACGTCGTAAGACGTAGGACCAGTGTGTCGCTGTTTCCCACGTTCGTCGAGTGGCATACGTCGTATGTGAAGGACTAGTGTGTTTTAAACTTTATTCTGCTATGCGAGTGGGGATAGAAGAATGAAAACCAGGTACTTTATGACCAACAGACATTACGGCTACCAAATAAAAAAAATTGTGGTTAAATTATGTGCGAAAATATGCGTAAGTATAATACGCTTCTGTTTAGGTACCCATCTGGGCGTAATCTATTGTATCTACTTACCTACTACTGGTGTACATTTTGTTAAGTGCGAGTGCAACTGATTTTACTAATCACTTTACAATTGCAATAGTGTATGAACTCGCACTTATTAACACACGCACTAAAATCTAGATCTCTACTATTCTATACATTACAGTTTTTTGTCGAAACCCTATCTTACCTGAATTTAACTTCGCCATTGAAGTTTGGTGGCGGAATCCAAGTCACAGAATGTTCCTGCTTGTTCTCCGCATCACTGTGCGACTTGTGCGTCACCGCGTTCTGAAAAAAAAAGATAACATTCTGAAATTCTATTTTCAAAACCAGCTAGAGGCAGACCTATGTCACTCGCCTAACAATCGCAAAAAATACGTGATGTCAGCGATCACTTGAAGTTGTAAGTCAGTAAGGGTTGTCTCTTGTTTGTGTTACGGCATTGGCCATTGAGTTGATATTGAGGCATTAACGTCATACTTAGTTATTGGTCAAATTATGCTGGCACTTTCCTGACGACCCTAACGTTCGAATTATGTTATCTTTAAACAAAAGAATGTGCTTTAATTAACGTCGGAGTGCAAGTTCTGTATGTAAGTACAATTCCCTATTCTGTGCTAGAGGGTATTGTGTTTATTCTTTTATATGTACTTAATTAAAGGTTTATACCTCGACAGGCAAAATAGGTTTGTAATTCGTGTGTTGGTATTATGATAAACACAGATACAACTTGCTAAAATAATACTGTAGATACGTAATTGCCATGATGGAATCCTCCACAACGTTCTTGAAAGCTAGGTCATATTAAAGCCTGCAATTACCCAACATATGGCCATAACCTCAATCACAACGAAAGGAAGCCCGTGCTCGTTTGATGTAGGTACATACCTGCCTAAATGAAATTTCTGTGGTTTGTAATTTGCAAACTGAACTAAAGTTCAGTGCATTAAGTTTTAGCAACAAGGATATATTTTGTAACTCGATCCCGCGTAAATAGTTGAACAGATATTAATAAAAAATAGCATAATAAATAGAAAATTACCGTAATTGCCACCTAGAATACTTTATCCCGGTAATGTTTTCCCGTGGGAAGTGGGAATGATAAAACTATTCCACGGATCCTCATTCTAAAACCTTCATAATAGGTACTATACTCACAAGTTCACTTAACAGTAAGGTTGGTGATCTTTTAAAGCAGAGAGGGGTGCCATCAAGATCTTCGAGGCTCAAACGATCAATTATTAGGTGTGGTGTACCAGCCCATCAACAGTACCTACGATGCTCTAGTAAACATAAATTCCCGGTTTAAAAAATGTAGGCGTATAATCGCTATTCAAAATATTGTGAACTATCTTTTGTATGAGCGATGGCAGATGTCCTCCATTCTTACCGAATTATTCTTTTCGCGAGTTTAAAAAATTATAATAATGATTTCGTTTTCTTCCTACAGCAAAAATCAATTCCGTTTTTTTTTCACAAATATTGAAGCTAGGCTTACCTACCTACGCCTACGACGGGCGCCACTGGAAATACCTCCGTGCGTACCAGAGACGCCCGGCAATGGAAGAAGGAGAGGCCGCAGGCTTAGAACAAAAAAAAACAACCTACGCCTACGTATCATACAGAGCCATTGGAGTCACCTATTCGAAATAAGAATGAGGTTTTAGGCAGTCATTTTCCTTGTAAATAAAAAAAACAGGTTATGTATGACGGATGGTTTAAACCTAAAACCGGATTGAGGAGTAGGTATCTACTTTTGGAGATTAGTTTTAACTACTTTCCTTATGGTGATTTAAGTCGACTTCCTTTAATATTATACAAGAAATACCTATACTATAAGTTGCGATGGTTTTCCTGTAGAAAAAAATGAAGTTTAGACGCAACGCAAAAAAATATCTAAAGATCCAGATTGTGTGATTGGTTTGACCGGTCCTGAGAAAATTTCTTCTCGGAACACCCATGTCATGAATCAAGAATCAAGAATCAATTTCATTTATTCAGTTTAGGCACATAAAGAGCACATATGAATGTCAAAATTTTACAATTTTGTCAAGTAATATTATAAAAATACTAAATTAAGTAAGTACATAAATAACCATTAGAAAATGATTCTTTCGCTGGTTCGGTAATTTGGTTCTCCTGAGAAGAGACCAGCAAGAAACTCAGGTATATTATCCATTTTCTTTTTTAATATTGTTTTGTTTACATTGTTACAATTAGTTTCTATTGTATTATACGAGTGGCCAACAACAGAAGATTAGGGTGACCATGCATTTTTATCATTAAGATATTCGTCTACATTATAGTAGCCTTTCATCATCAAACATTTTTTAACTACTATTTTAAACTTATTAAGAGGCATGTCAACCAAATCCTGAGGAATTTTATTATAAATTTTTATACATTTGCCAACAAACGAATTACCAACTTTATGAAGTCTAATTTTTGTCATTGCCAGTTTATTTTTATTTCTTGTATTAAAATTATGGTTATCGGAATTTTTTTTGAAGAGATCTATGTTCTTCCGTACATATAAGATGTTGTCGTAAACATATTGAGAAGCAACTGTTAAAATATTAATTTCTTTAAATAATTCTTTCAGCGAGTCACGGGGTCCGAGTCTATAGATTGCTCGTATAGCTCGTTTCTGTAATATGATTATTATATTTTGGGTGCAAAGGGGCTCTACCAACATCTTAAGGGCCCCAGCGACCTCACCTGCTAGTGGCGCACCTGCTGATAAACAGACGAGGCTCGTTAATTTACGGTACCTATGGAGTGGCTTCGGCCCCTACGTGGGTACCAGGTGGTACAACAGTGTTGGTCCGGGGGGGTACCACCGTGCAGCTGTGCTAAAGCCCCCCAAGTAACCCAGCCCAGGCTGGGTTGCGTTAGGGGTTCAGCAGCTGCACCGCCGGGCCCGGGGCGATGTATGGTGCAGCAGGCATGGGACCAGTGGGGGCGAAACGGAGTCTAGTGTGGGTGGTGTGGGTCGATTCGCCGGCCAGGGAGACCCTTAGCAACGGCGTTGCCGCGGCCGCCCGCAACAGTCATGGGGCCCGCCTGGGGCCAACCACCCCAGGAGGCTGCCCCACATGTTGCGCATAATCCTGATGTGGGATCGCCGCTCCGGGTGGTAACCGGTGTGGGGTAGCGGCGGCCTTTCATCAGGGGGGTTTGGGAGCCCTTCCGTCCGGCGAGTCGGCTCCGACCTAACCACACGGTTCTAGACAAAGCTAGCCCCTGCGCTTTGTCACTTACTGCTGCACCAAATGTCGCCCTGTCTTCACGCTTCTTTTTTCAAAATCTACAATGGCAGTGCAACAAAAAAGAAATAAACGTTACACAGCGGCCCTAGGAAACCCCACAAGTTCACATTTCGAGGTGGAGTTCACTAACGTCCGTGGACTCCATGCGAACCTCGATACCGTCCACCACCACCTTGAGACGGCACGGCCCGCTGTGATGTTCCTCACGGAGACACAAATACGCCGCCCTGACGACACGTCTTACCTGTGTTACCCCGGCTATGTCATCGAGGAACAATTTCGAGACAAAGCCGGGGTGTGCGTGTTCGTTAGGGCGGATGTTTGCTGCCGCCGGTTGCGCTGCCTAGAGAACCCCTCCAATTCCGTCCTTTGGCTGCACGTAGACCATGGCTCTATGAGCCAGATCTACGTGTGCGTCTACCGATCCCACACAGGGGATTCTGAGACAACAAAGCTCTTCCAGTACCTCAGCGAGACGGCTGATGAAGCGCAGGTGCGGTTCCCGAACGCTGACCTAGTATTTCTGGGGGACTTCAATGGCCATCACATTGAATGGCTGGGGTCCCTCAAGACTGATCATGCGGGTAGAGCCGCCCATGCGTTCGCTCTCTCCCACGGTCTGACCCAGATGGTATGCGGGATCACCCGGATACCAGACAGGTCAGATCACGCGCCCGCTCTGCTGGATCTACTGCTGACGAGTCGCCCAGCCCAGTACAGTGTTTCGGTAGGAGCCCCACTGGGTAGTTCCGACCACTGTGTTGTTCACGCTGGCATGAAGGTGTCACCTCCTGCACGTCCTGTACAAACGTCACGACGACTATGGCACTACTCGTCAGCGGATTGGGACGGTCTACGCGATTATCATGCGTCCGTCCCCTGGAGCCAGCGCTGCTTTGTAGGAAAGGCTCCTTCGGATAGTGCTTCTGCTATTGCTGGCGAGATCAGTTTAGGGATGGATTATTACATCCCTTTCACTGATGTCGCCAGTATCCGCAGAGCCCGTCCCTGGTTCGGGCGAGATTGTGCCAAAGCTGTTCGACAAAAACAGTCGGCATATCGCGCCTGGATCAGGGCCCGGGCTGTGCGCGACCCAAACGTGGGCCACCTCAAAGCAGCGTACAACCGGGCCACAAAATCGAGTAAGAGGGCCTTTAAGAGAGCGGATGCCCAGCGCGTCGCGCGGCTTGGTCAGGAGCTCACTTCCCATCCCACGGGCAGCCGTGGATTCTGGCAACTGGCCAAAGCCGTGCAATCTAACTTTTGTCAGCCCTCGCTGCCACCGCTGCGTTACCCAGATGGAACACTGGCTCACAAAGCCCAAGAGAAAGCGGATATGCTCGCAGACCTCTTTGCGGCTAATTCCCGGGTCGACGACCGTGGCCTGCAGCCCCCCGCCATCGCCAACTGTGGCCACACAATGCCTGATATTGTTATCAGGCAATGTGATGTACGGGCAGTGCTGCGGTCACTCGACACGCGGAAAGCCAGTGGCCCTGACGGCATTCCGGCGGTGGTGCTACGAAAATGTGCAGCTGAGTTGTCTCCAGTATTAACGCGTCTGTACCGCCTGTCATACTCTTCAGGGCTCGTGCCGGAGGTCTGGAAGGAGGCGAACGTACAACCGATCCCCAAGAAAGGGGATCGGTCCGATCCAGGCAACTATCGACCCATAGCTGTCACCTCAGTCATTTGCAAGGTGCTTGAGCTCCTTATAAATAAGCAGCTCATGCAATTCCTAGAGGATCACTCGCTAATCAATGATCGATAATACGGCTTCAGGCCAAAGCGATCAACGGGTGATCTTCTGGCATTCGTAACGCATGTCAGGGGTGGGGCTATGGAAAGGCACGGCGAGTCCTTGGCTATTAGCCTGGACATCGCCAAAGCCTTCGATAGGGTCTGGCATGCTTCGCTCCTTTCCAAGCTTCCGGCATATGGTCTACCTCCTCAACTGTGCAGCTGGATTGCCAGCTTTTTAAACGAGCGCCGAGTGCGGGTCCTCTGCGATGGCCAGGCTTCTCGCTTCTTGCAAGTGAATGCCGGGGTACCGCAGGGGTCCGTACTATCACCAACTCTCTTTCTTCTGCATATCAATGATATGCTATCCCTCGGGAACATTCATTGCTATGCAGATGACAGCACACTGCACGGGAGTTACTCGGTTCGTCCGACGGCGGGGCGATCTGAGATTGAGGAGGAGAGACGACGACTCGTGGCTGATCTCGACCGTAACCTCGACAGTATCTCTCAATGGGGTACCGAGAACCTGGTCGAGTTCAATGCCCGCAAAACACAGGCGTGTGCATTTACTGCGAAGAAATCCCCTTTCCTTCCCCTACCCTCACTTCAGAATGCATTATTACCAATGAAGGACAACCTTGATATCCTTGGCATAGACGTTCGTCGAGAGCTCAATAATAAAAACTACATCGAAAGATGTATAGGGCTAGCTTCGCGGAAACTAGGAATACTGAATAAGGTAAAGAGATTCTTTACACCGGACCAGAGGTGTCTGCTGTACAAGACGCAGATTAGACCCTGCGTCGAATACTGCTCTCACCTCTGGGACGGCTCCGCGAAGTATCTGCTGGACGCTCTCGACGCTATGCAGCGACGGGCTATCCGTATTATAGATTGTCCGGAGGTAACGGGAAGCCTTGAGCCGCTAGTTCAGCGCCGAACAATAGCTTCCTTGGCCGCATTCTACCGTATTTACCACGGCGAGTGTTCTGAAGAGCTCTTCAATCTGATCCCACCCTCTTCCTTCCGATCCCGAACGACTCGTGCCGGGCAGAGATGCCACCCCCACACAGTGGATAGCATGTTCGCGAGAACCGAATGTTTTAAACGTTCGTTTCTCTGCCGAACGATAGTGGCCTGGAACGCCCTGCCTGTGCACGTGTTTCCTCCCACATATAATCCTGGGTTCTTTAAGCGGAGCGTGAAGAGGCACATCAGTAGGTCGTCAAGTTGAGGGCCACTCTCAATAGTAATGTGTGCTGTGAGAGTGGCCCACAATCGCTAGACGTCGTCACGACTTACCACCAGGCGGGCGGCGTCAATTTGGCGAACCAAATATATAAAAAAAAAAAAAAAAAAAAAATATGAATATTGTCTCCATATTGGCAGCTGAGCCCCACAGCAGCAGACCATATGACATAACGCTATGAAAGTAGCTAAAATAAACTAATCGTGCCGTTTTTTCGTCAGTCAGAGACCTTATCTTTCTAACCGCATAGGCAGCTGAGCTAAGTCTTCCTGCCAAGGCTGTGATATGAGGACCCCATTGTAGTTTACTATCTAGAGTTATCCTAAGAAAAACTGTGGTATTGACTATTTGAACTAACTCATTATTCATAGTAATATGAGTATCCACCTGTCTAACATTGGGCATAGTAAATTTTACACATTTTGTTTTCTTCGCATTGAGCAGCAAGTTGTTACTTGTGAACCAATGCAATATTTCCGAAAGGGTATTATTTACATCGTCAAGTGCTACTTTTTGTCTATCACTTTTAAAAATTAATGATGTGTCATCAGCAAATAATACTATCTCACAAAGATTTTTAGTGAAATAAGGAAGATCGTTTACGTATATTAAGAATAAAAGGGGTCCTAATATCGAGCGCTAGGGTACTCCCATGACTAATGAGGCGCCAGAAGAGTCGGTGCCATTAATGTTTACTTTTTGTACTCTACCAGTGAGGTAAGACTCGAGTAAGCCAAGTGAGCTGTTCGAAACACCATAATAACCCAATTTTAGTAGCAAAGTCCCATGATCAACACAATCAAAAGCTTTTGATAGATCACAAAATATACCAATGGCATCCTGCTTTTCCTCCCAAGCATCAAATATATGTTTCACAAGTGCAACTCCTGCATCCGTTGTGTTCCTGCCTTTAGTGAAACCAAACTGTTTGTTATGAAGTAACTTATTGTCTGTAAAATGTGAAAGCAATTGATTAAATATTATTTTTTCAAAAATTTTACTGAGGGATGGGAGTATGGAATTAGGTCGAAAATTTGAAGGATCACTTTTGTCTCCTGCTTTAAATAAAGGATTGATTTTACTGTACTTCATAAGATGAGGAAACTGATTTTCATCTATACATTTATTGAATATGAATGCAAGGTGAGGCGCTATAGCGGGCACTATTGATTTTATTATATTAGTTGAAATGCCCCAAAGATCCTCGGTATTTTTTATATTTAGTTGTTTAAAAGTTTTAAGTATAGTGACAGAGTCAATATACTGAAAATCAAATGTCTTCGAAGACACATGTACTCGTATTGACAGGGACACTGGTTGTCGGTACGAATCCGACATGATGATTTTTTATTTACAATAAAAATTACAATATACATAATACGCATTTACAATTAATATTTACATTCATAAAAATCTTAAAACTAAATTAGAAACTAGGTAAAATAGAATATGAAATTAATACCAAATTTTATTTCTATTTTAAAAGAGTGTAAAAGTTTGGGCCCCGAGGTAGGGTGCCCAGTGCCCATCATGGCGGCGGTATTCCCGCGCTGTATGGCGATGCTTATCCGCTGCGCGAGAAAGCCGCCGGCACGTAAGTCTCCCGTTACCTCCCTGAGCCGTTTGCTGAGCTCCTTGAAAAGCGAGTGCGCGCCCGGGCCCCACGGGCCCAGTGTCTCGACACTAAATGCGACAAAGTCGTATTGAGTGCCGAGACAACTGTACTTGCCCACCTTCGAGCGCTCACGTACCTCGGCCGCCGCGCCGCGCCGGCACGTTTGGCGGTTGCCGGAAGATAGGTCGCAGCTAGTGTGTCGGCACACGTGGCGTCCTACACTAGTGGGCGACCCATCCTCCATGGTATCATCGACATCCCGTCAGGTCTCTTACCATCGGCCCGTGCAATGTGCTGGGGCTCCAGAATCGCAGGGACGTTTACACTGACGAGACACCGTCGCAGGATGTCGTTGATCGCGGCATGGCGGGACAGGCGGCCAGCACTCGATGAGCAGGCAAGTCAATGGTGACCTAGGCGATCCACACTCGCTCCACAAGAACGTTGTGGCTCAGAACGTCAACTTCCAAGCACAACTATGTTCTACACAAACCTCGGCCCCCAGCCGGAGCCCGATGGCGAGTCGGAAAGTGTTGTGTTCATTGAAAGTACCAGTGTTGGGGGATGGGTAGGCATGGAGCCAGTGTCCAGATTCCTGTCTTGACACTGCTTCCAGCCTGGCGCGATTTTTTAAAGATGACGAGGTATCAATGAGGGTTTGTAAAATATGTTGGCATGAAATGTTATCCCAGACCTTCTGATTTTTGAGAGTGGGAAGGAAATTTGCTAGCCAGGCAGTTTCAGCATCGACTAAGCTCGCGATCTCATAGTTTGTAGTCACGGGGGCTTTAAGGATTTTTCCTGCGAGGTCAGACGAGCTATGGTTTGAGGACAGAAATGCTGCCAGTGCAACAGTAGAGACATTATACATGTCGCCGATAGCTCTTCAGCAGGGTCGAAGTAAATGAGCATTTCGAATGTAAAAAGAGGGTAGTGTGAAACAATTCAAATAATTTACTTACCTACAGTTAAAACTTTTCGACCGGTTTCAATATTCAATCTATATCCATATTTTGCTATCTACTCGTAGTATTGATAATTCAATGACTTCCTAGTTGGACATTGACAGGAATTGATTCTATAATCCCGAATAGCAAAATATGAAGGAGATTGAATATTGACAACTGTAGTTAATCAACACAGTTAGTTTTAGAAGGGCAAACAAATAGTAGTGCCTGTCTAATTACGAAATTATTTGACATGCTTCAAAAATAATTTATTACGATAGCCTAATTTATGTGTCTAATTTAAATTAATTAAACATACATACCTACCGTAATTAATCAAATTATCCAGCTAGCTAAAGTATTTATAAATATGTAGGTAATTGAATTGAAATCTACCAGCGGACGCACGCGGCTTCGCCCGCTTGACAAATTTTTGATTAAAACCTTTCTCGAGAACCACTTTATTCAGTGATGAAAAACGCATCAAAATCCGTTGCGTAGTTTTAGAGGTTAGACCTCTAAAACTACGCAAGGTATTTTGATGCGTCTAAGCATACATAGGGGTGTAGCGATACGATATGTATTTTTATTATGCTATGATTATGATTATACTTAATAGGTACCTACTGTCTGCATAAAATAGCTGTCTTTCTGTAACATAGACAGGTGGCCGAAACATCTTTCTACTTTCCTTTGTGCCCGTTGCAGTGGAAACCATGGGCAGTTGGGGCTCCGAGGCCAAGACCTTCATTGCAGACGTCGGGCGCAGGATTAGGGTGGATAGGACGGTTGATTTTCGCGTAATTTTTACCAAATAAATATAATAGGTAGAGTAATTATTAAAAAAAGAATTACACAATATTTGTATAATTTAAGTACTAAACTTATTTTGTAATTAGGTGACTAAAATTTTTTGTTGTTGTATTATACACACTGTTTTGAATTTGACACGAGACCAATGTACATTCGTCCACAATCAGTTATAGAAAGAGTGACCGTGAGTTTTATTGCCAGGTTCTTTCTCTCGGTCTTACCTATTGCTTTGCGAATCTGGCAGTACATGTAAATATAGAAGCAATAAATTTTTATTTTAAGTACTTACTGACGTTTGTAAGAGCCATTTAATGACCTATACAAATAAATAAATCATTATTTCATTATTATTATTTAATATTATTGCAGTGTAAACCGAAAAGTCTTAAAGAACGAGAGCTACTGCACATTATATCGGAGAAAGTCCTTGAGGCAATCTAAAAGATTGTCATATTGTTGTCCTGGCTGAAGGGTAGTAGTTATTTAACAACCCCTACAACTTCAAACACAGAAAAAAATGGCCTTGTTATTTTTTTTCTTTCTATTTCAATATTTTACTTTACTTTCAAATAATTATATTCCAAGTTACTTCAAGTATTTATTTAAGTTATATATATGGACAACTAGTAGGTATTATTTTATCTGGGCCTACTGTTACCAACTCAGACAAAATGTCTTTGAAAAGTCCTCCACTACACCACACAGCTATGTAGGTACTTTTTGTGTAGTCAAGTGATGATTACACAAAAGTACCTACATAGCTAATATAGGTAAAGGCATTACAATTACCCGGAGGTCATTAAATATTACAATACGTGCGTTGTTTTTATAAACTGACAATGACTATGGTTAATTGATTTAACGGTCAAGTTTACATACAACGACTTAATTTGTAGGTACTTAAGGATAAAAACATCAGGATCTTTTTGCTAAGTAGGTTGCTCATATTTCCGTAATAAATATCTACAAATAAATAAATATGTAACTTGACTTAGCTTTTCCCCCTTCTTCCCGCGCTTGACATAATATTATACCTTCCAAATCACTATCCTATCCGACATCCGCATTATAATTCATTGCGTAGTTTTAAAGATCTAAGCATAGGGACGGAAGGGACATTGTTTTATAATATGTAGTGAAGTGATGTTACGATTATGATGAAGTACTAATGTTTAATATTAAAACATAAGTAAAAGCCAACCTCACATTTTTTTTTACTCTGTGTATTTAGATACACAGAGTAAATAAAGTGAAGGCCGTTGTTAGGTAGAAGTTCGATTTTTGTTCAGCGCGTGGCTGTTGGCTTTCTAGGTTACCACTGGCGCTCCGCAAAAATCGGGTTCCTAGACGCTCAATTGCAATACCGAACAACGTTTCTTTGTCCCGCACCGTAAACTAGTTGAGTAATTAGTTCTTCTGTGCAGGAAATATCAAGCATTAGCTTGACATCGATGGAGCCACGTTTTTAAAGAAAGAAGAAGAATGTTAAGTGGATACTTACACCAGGTTGACCGCAGTCCAGGAGCTGGAAGAATGGGTCGTTCGGTGCTACTTGGAACTTGCCGTTGATAATCTTGCCGTTCTGCCGCGTTTGGAGCAGCAGTCCACGGAATTTGTTCGCAGGAGTCTTGCCTCTGATTACAACTACTACGGGTTTGCCACCTTTCACCGCCTGTTGACATTGTACGTATTTTCAACTGACTTCCAAAAAAGGAGAATAAAATAAATAAATAAATATGTTAGGACAATTTACACAACGCCATCTAGTCTCAAACTAAGCAGAGCTTGTGATATGAGTACTAGATAAACTGATATAAATACTTATATACATTTTTTTTTGTAAATACATACATATTATACATAGGAAACACCCAGACTTCGGCACAAACGTATCTATCTTCACACAAAGTTTATCCCGACCGGGAATCGAACCCGAGACTCCGGCGTCGAAAGCAGATGCACTACCGACTACGCCACCGAAGCAGTCAAAGAAGTCAAGAAGGTTCTCAATTCGACTGAATGTTTTTACTTTATGTTTGTTACATATGTCATTGCGTTTTTTTTTAAATAAAGCTTTTGCTTCCATTTCAATTGGTCCCATTCCTACAATTATTTGGTCCCATACTTAATGGCACGTACTTAAATAGACCATTTGACTGCCTCGGTGGCGCAGTGGTATGAGTATGCGACTGCCGTCCGTAAGGTCCCAGGTTCGATTCAAATCAAGCATTTTGTGTGATCCACAAATATTTGTTTCGGAGTTTAGGTATTTTCTCAATGTATTATATGTATGTATTTAGAAATATAAACTATGTTTCAGTCAGATTCCATAGCACAAACTTATATTAGCTTAATTTGGGTTAGGTGACGTTGAGTAAAAATGTTCAAACATATATTTTATTCCATATATTTGTTTCCTGATTTTTACAACTTATAGGTGTGAAAGTGTGCTTCAAGCTGTAATCCTCATATCAGCTAGCTATTTATCGGCATAGTATAGTAAGCTATTTATCAACATCTTATTTTAAATGTATTATAATTTAATACACGATGAATACTATTCATCTATTCATATTACTATTACTTAATATATGGTTCTGCAAGCTGATACCCTTGGCCTTTGTCTGAATGGTATCTATCTAGGTTGGCCGCTTATGTTTCTCTTTGGAATCATTACTGAGCTAGAAACAGATTTCCTTGTCCTTTCTGAATTTTAATATATTACGAAAAAATACAGAGTTACTAATGACATGCTTTTAGAAATGGGAAGTTTAAGAGATCATTTCTCTAAAAGATTTTCTGTAGATATATCATCACGTAGGAAATAAGTTCTTGTAGAAAAATGAAAATTATAACCACACGGGTAGTGTAGTGGGCGTCTATTAATTTGTTATTCTAGGTAATTTATAAAAAAAATCCTCCGTGTATTAGCTGACTAAAATTGCTACAATGATACCTATGCAATAGGTAAGTAAGTACCGCTTACCTTAGCTACCTAAAGTTCCTATCGCTAATTCGGTATTCTATACAATGCCTAGGAATTCTATAGAATACCTGCATTATACACATTAAATAAATAAATATTGCTGGACATTCTAACACAACGTCATCTAGGCCAAACTAAGCTATAAGCTTGTGCTATGGGATCTAGCTAGACAACTGATAAAGATACTTATATATTTCTAAATACATGCATAACATACAAAGAAAACATCCAAACACCGAAACAAACATTTGTGGATCACACAAATATTGGATTCGACCCGGGAATCGAACCCGAGACTCCGGATTCGAAAGCCGATGCACTACCGACCACGCCACCGAAGCAGTCAACATTGCCGGTAACATTATAATATAAGAAATGTAAATATACGTATTTTTACGTACCTCAAGGTTTGTACTAATGGTGTATGGAGCTTCCGATTTCTGAGCCCTCAGACCATGATGGTGCGGGGTCATGTCAGAGCAAGCATCCTCGGGCGCTCCTTCAGAGAACGCATTTGCACAGGCCAGCGACGCCACTAGTAGGATGTATGTGGACCACATTTTGACACCTGGAATTTGAGCCGATTGTTAAAGGCCCCATAAATTGACAGTCCGTTGTTGGATATCCGCTTATTGTCAGTAGTTGAAGTTGACCACCCACTCGTTCAACTTCAACGCTTCTCTAACACTAACTAAACTCTGTAGGGCCCTTTTATTAAGAAAACATTGATTTACATTGGGATCTGACACCTACTCGCTACGATAATAGTACGATACCTACGATATATAAAATTAATATAAGTAACCCTATTTCTAAAATATTGTTAAAGCGGGTCATGGTTGCGATCGTTTTCTGAAATCGCAGTCTCGTATTAATATTAAACAGGTTCCGAAACTTTATCTGTGCATTTCAATAAATAATGGCGCGAACGAGACGGTTCAAGGTTTCTGTTTTTTTTACATACTATTAGTTGCTTTGGTTAATTCTAACACATTGTGCCTTCAAATGTTATCCGAAGTGATCTTACCAACAGGAAAATAATACCAAATATATATATATATATCTATGTCTTACCATAGCGTTTTTTCTGTTCTTGCTAAACCACACAAGATTATTAATACCCGAGGATAGGTAATTAATATGTGAGCGAAGTTTTTTTTAATGAGTTCTAGTATGTACCTATTTAGTTGTTTACGTATAAATGAGTAATCTTTTGTTTAAAACTAGCAGCGCACGGGTTGGTGGTACCTATTTTCCAGTAGGTAATAAACATACAATCCCTTACCCACTCTTCAGAATGCAATATTACCAATGAATGAAGGACAATCTAGCCATCCTTGGCATAGACGTTCGTCGAGAGCTCAATAACACAAACTACATTGAGAGATGTATTGGGCTAGGTTCGCGGAAACTAGAAATACTGAACAAGGTAAAGCGATTCTTTACACCGTACCAGAGGTGTCTGCTGTACAAAACGCATATTAGACCCTGTGTCGAATACTGCTCTCACCTCTGGGACGGCTCCGCGAAGTATTTGCTGGACGCTCTCGACGCTATGCAGCGACGCGCTAGTCGCATTATAGACTGTCCGGAGGGGAGGTAACGGGAAACCTTGAGCCGCTAGCTCAGCGCCGAACAATCGCTTCCTTGGCCGCGTTCTACCGTATTTACCACGGTGAGTGTTCTGAAGAGATCTTCAACCTGATCCCACCCTCTACCTTCCGATCCGGGCAGAGATGTCACTCTAATACCGTGGAAACCGTCTTCGCGAGAACCGAACGTTTTAAACGTTCTTTTCTATGTCGAACGATAGTGGCTTGGAACGCCCTGCCTGCGCACGTGTTTCCTATAACATATAACCCTGGGTTCTTTAAGCGAAGCGTGAAGAGGCACATTACTGGGTCGCCAAGTTGAGGGCCACTCTCCATAGTATTCCTGTGTACTATGAGAGTCGCCCACAATCGCCCGACGTCGCCACAGCTTACCATCAGGCGGGTGGCGTCAATTGTCGACTTAAATATATATAAAAAAAATACAAACAATAAACATATTCTTAGTTTTAAGGTCTTAAGGATCTAAGTCTTAAGGTCTTAAGGTCTTAAGGCCTAGTAGATTAGTTTATAAGATCTGTAACTAGTCTAAGTTGCCTGAAATAAAAGTGTAATTAAAAAAAATATTGCATGAGCTAAAGGCTAGTTTACACTTAGTGTCAAGTGTAACTACTTGACACTTTCTATTAGGCAAGGGTGTACCTACACGTAGCCCGAGTTGGTTGTCAAAATAATGCTCTAATTTGCAAGGATGTTTGAGAAAATTAAATTTTGCCTGTGGTGAGTACCTACTTAACGATCAACTACCTACTTAACCGAAAAAAAAAGTAATACTTGTGCTCTAAATTATAACTTGCAAGTAGCTTAATTATTACTAAGTTAACTGTTTACACGTTTACACGATGTACATCTAAGGACTATGCAAGTTTTGGTCCCACAGTCCAATGGCTATGTGTGATACGTCTTTGGATAGCTCTGTTTTAGCTGAATAAAAGTTACTATTATGACTTCATGTTTGTCTTTATGTTTGTCCGTTCGTGGCTATTCTGCTTAAAGATATTATTTATTGGTATCCTAGGGGCAGGAAAAATATGAATAAAAGTGTTTTTGAAAGCATCTCATAGTTACATAATATATTTAAGCATAATACATTTCGACTGCCTCGGTGGCGCAGTGGTATGAGTATGCGACTGTCGTCCCTGAGGTCCCGGTTCAAATACATACTTTACTGATGTAATGTATGTATTTGAACCGGGACCTCGTTTTTCATGCAGAGATGTGATCATCTCTGCATGAAAAACGCCTGCTTTTCGCTAGTAAGTCTTGTTAGTCCCTGATTATTGTTAGTAAAGCAGCAGGTTTGGTGGGACCCCTGTTTTTTAGTTGCGTGGCCTAAGACCACTGCCGCTCCTACGTCCATTGCCGAGTGCCTCTGGTTAGCTGAGCACTAGGAAGAATTTCCAGTGGCGCCGGATGGAGTGGTTACGTATTTATAATGCAACGCATAAGTCGAATCCATCTGCATGGAACGATTATCTCCATAGATCTCTTAAATTGAAAATAAGTACCTACCTATACATATTATAGCTACACTATTCTGTTATGTAGGCAAAATACTCAATAAAAGAAAATAATAATAACAATTGCAAAGCTTGTACTTACCGACATATTTTTGTATTATTATTTATTATAGAAGTCATTGGCTTTAAGTGTTAGACCACATATGACATCCTCAGTGATGATGATAATAATATTTTGCAAAAGTATTGCTAGGTACGCTCATATTTTATCTATAGTTTGGTACCACCTAGGGTAGCGCCGCGAGTATGACGAGACGCGAGACAAGACATGAGATAAGACAAGACAAGAGACGAGGCACGAGAGTGTGAATTGAAGTATGACAGTGTCAAAAGCACATCAACCGCCGTTTTCTTTGTTTACCTTTTTTAATTAGGGACTTGGAGTTCGATTTATGCTGAGCGCGTGCCTGGTGGCTTTTTAGGTTACCTCTGGCGCTCCGCAAAAATCGGGTTCCATGACCCTCACTTTTAACGAACAAAGTTTCTTATATTGTCCTACACGTCGAGCTAGTGCGGAATAACTAGTTCTTCTGTGAGTGGGACTATCAAGCATTACCTTGACATTGGCGAAATATATATAAATACTAGTGGTCGCCCGCGACTTCGTCCGCGTGGTAATTTGGATTTTTTCCCGTTCCTGTCGCGCCGCGTCATATTTTGAACAATTCACACAATATCTTTATAAATTGTAGCCTATGTGTTATTCTGATGAATAAGCTATAGGTACATATTATTGTAAAGTTTCATTAAAATCCATTCAGTAGTTTTCACATGAAAGAGTAACAAACATCCATCCATCCATACATACATAGGTACATACTTTTTACTGTCCCAGGTTCGATTCCGGGTCGATTCGAATTATTTTTGTGATCCACAAATGTTTGTTTCGGAGTTTGGGTATTTTCTATGTATAATATGTATGTATTTAGAAATATATAAGTATGTTTATCAGTCGTCTAGATCCCATAACACAAGCTTATATTAGCTTAATTTGGGCTAGATGACGTTGTGTGCAATGTCAAAAAATATTTATTATATTTATTATATATATATATACTATACTTACATACTCACAAACTTTCGCGTTTATAATATTAGTAGGATATATTTATAATCATAACGAAGCCACATTTTCAAAAAAGGAAGAAGAAGAATTAGGTACTTATCTAAACAAATAGGTACTAGTATAATAACTTCTTTTCCTCTTGCATAGACATATCCATTGATACACGATTCAAGTCTTTTGGTCATAAAGGACAAAAATGCTCGAAACCCTTTAGTCAACTAATTACTTGATAATTTAATACCTTAGTGTAAACCAAGCCTTACTTACCTTACCTAAATAACCTTAAAAAGTCAAAATACATAATGACGGGTTCATTAAGTAACCATCGAAATAAAACCACTTTTACCTCTGTATTTATACTTGTCTTATATGACGAGTTTTAAGTAAAGTAGGCACCTATATGACTTTTAAAAATCTTATACCTACAAAATTGTTTATGAAATAATACCTATTCATGCCACTTAAATAAAAAAAAACATTATTCACGGTTCAAGTGATATAAGAAAACCTAACTTAAGCTGAGTAATAGGTAAGGATTCAAAGTTCATTGAACCCCGCCTAGTATGCTGCTAATTCCCTCCAACTAATATTAATTTAATAAACGCGAGTTTGTATTTGAATGGATGTTTGATACTCTTTCCGGTTAAAACTACTTAACAAATTTTAATGAAACTTTACAATAATATACCTAGCTCATACAAAATAAAGTAAGTCTAGGTACTTTTTAAGTTTTTATCCCTGTTAATGTGTTCCCTTGGGAATTGGGATTGAGAAAACACAAAATTGCGCGGGAATCTGCTAGAGATTAACCTGTCAGCTGTCTGAGAACAAATGTTGCAAGTTAAATAAATATTTTTTATATTTTTTTTTATTTAAACAATATCATTTCGAAAAATTCTGCTGATGCTGGAGCTGGACAGTGTTCATAGGAAGTTGATGTTTTAATTCTAACATGGTGTGCTCGTAAATACAATCCAATACACGGTGAAACCAACGGTGTTCTATTGAATACTGTGGTTTTAAACCGTGTTGCCAGCAAAGCGCTCGGTTTAATACCACGTTCACAACCGCGTTTGCAATTGTCTATTTATCCCTTATCTGGATAACCAATTATATCGCAGAAAATGTCGATCCTGCCATATCATTGGTTATCGACAAACTCTTCCTATCGTCGTGCTCGCCCTACAGGTTTGGCCTCAGGGTAAAAAGTAAGTAATCATATCCACAAAACATATAATTTAAGCCATATTATGTAATTGATGGAGCAAGCGAAGCGTCTCCATTTCGAGACCATACCT
Organism: Nudaria mundana; assembly: GCA_963556515.1. Taxonomy (NCBI): domain Eukaryota; kingdom Metazoa; phylum Arthropoda; class Insecta; order Lepidoptera; family Erebidae; genus Nudaria; species Nudaria mundana. Next base: position 7,789,542 of record OY748291.1, read on the forward strand.
ACTTACTGCTTTCGTTTGTCTGTCGGTATGTGTGTTCCGATTTTTAATTCGGTCTCCATGAACGTGGCAAGTTTTGTGGAATACTAGATTCATAAAAGACTAGGTATTTTCGTCGCAAGCTTTTTTTTTATTGTGGTAACAAGAGGGCATAAGCCCAAAATAATGTTGTAAATTCTATAAAAATTGGCTATTCATGATTAGAAAAGCAGATACCAAGTAGTATAACTAGTAGCTATACCTAAGCGTACCTATTCTGGAAAATTACGTCGTGGGTAGCGGACCGATCTCGAAATGATATTATTAGGAGGTAGGTATTTAGGTAACAATGTGTATTTTTTGTTTTTTTGCTGATTCAAACCTCACATTGTTTGCTCTTATCGTTAGGTAGACAAACTGCACAATAATTGTGTATATTTGACGTATGTTACACATAGGTAGGTTTGTCCACTATTTGTCCGTAATACCAGTAAAACCAAGAAAGTTGAGCAGTCCTTTCTTTGGCCCACTAGAAGAGACTTCCTTTGAAAGAAGTAGTGTTTTATTTTGCCCGTTTATCTACTGTCAGGTTTGTATATTAATGTTTAAACTAAATACGTAAAATAAAAATAAAATAAAGTTTGGCTTAACGTAAAACGGAGGGAGCCCTATGCCGCTCACTATTTTAAATAAATAAAATTTAAGTAAATGAACCACATGAACAATATAATGGGTAGAAATCTAAAGCATAACCTTAGTTTCGAAGTCAGGGTTTCTAACACACATACACGCATAACTTAAAAACGAAATAAAAATTATATGATTAACCTTACCTTATAAAGCTCCACACTAACTTCAAATTAGGATTTAAACTAAATATGTATCTCAATCAGTTATTTCAACGGAATTAAAAGACTGCCACTATTAAAGTAAAGGTACGTAAGCTAAATTACGCCACATTAAAATATATTTAACAGTATTTTCGTAATATTGCATTATTAATATTAAATTACCTTATATTTAGGCCGAAAGAGCGCGCGTTGTGTTTCTTACAATGATAGAACGACAATAACTCAACCTCTGCCTTGCAAGTTATATTATACCACCTTCCATAGAGTAATATGTAAGGCCTTCTAGGCCAGCGAATGGTTTTAGCGACAACTCAAGTTTTGATTTTGAGGAAGTAATGTTAGGACAAACTACTTAGATCGATATAAAACAATACTAGGTATGTATTAGATCGACTAAGTATGAATATTATAATTAGATATTACATACTACACATTTTATTACATGCATAGGTACATATCATCACCCACACCTATATCCGCAAAGGGGTAGGCAAAATTGTATTACACAAACACTTTACCAGTAATTTTGTTGGTTCCACGCAATGGGGGACAAGCCTAGTGCTGTTAATGGGCCACTATAATTAGATATCCTTCCCAACCTAACTGATATCGGCGTGTATTAGTTTTCTTGATCCCAATTCTCTCTGGAAGAAATAAACTATGGGATTAAAATGAACTAATAAATAGTGGTCGCCCATAGGTACCTTTTTTTTTTAATCCCGCGGAGCATTGCCGGGCATCTCTGGTTACAAACAGGTATTTCCGGTGGCGCCCGGCGGACTTTGACCACATCTGTGGTCTCTGCGGTGATTTGGTCGGGATGAGAATCCCGCGTCGTTGGGGTAGGGTTTTATCCCGCGTCAGTTAGTGAATCTGGTTGTGAGCTATAGGGCAAAGGCCCCGCAGCACGCAACCTTTCTAGCCTGCTTCTGTAAGGACGGCGGGTGGCGATCCCGCCGTCCTCAGGCCCCGATCATGGAGGTCGATGGTCTTGGGCGTAGATGAGTCTGCGGCACCCTCGCCGCTGACTACGGAACTCGGCGGGGAGGGTACGCTCCCTCTCCCTCTCGGCCGCCTCCTTCGCGAGCATGACTTGCTCGCAGAAGGACACGGCCGCGTTCCACCTACTCCCGTTGGAGACCATGGCTTGAAGCATGGTCTCCAGCGAGAGGGTATCCAAGCCCTGTGTCAACACTACGAGCTCCCGGCGCTGACTCGCCCACGCTGAGCACTCCACCAACGTGTGGAGTGCGGTGCCGTCGTCGGAAACCTCGCAGTGTTGACACAGGGGTGTGACCTCACGATGGATGCGAAACAGATAGCTACCGAAGCATCCATGCCCGGTAACGATCTGCGTCGCATGATACGTGAGGTCACCATGCTGCCTCTGCAGCCAATCGTCCATGATCGGTCTCACCGCCGCAATGATGGTGGTACCCCACCTGGGTTGATCAAGCCGCACCCTCCATGACTCCATGAGATCCTGGTGGAGTTGGGACCGCTGGTCCTCGATTTCTCGAGACGTAGGCTTGTGGTCCCGCTCCAGCGCATCCTTGCGCCATTGGAACAATGACGCAAGGGCTCTCGCTTCCAGGTCCAATGGAGGGGTCCCGGCTAGGAGACATGCAGCCTCTCCGGAGATCGTGCGGTACCCTCTTATTGTTTTGACGGCCAAGGTCCTCAACGGTCTATTAAGGAGCGTTGAATTGTTGGCCGTCAACCGCGCCGCCCATACGGGAACCCCGTATAGGGCCATACCCCGCACGATCCCCAGGTACAGTCTCCTGCAGGAGGCGTTGGGTCCCTTTAGGTTGGGCATGAGTCGCGAAAGCGCGACTGATGCCCCCGTCACTTCGGAAATGTGGTCCGAAGTTCCATCGGCTGTCAAGTATGATCCCTAGGCACTTCATCGAGGGCTTGATGCCGATGCTAACGCCTCCCACATTTATGCTGGAACCTTCAGCTGGACCGTTCCGAGGTCTGTGAAAGCACAGAACCTCGGACTTGTGCAAGGCCACCTCCAGTCCCAGCCGCCGTATCCGACCCACGACTTGAGCAACACCCGTCGTGACCTTGAGTGCTGCCTCCTGGTACGTTGCACCCCGCGTCGTGACGAGGGTATCGTCGGCGTAGCACGTTACGCCGGGGGCGGGGCGATCCGACGGGGCGATCCGACGGGGCGTTCCGCGATAATTCGCTCAAAGAGCTTACACACCTCGTCGAGCAACACGATCGGCCGGTATCCAGACGGTGAGTCCACCGGCCGCCCCGGTTTCCTAATCAGGATCAGTTTCCCCGTCTTCCACAATTTGGGAAACTAGCCCCTTTCGAGGCATGCGCTGAAGAGCCCCCTCAGTCGGGGCCCTAGTTCTTCAAGGGCCAGGACCCATGCACGGCCAGGAATGCCGTCGGGTCCGGGGGCAGTGTTTTTCCGGCGTTTAAGCCGGAGTACTGCTGCACCTAGCTCACTCACCCTGACTTCGGGTACGTCGTCTTCGCTGGTGCTATCCGCGTCGGGCGTCTGAGACGGAGCTATGCGCGGAGGGACGTGCTCCTCCGCGTTCGTCGAAAACAGAGAGGCCATGACCGCCTCCAGCTGCTCTGGCTGGAGACCTTGGGTCAGTGGAGGCGCCCTCGGTCGGAGTTTACCTCTGACCTGTAGGTACGGGCGCCCCCATGGGTTCCCGTTCAGAATCTCCAGGAGCTCTTCGCGGGCCGCAATCTTGGCTCACTTTATAGCCTCCTGGAGAAAACCCTTAGCCTCTCTATAGGACTGGTACAGCTCCGCCTCTCGGGCTGCCGCGTCGTCTGAGCGGCGATGCCTCCGGCGAAACCTGGTGTACTGGCGGCGGGCGGAGACGCGCGCAGCTGTGCGATCTCCGGCGACCACCAGTACACCTGCTTCCTTGCCGGTCCGGGCGTAACCCTAGGCATCGACGCATCGCAGATTTGCGACATGGCTCTCCTGAACCACTCCGCCTCGGCATCCACATCGGCAGGCCTGTCCGGTGCCGGAATCCAGGCCTGCACGATTGCCGCCTTCAGGAGAGCCTCCCGGTCTAGACGTTGAAGTGCCCAACGCGGATCCGGGGGATTTTCGAATGGCTGTGGGGCGCAACATCGAACCGGATGAACCGGTGGTCCGAGTGCCTCCATTCCCCCGGTGGAGGACCTGCAGACCACGTGTTCTGGTCCAGTCCTCAAGAAGCCTCCCCTTGTCCCTAGTTTCCAGGGAGCCCCATGCCTCACTCCAGGCGTTGAAGTCTCCCAGGAGCAGGACAGGGCGAGGACGGCACGCAGCGAAGACGACGTAGAGCTCAGTGAGCCATATCTCAAACTGAGTCTCATCCAGAGTCGGCGAGATGTAGGCGGACACGACCGTAAACACTTCGTATTCCGCCGCAACACAACCCCGGCCGCTTGCAATGAATGCAAGGTGCGAAGTGTCCGCGGCGGGCGGAACGCCCAAAAAATACAACAGGCCGAGCCGTCCTGATCCACCGGGCTTCCCGGGTGGACGTAGTACGGCTCGGCGACCAAGGCCAAGTTTATGGACCACTGCGCGATGCTCTGGTACAGAAGATCCTGAGCAGCGCGGTAGTGGTTCAGGTTCACCTGCAGGATGCGGACATGGGCGTACATTAATGGACGTCCATGTCAGCATCCCGCCGCGAACTTGGCCGCGCAGAAGCGGCTCCCCCGCTGCCTACAGCGGAAGGACGAGGCTTTGGCCTCGAGGCGGCGCAGGTACGGCTGCCGACCCGATGGTCCGCCGTTTTGCCCTTCGCTTCGCACCTATAACAACGAGGCGGGGCCTCGCAGCCATTGGCCTTATGACCGGGCCGGCTGCAGCGGAAGCACCGATCGCCCACGGTGTCTTCCGCTGTGCACTGCACTCCTACGTGCCCTACCACCATACACCGGAAACATCTCGTTTCCCGGGCACGCAGGAGGTGCACCTGCGCCTTTAGGAAGCCCTCTACGAGGAGGCTTCGTCCGTCCGCTACTCTCACTGCCGCCGCGACGGGGCACTGGACGACTGTCGTGCCATGACCAGTGGGGCTGAAGTTGATCTCTCCAACCTTAATCTGGTCATGGGGACGAAGCCTATAACTCCGGAGTTATTAGAGCACCGTTTTTTCTTTCTGGGCACCATTTGGGCACAATTTTTTTAAATATGAATTATTGTTGAAGCATACAAACGGAGGTGAGTATGCTGGGCGAAACCTTCGTCCAGCATACTCATCGAACTATGGCTGTAATTTCTTAAGTATAAGAGCACTATTTTTTTCCTTTGGTCACTAATTAGCACTATTTCAGCACAATTTTTTGGCATTCATGAAATATCATGATTTCATGGTGAGTATGCTGGACGAAGGGACACCGCTCTTTCTAGTGATGTTGATAATTTAATTCCGTCCCTCGTGTGCTATGTGTTCGCGGTGAAGGCAGTCGCGGGCATCGACGGGCAGACGCGGTCTTTATTACTTCGCGGTCAAAAAGACCGGCCCGCGCGCCCCGCCCGTCCGCAAAGTGCCTTAAGGGGGTTGGTTTTTTCTTCGCGTGGTTGTATCATATAAATAGGTTTTTGATTTAAGTATCCATTGGCGATATATCCAACTATTATAAAGCGCATTTTTTGTTAAAACATTGCGTCCCTTTCCCACTTTACTTTTTTTTAAGTCCGCGATCCAAGCCTACATACATTCCATTGCCGGGCATGTATAATCTATGGCCGGGCGCCTCGGGTGAGCACTCAAAGAATTTCCAGAGCCTCCCTTATAGCTAGGCTGGATTGTAAAATCTGAAAAAACTTTTATGTAATATTATAACGGCTTACATAAAAGAGACCTTTATTATGGATACCTACCACGGAACCCTATTCTATGCATGGCCTGCCTGAGGCCCATTGGCTTCCCGGGTGTCTAGTGAGCGCAGCACTGCCCATATCATATATCGCATTGCCTGATGTTATGGCATAGTGTCGCCAGAGTTGGCGATCACCGGCTGCAGCAGGCTACGATGACCGTAGCCTGCTGCAGCCGGGACGATTAGGCGGCCCACGTTCAGGGGCGGATCCACCGTGATGGGCAGTATGGGCATGCCCACCACCTTCATTGAGAAAATGACGTCACATTTTCAGGGTTTGGATTTGGAAAAAGAAAAAATAAATCGTGCGTGATTCGGAATTCACCAAATATTACGCTTAGACGTTATGTCACATTTTTGACATTGACAATATAATGACGAATATATTGGTACGAAAGTACATACGCAGGGATCTATTTAAAAAAAAGACAAAAAATATAAGCTCGTGTTTCGTTTCGTGTTGTTCGTATTCATAACATAACATAGCATCACGCCTTTTTCCCCGAAGGGGTAGGCAGAGGTGTGCAAACACCCACATCTCGCCAGTTATGTTAGGTCCCATGTAATAGGGGGCGAACCTATTGCCATCTACCGGGCACAAGTTCCAGACTCTGGGATAATTATCTGGATAAAATTCTAAAGAGAATTATACATTATCCACCAGACCCGGGAATCGAACCCGAGACCTCGAGTGTGGCAGTCCGTACATAGTACCATTGTGCCACCGAGGTAGTCGTAGTTGTTCGTATTCGTGGTGTGTTTTCAGATTCACTATACGTTGTCCATAACATTTGTTCGTTATACATATTTCATATTTTATATTTGTTCATCATGTTTCATATTTTATACTAGCTGTTGCCCGCAGCTCCGCCTGCGTGTTACTTTAGATCTACATAATTTTTTTATTTAGGAACCGATTGAAAACCAAACCTTAAATGTTAAGTTGAATAAACCACAACACATTACTGAAAACCGCAAATTCAAATCAAAAATTCAAATCGGTTAAGCCGTTTCTGAGATTAGCGTGTTCAAACATTCAGACAAACAGACAAAAGTTCTAAAAACCATTGTTTCGGGTTTTATTGCGTTCATAAAGCCCCCTACAACAGTTTATCTATTATATTCTCTATAGCTATAGCCCGCATATAGCTTTCTCGTTTCCAAGTTACTGTTTTATTATGTATAGCTGTTGAGCGATTGTATCTTAAGATAAAAAAAATATATAGTATCTTAGCCGTGTGCAGCGCCCCTTAGTGAACTCCACTGCGGGTGACGCCATCTACGACAAACATATTATTTGCGGTTGGTACAGTAATCGGGTCTAGGGATCGAACCGCAAAATTAAATTTGTTTTTTATTGTATAACTTTTCCGAGATAAAAAGTAAGCCAGTGTGATGCCCAGGGGCTTACTGCTACATTATTCTTTTATATCCTGGGCCAGGATATAAAAGAATAATTATACTAAGTTTCATCGTAATCGAACCGGTAGTTATTGAGTGATGCCTGAACAAACAGATGGAACAGGCAGACAAAAAATTTTTTAACCACCTTTTTGGGTTCGGTTTCGTACACAGGGGCTGTTGCCATTAATTTTTTTGATATTTTCAATGTACAGAATTTTCACTTCTACAGATTTATTATAAGTATAGTTTTGTTGTGTGTATTTAATATTTTATATTCTTTTGCTAAGATCGCCTCGGTTTTTTGAAGTAAAATGTATTGTGAAGTTCAAACAAAACTAATTCTGTCATTTTTGCTAGTCAGTTTTCACTACGTTGAACTGTACACTCAACAAATCATGGTCTCCTGCGCGAGCAGGTGGACCGCGGCCGTGTCCTTCTGCAAGTCATGCTCGCGAAGGAGGCGATCGAGAGAGAGAGAGGAAGCGTACCCTTCCCGCTGAGTTCCGCAGTCAGCGGCAACCGGATTCACTCACCCACGCGGGATAAAACCCGACCCCAACGATGCGGGATAAAACTCGACCAAACTCCAGCGCAGACAGGTGGTCAAAGTCCGCCGGGGGTCACTGGAAATTCCTGGAGTGTTCACCACAGGGCCTCGGCAACGGACGTGGGAGTTAAAAAAACAAACTACAAATTATATCGATCACAAGTTCATATTGCGACTCACACTTGGCCGATTTTCGACTGGCCGTGCCCACCACCTTTTTTAAGGTCTGGATCCGCCCCTGCCCACGTTTGAGTCACGAGCCCTGATCAAGGCGCGATGTGCGGAGTGTTTTTTCTCAACAGCCTCGGCACGTGATCTCTCCAGCAACGGCAGCGGCACGGCACTACCTAAAGGCACCTTCCCTGCAAAGTAAGGCTTCAAAAGATGAACGCAAAATTTACTATTGTTTTGTAATCAAAAGTATAAGAGCATTACTTTATAAATCGTATACTGGCGCCATTTAGTTTAATAATTACAAACATTTTTGTAAATAGTGCAGAACGATGAATAAAGATGGCGCCGTCCTAAAAACTAATTTATTATTTACTAGCGAACGCCCGCGGCTTCGCACCCTTGACAAATTAAATAGGTACACAAAAACCTTCCTATGATATCATTATTTATTATCACATGTGTGCTACACTACTATACCACACTATACTTCTATACTATTGCAATTTACTAATATAATATTATTTAATTTTATTCTGTACATATAAAGCGCTGTACAAATCGTTCGGATGTCCGCGCATAGACAAGAAAACTCTGTCCGACAGATGTGAACGGGCTATCGGACTGTCCGAGTAGGACCAATTGAATGAATGAATGAACTAACAGTGTGACCAAGTTCTTCAAGAGTATGACCAACCACAAGTGAACAAGTAATTTGTGGTTGGATAATAATTGGCTGGGGATCCCAAAAAAAAGCTTTTCTAAATTGTTATACACTGAATATGGAGTTGTCGCATGGACCAAAATCCTTATTTGTCCACCATACAGGTGTAAATAAATAATTTACTGAATAAAAACACCCAAACTCCAACTACTTGTATTTAAAGGTGGGTTTAAACTTTTAGACCAAACGAACGAGTGCTCATTTTATCGGTTCTACGTAAAATTTCTAATTTTGGAATTTCCTTCGCTATTCTATTTTCTCTTGCATAGATTCTATGAAAGAGATGAAACAGAGAAATTTAAGTGATACATTAAAGAGTGCCCAAAACACCTATAGATGAACGGATAAGGCTCTGACTAACATAAAAACTAGGTAAGTACTAGTTTCTTTTATTCTTAATTGTAAAAAAATACAAAACATATAACAAACAATAACAATATGTACAAAGACGTGCTTAAGCCAGCAATGGGTTTTCTTCCAGCAGATCTTAGAGATGTAGAGGAGATAGATTAATACTGAAGAGAGAAGACGAAGGTGTAACCGCTGTAGTTAGTTGCAATAGCCCTATTATGTGGAACCAATCAATCAATAAAATTTTCCTGTTCCTTGTATATATATTTATGACCTGTGTACACTATGGATAATAATAAACGTTATAAGTTGATACGGAAAGATCAATCAATTGGTGAAATGTGGGCAAATAATATGACGTCATGAATAATGGGACTATACATAACATTAAAAAATCGTATAAAAGGTGCCAGAATATGGTATTAGAAGACAGTAGTGTATGACCGTCCATACATTATTCCATTATTATCGATTAATTTACAACAGTGAGAAAGAAAACACAGTACAAGCAGTGGCATTATGCATGCAAAGGCACCACGTTGAACGAATGCTCAGAATGCTGGCGCATTATTACGTTAATCTCTCTAATTATAAAGTAACCAGCATGCCTGATGGTGGAAAATAATGTATGTATTCTTTACTTTCACAAAAGACTGCTACGTACGTGATAAATTTATATGAGCGCCTATTTCGCGCCAAAGCTGCTCTTTCAATGCATTATTTTTATAATCTCCGCATATTTATTCGTAGAGTACAGAGCGCACTCTCACACATTCTACTAATAGTTCTTCAACTTCGGCATTTAATTTAATTTTATTAAATATTATTTTTTTTAATTTTTCAATACTTTTATCTGTCTACAATTCTACACACCTCACTGGACACTGACTGACAGATTATTGTTTGTGGATTGTGTGGAGCCTAGCCAATACAAACCAACCAATAAAGAAATAAAATGGACATAAAGACTTGTACCTAACTTATAAATCAGAGAATGAATGATTTCTGGGCGTAAAAGACTTGTTTCAATCATTTAAAAATTTTTACCGTGATCGCCATCGGACTGCCATAGACTACAAGTCATTCGGTCTAAAGTTGTCCGACAGGTGTGAACGGAACAATGGAATTCCCTACACTGGATCGAAATTTCTATAATCTTTGACAGTATAGTCTATGGCTTGTCCGAATGATGTGTACAGCGCTTAACAAAGAGAAGTCCGAACTAAAAAACCATAGAGTATAGGATTGCAAGTGCAAGCCGTGGATTGCCAATCTGAAAAGGTGCTGTCATCACAGTCATCACAAACATGAGCCAGGGACACAGAGCAACAAAGAAGGACTAGGTACCTACCAGGCTTACGTCATTTTGTAAAAAATGAATTTTCTCAAACCGTTACTCCAACACGGGTAAGGACGGTCATTGGGTATGGATTTTCCATTGTGGTTACATGCGGAACCTTGTATGTTATAGGTATATTGTAAATAATTCGAACTCTATAGCTTTTAATATGTCACTTGGAACTGGAACCCCAAGTAACATATATTATTTAAAACCCATTATTCATTAAATCATTAAGAAAGTTTAGGTGTGACTGGCAGGAAATGGCTGACATGATTTTAAATATAATTACGAAGAAAATATCAAAAAAATTGTTCTTGTATCCGAATTTGACCTTGATGCTTATGTCCCAAGACCATGCTACATGGAGGGAAAATACCCTAAATACTGTAGTTAGACAATTTTACTGAATTAATTTGTTTTCTGTGTTTTGGATTTTCGTAAACGGTGAATTTTAGCAAAATATTATCATATACAAAGTTGTAACCTATAACATTATCTACAATAATGATGCTCCAATTTTTTAAACTAAATTAAAGCATCATTACCATAAACTTATATGTATACTACTAGAGAAGGCGAGTAGTCAAGGATTCCATCAAGGGGGAGGCAGACCTAATCGTAAAATAAATAAGAGGAGGGGTGAGCACCCCCCTAAAGGGGTAACACCTGGAGCCCCTCCCCTTAAAAAGGGGGGATATTAAACATGAGCCAGACCTTTTTCTTTTTTAAATCCGCGGCCCGAGGCCGCGGCCGCACTACGTCCATTGCCGGGCGCCTCTGGTAGGTACGCACTGAAAGACTTTCCAGTGGCGCCTGGCGGACCATGGCCATCTGTGTGGCCCCTGCGTGGTGGTCGGGTTTTACCCCGCATCCTTGGGGTCGGGTTTTATCCCGCATCGGTAAGTGCAAAACTCACTACACATCTTGCCGAGCTGGCCCGAGCCAGCTAGGGGAAGTTATGACCCTCTCAGATAAATATGCCCGACAATACGACGGAGGTAGAGAGGCACTCCGTGGTAGATCAGTGCCTCTCTAACGCAGCTTCAGGGTAAGGTGTTAAAGGCGTTGGCAATGTCAAGATACACCACCACCTCGCCCCACCCAGTTGTCGTTTCTTATCCTTTCTTATTAGATTTATTTAAAAATATTAACAAACGGGTTTATGAGTATTCTAGCTAACTCTATGCTATACTATAACATAGAGTAGAGACTTGTAGGGGGGGGGGCAGCTGCCCCCCCTGCCTGTACCTGGCTAAGCCCATGGATATTAATATGTGTTAATGTCGCTTCTGCGTAAGCGTTGCATAATCACGGCGATAGGTTTCGCCGATGACGTCACCGGTCGTGTGTCGGGAAGACACAATTTTTATTCGCTACAGCTTGTCTAGTAGTATACATATAAGTCAATGATCATTACAGATAATTATATTATCTACTATCATATTCCATTGTTTTAAACAAAATTCATCGTTGACGAGAAAAATCCAAAATACAGAAAGATTTGAATACCTACCTTTTTTAGCACAGACCCCACACTTCAAGACTTTTAGTATGTTCATCTACTTACCGCAAGGCTACAGGAATTATTTCCTCTGATCGATAATTTTCGACGTTCTTTGCTCAGTCTATATTATTAATACCTGTTTGATTTTATTTTGTAGTGATATTCAATACTAGCTGATGCGCACGGCTTCGCCCGTATTCAATTCCCACTGAAACAACTTTACTTTCAACACAGTAGGTACTTTTACATAACCAAGCGAATATTGAATAACGCTTTGTTAAAAATACTACGTTTTAACGCTTGTCTTGGAACGGCATGCGGCAGCACCTCCATGCGTTTTTTTGGTTGCAACCCCACGACAGCGCCGCGTCGCGCCTTTGAAACCGGCTCGACCCATGTATTCTATTATCTTTGGGTTGAACCGCGATTGTCTACTCTAGCTAGACCTCTTGTCTATAGTTCAGTTATATTTTTGGTGTGGTGGCCGATTTACTAATATTTTTTCTAATTTGTTTTCGGAATATTCGCGGGAACCGGTGGTAATAAATTAAATATCCTCACGATGAGTGTCGAAGAAGATGTTATGAAAATACAGAAGAAATTAACTAAGATGACATCTGACGATGGCACGGTGGGTCTTTAACAAAAGAAAGAAATAATTGATTATAGATTCAGACATTTTCCGCCAAGAACTGGGATTTATTATGTTTATTATGTTGGAAGTCTTTACACACTACATTAAATTATAATATATTATAGTCTGTTTAATTTTGTTTTATAACTTACAAACCTAATTATTGTTGTTTTATACTTGTCTTTATTATTGTTATTAGCGGCTACAGACGCTATCGTAGTGACTTATTTACATGTCGAATCAGAATATTGTGGTCTGTTTCAGGGACAAGAAGAAGCTTTAGAGCTGTTAAAGACACTCCAAACCATGGCTGTCAATTTGGATGTATTGACTAAAACAAGGATAGGCATGACAGTGAATGCTCTTCGCAAATCCAGCAAGGATGAAGAAGTAATATCCTTGTGTAAAACTTTGATTAAAAATTGGAAGAAATTCCTTTCAACACCATCTAAAGACAACGGTAGCTCATCAAAGTCTAAAAAAGAATCCAAAGAAAAAGATAAGAAGGATGATAAAGAAAAGGATAAAAAACTGCCTGCCTCTTTCCCACCTCAGACAAATACTACTGATGCTGTACGGTTGAAATGTCGAGAGCTTCTTATGGCAGCCCTCAAAGTTGATGGTGAAAATCCAAATGCATGTGCAAGCCCCGAAGAGCTGGCGGAAGAACTTGAAGAGTGCATATATGCTGAATTTAAAAACACAGATATGCGTTACAAAAACAGGGTAAGATCCAGAGTTGCAAACCTTAAAGATCCTAAAAACCCTACATTGCGTACTAACTACCTTAACGGAGTGGTCTCAGCAACACGCCTTGCTAAAATGACCCCAGAAGAGATGGCTAGTGATGAAATGAAAAAGCTCCGAGAGAAGTTTATTAAAGAGGCTATTGATGATGCTCAACTTACGACAGTACAAGGAACTAAAACTGAGTTACTTAAGTGTGGCAAATGCAAAAAGAAGAACTGCACTTACAACCAACTTCAGACCAGGAGTTCAGATGAACCTATGACCACATTTGTACTCTGTAATGAATGTGGGAACCGTTGGAAGTTCTGTTAAGACTGCATTTATTTATAAATTTATACTATTACCAGTGATTAGTGTGCCCTTAATGTACGATACTGTATTGTATCAAATATTTACATAAATAATGAATTGAGGTTTTAGTTTTGCTTATTTCATTACACCTTACTACTTGTCATTGTCACAATCATGTTTAGTAGATAAGGTGTATATAGTTTTAAACCTAAATAAATGAATCTGCTATAAGTGACTTAAGTATTTTTACTACATAACTAAGGATTTTATTTTAATCAATGAAACCAAATTTTATCTTGAATAATCATGTATATTTATAAAACATTTTACAAGGAATGTGTCCTTTAGGACAGGACTAAGATTATAAAACAGGCACTATACAAACAATGATTACAACTTTTACACATTATATAGATGTTCTCCAATATACATCTTATTGAGTGGGTATGTAGCTTATTTAAATAAAATATGTATCCACAATATGTAATTAATAAACTACACAACTATAATGTTAATATAACATCGGTATTAAATGTGGGGTAATGCCTATAGCCTAGCTAGATTATGACATACCTACCTAGTTTATTATGTGTCATATAACATGTATTGTTGTATATATTGTACACAGTATTCTATCAGTCTGGATTGAATTTTAATGTTCTAGTAATCCGCTCTAGTTTTACAGGTTACATGTTACAAAAATGTATGACATGTACTGATTTTTACTTCTGGTAACATTTTTTTAAATTTTTGCCTCAAAATTCCAAATAATTGTGGCAGGTACATCCAGCAGTGTTCATGCTAATTTTTCTACATAATTTTCTCGTCCTTTTCCTATTTTTTCATCAATGTACAACCAAAGAGGCCAAAATAGCTAAAATCTAATATGGCAAGCTAAACTTTGGTGAATATCAGCATTTATCTTTTGGTTTACTAACGCTAAAACTATTTTTAAACATTCATCTTAAACCTAGTCTAGTTTTAAATATTTATGACTCTGTTGCTAATGTAATATTAATTTTTCCTCGCAAGGAGTCAACAATTCACCTGTTAATATTTTTACATACATTTTGTCGTCTTTACAAGAAATAATTTTGCTTTGCACATCTAATTTGAGATCAACTGGTTCACTATTTTCATCGTCCATTTTAGTTATCGTGAAGCTAACATTTTCGTTCGCCACAAAACATTCGGGGATAAGCGTTTTGTGGTAATTAAAATGTGTCTTTAAATGCTCTCTAAGAAAATGGGATTGTACAACTACAAGGTCACAATGAGAACATTTATGATTCGCAGAAGCAAGAGCGTATCCAGTTTCGTCACCATGCCTTCTATTGTGGTTGCTTAAGGAATCTAGACGTTGGTTTGTATATGGACACAATAAACACATGTGCAATTTGCGCTCTTTCGTCGGTGAAGTTTCAGACGTGTTCAAGTCTTTTCCACTGTCGTTTATTGATCGTCTCCGTTGTAGTAGGCGAAGTGTTTGCTGGTCGCTTATGGAAAATTGTTGAAAATCGCTTTTCACAGGTCCTTTCGGCATAGTTTTGATAGCGAGTTTAATATTATCTGCACTGTCTTGTTTCACGTCTTGACTTTCTAACGAGACAAAATTAGTGTTACCTTTCTTTCTTTCTGCTTGTGCTTCATCGTTCATTTGATGCTTCCTCATATGTTGTACGTAATTAGCGTAATATTTTACAGAATAATCACATAACTCACATTTATACCTTTGTTTCGAACCGTGGAGCGATAGATGTATTTTGTATTGTTCTCGTTTCTCAAACGCCGATGGGCATTTGTGGCATTTATAACGCTTTTCTTTTTGTCGCCCATTTTTCAAATAAGTAGGATATATAAATTCAGGATTACCGTGCATTAAATATCCAAATTGCGGATCAGCTTGCAACACAGGTGGAAAATGGTCATTGGGCTTCACTAACTTATCTTTGTCAATCAACACTCTTTTCTGAGCTTCGGTCTTTCGCTGGAACAAATCTGTACCTGATAATGGTATATTCTTATAATCCATGTCGTCCCCAGAGTCATAATCACCATTAAAAGTTTTTTTATGGTTTTCATGTAACAACTCATGTTTAGCTAAGTTGCCTACATTTTTTACAGTATAATTACAATACTTGCATTTATGATCGCCATCTCCCCCATGCAGCGCTGCATGGTAGTTAAGTGCTGAACTTTTAAAGAATTTAGCAGGGCATAACTTACAACAATATTTTGGTACAGGTTTCCCATCGTGTGACTTTTTCGTTTTATTTTCAATGATTTCAGATTTTAGTCCTAACGATATCCACTTGATTTCTGAGGAACTAGAAGTCTTTGCCATCTCTAATTGAGGTGGTTTATGAGAAGGATGTGAATTGTGAGAAAATATAAGAATTTTAGTTTTCGTGTGATATTCGTCTGTGTGTACTTTTTCATGTGCTACTAATTCATTTACATCAGGCACTGAAAAATCGCAAATATTACACTTATTGGGGAAGTCGGCATTATGATAGTTATCGTGACTGTCTAGTTCAAGATCGTCGAAAAATCTGGCAGGACACCGATGACAAAAATGTAGTAACTTCATCTCTCTGTTCTCGTTGAAGCCTTCTTCTGTAAGGTTTTCACTGTATTTGTCCATATCTATAATTTTTCTTAGTTTAGCTATTTGTTCTTCTTCTGGTATGTCGTCTTCCACTTCACAGTAAATACGACCATATATTTCACCGTGTGTTTTAGAATGTTCTGCCACTCTGGCAGCATTATCACAAGTGAATTTACATTCCAAACATTTGTAAATGGTTGTGTTACAATTGTCGAAATTAATTAAGTGAATTTTTTCGTGATTTGGGATTTTACATTTTATAGCGTTAACATATGAACAATATCGGCATTTGTACATTTTATGAAACTCGTCTTTGGCAGAGACCCAAACGTATGGTATTCCTTCGTAGAGGTCAGCTTCAGGATCGTCTTTAATTTGCGATGTTGATGGTTGGTCTAAACCGTATTCCAAATCCAATCTTTTTGTTATTATACCATGAACCCTTAAATGTTGATGAAGAAGATGTCTTTTAGATACGCTGTAGTTGCATTCTGGACATTTGTATGATGTATCTGATTGAGTGGTGTGAAACTGTTCGTGATACATGTATTGAGATTTGCTATTTGTTTCGTATGGACATTCAGTACATTTGTGTCGTTTGCTCGAACCTAAGGAAGAATTACACTGTTGGTCTAGTGAAACAGATTTTTCATCAAAACCGTTAGCAAGATAATCTTCGGGGTCAGTGATTCCGTGTACGAGTAGGTGTTGGATTAGATCATTTTCGTCTTTTACGAAATAAGGACAAAAGAAACATTTAAATACCGAGTCAGCTGAAGGCTGATGTTGTTGAAGATGCGCTATAAGCTGCATTTTATCACTTGACCGATATGGACATTTGTTACATGCGTCGGTGATGTCATCCATGTTCACTGGGTCTGGCTTGGGTTTCACTGTAGTGATAACTTTAATGATTCCGTCGTGTTTTAAGCGGCAGTGTCGCTGAAATGAGAAACAAAGATTTATTAGTGGAATTCATATTACAATATAAAATTCCAAAGCCTTCATTATATTTAAGATAGTCTTTAAGATAGTCATAAAGATTATTATTGGGATTTTAAGAATGTCTAATGAACCTGATATATCACACAGTATACTACTATTATCCCATAGACCAATATGATTGACCGCTATACCACCAAAACCTCCATCGACAGCTAATCCGGGAATTTTTTACCTGATTTGCCACTTCTGTGGGCATGTAAAGATACAGAATCGTCATCAAGCTACGCCTGAAACTGATAGATATTTACGAGTAGGTTTGCGGTCACCACCTATGTTGGACATCTAAGATGTCACGGTGTTACTTTACCTTTTTACTCGGAATCGAAAACGAGAATCATATCTTAGATATATTCAATGTATCGGGTTGTTTTTTTATTTTGATGTGTAGTGATTGGAACTTCAATTTAATTTCTGCTATGCTTTGATTATTCTGCTACGATTTACGATACAAAAACCTATCGACTCCTTTTTTAAATAAATTGTGGAACTAACTCAACCAAGAACTGACAACACTGTCTGTGGTTACTAGGTTTTCGTTGCCATGAACGTAATAAAACAATACCTTGGATGAACCGTTCTGTTATGAAAAATTAAGTAGCAACAGCGCTAAAGTTCTGTTGTTAGATGTAAATGAACTAGTTGAGAATGAGACTGTTTGAAATATTATCTACCTGTATGACATGTTTCCAATTTGATAGTTGATGGCAATGTCCACAACGATATGCCAAGTCTGCTGGATCAGGATTAAGCTCAGGTTTCTTTGAAGCGGGAGGTTTGTTAGGATCATCCTGTATGCCATCCCTTGAATGCTCACGCACGTGTTCCAATAGTGCTTCCTTTGACGGATCTCTGGAAATACAAATGAAGGAATATATTAGAAACCTTTCTCTATAAATATGGCTGGATTTTTATTTATAGGGATAAACACTTACTTGTAATTGCATTTTTTACATTTCCATAATGTTTTTTTTGGTTTCGTCGCGTCATTCAAATTGATATTTCTACCATCAAGCATATCATACTTGTCGTCATATTGGGTTTGGAGATTCAACGGTTGCATATCATACTGCATATTCACAACATCTGTCATATCATGAAACGGATCATCAACTTCCATCGCTCCATCCGCAGATTCCAAGTAGTGGAACTGGTTGTCCCCGTATTCGTTTAGTACAGGCATTGCCAGGAATTTATTGTACTTACTATAATTTCTTCTGCCTGTTTCATCCGTCATTAATACCTTTGCTTCATTATGCTCTGGATCTCTTGCGGATTTTAGTTTAATATGTTTTGTTATATCCCATCTCCAGTTAGATTTATATTTGCAAAGGGAACATTCAAATGGCTTTTTATTCAAATGACCAACAATATGAACGTGAAATCTTGACGCTGTCGTGGAAAAGAATGGACAGTGTGGACATTTGAATACTTTTTTGCCGACAGCTTGACTTGGTGAAAAATTCATAGTTTCATTATCATCAACAATTTCAATTTCAAAGCTTGGGTTTGCTTCTGGTAGCGTAGAGTCGTCTTTTATATTTATATCTAAAGGAGTATCAAATTTATTTGTATTTTGGTTTATATTGTTCCACACGAAAACAACGTTTTCCATTGGATGACGCTCTAAGTCTTTCTCTTGATTAGTATTGGTAGTGTCATTGCTATCGTCATTTTTAGTTTCCACTAAATTCTCAATCGTATCACCTTTGCTACAAGTTTTCATATGGTTATACAAATCAGCACTTGATTTACATCGATGCCTACAATTTTGGCATCTTGTGGAACTTAAAATGGACAGCGAAGAATTTGTCGAGATTCGGTTAGATTGTGGCAAACAGTTTTTCTCGTGTACAGAGTGTGCTGATAAACATTTACTTTGAAACCCACAATTCTTACACTTAAGTGAACCTTCTTCACCTGTTTCAGTTAGCAATCTTTCCTTTAATCTGTCAAAAAATGATTCATTTTTCTTTCGGCCAGCATTATCCTTGATTGAGCCGCTAATGACAGGTAATACTGTAATATCAGGTAGTAAGTTTTCAATTTCAACTACATTTGAATCTGTTAAGTCTACAGGCGACGATTCTTTGAATTTTTTCGGTGGTGGTTCACTGGTACATATTTGTTTTTGCGTAGGTGTTGATGTGTTTAACGGTATCAGCTGTGGTATTGGCCGTGGAACTTTTCTGCTTTGTTTGTATTTCGACTCATCTGAGCTGTGGTTGGGTGAACCCTGACTGTCCTTTCTGCTGTCGGGCGTTGATGGAGAGCCATTGTTAGACTCATTTTTGCAGTTGACTATTTCTGTGTCGGCATATTGCAGACCCATTTCCTGTAAAAGAAATACAAAAGATGCTTGAATGAAATTTTTTATTAAGGGTGTTTGTCAATTCCTGTGGAGTTTTTTTATAGGTACCTATCAATCTAATTATCAGAGTCACGCTTGTAACGGGGATACCAAAATCTCTAGCAGGTACCAAATCGTCCTCACCTACACGCTTTACATCTCCTGACTGACTGATAAGACGTTCGAATATACTATACTAGTGGTCGCCCTATGGTCGAACAGTAGACCTCGTGAGAATTAAAAACATTGTTTAGGCTTTTTCCCCCCAATCCAAAAAAGCTCACGATGAAAAAAAAAATTAAATCAAGGAACACTTGGGCCAAGTTTCGTGAAGTTCGGATGAAAACTGTGGCTGCTAGCCCGGAACACACATACAGACAGACAGACGGACGAAAGCAAAATTGTATTACTAGATATTTAAACTATCATGGTCGTTCACATTACTTGTATATTTGGTATATACTAGTATATTCGGGATATTTATCACGTAACGCATGATTGAGTCTCCGATATTTCTAGTAATACTCGTAGTATAAACTAGTTAAATTTTGGCGCATAAACGCCTCTGTGTGTCACCTTAGAGTGAAGAAAGATGTGATAATATGCGTGTTATGTTCCCACTTAAGTATTGTTTAATTATAAGTCCGTTCTGTAGAGGAGTATAGTAAACAATACTAGTTACAAACATGTACACAATTAGTATTGAATATGTAAAATAATCCTTCACCAATCAAATGTATCTCACAAAGTATTCCCACCGGCCACTGTTCTACCAATACCAATCGACATATAAATGTAGTCTCATGTATGACAAAATAGGTGGTCGCGTTCTTCATACTTTGGTACAGAAATGTACTTCTTTTAAGTAGTTATTGTTATGTACTAGAGAATATTTATATTACTTTATATTTGACCAGTGGCGAAGAAGTCATGTCATCAAACATGAGCGACATAACACCTGGTATACCTACTTTACCGTGTAAAGTACCACAAATTCAGTTTTGTTCCTGATAGTCATTTGAAAAATAGTAGTGAGCCATCAAATTAAAAATTAAGAAGGTACATACTAAAATGTTTTGCCATTTTTCTAAATGAATTTTATTATAATTTTTAAATTATTAATTTCTTAAGGTCGAGTTTTTTGCTGTCTTTCAAAGTTGACTACGAATTTAGGGACTGATTTTTATCTGTACTTTTTTGAAAATATTCGTTCGTTGGTTAAAGTAAGTTTAACTAATTTAGTGAGTCGCAGTCTCTACAGGGTCTAAACATAAATGTCATGCAAGGAGAGATAGCAAATGTGAGAGATTCATGCACTAATGTCTACAAGATGTAACGTAATGTTGCGAGAAGCGTTATGATGATATGGATGTTATGTATGTGTTGTGCTATCTGAGTTGTTCGTGATAAGTGAGTGACGTCAGCGGACGCTATAGGCACCGGGCGACTGGCTCCGGCAGCCGGGCGCGGCCCCTCGCAACGCCACACGTAAAGTATACAACGACGGCGACTCACCGAGACCGACTGTGAGGATCGCGAGTCACCGCTCCCTTCCTCCTCCCTGGTGATCGCCGCTGTGTCCTCCTCAGCAATGAACGCGTCGCTAGCACCCACCCGGTTGCGACGACGACTCGCCAGTGATTGGCCCGTCGACATACTGTGATGATTCATTTCGTGCACCGTCAAACTCTGCTTGATGTCCGCAGTGAAGTTGCACATGCGACAATGGAAGCTGCCACTACCTCCGTGGTTCTTCATATGGCGGTCCAAGTTCCACTTATATGGTGTCCGAAAATTACACAATGTACACTTTATCATAGGCATCGAGTGATACTTGACGTGTTTAGTGAATCTAGCTTTTATGTGGGTAACATAGGTGCACTTATCACACTTGAAAAACTGAACATTGTTCTTTCCTTTTAAATTAGAGGGCGCTGCTTCTTCTGTCGTGTAGTCATCAACAACATCGATATCGTCTACTAACTCGATCGTGTCGTCGAGATCTTCTTCCACTTCCATCATCATATCCTCACTGTCTTCCACCTCCTCTAGGAGATCTTCATCTCTTATAATATTATTTTGCTTGTCGTATACGTTATTCGACATCTCAACATCTAATTTCGCCGATGCAGAAGACGTCTGGTTCCGCATCGGTGTCTCTGAGGTCTCGTGAACCATTTTCATATGTCGAACAAGTTTTTGATAATGTTTCGACGCGTAAACACAATATAGGCAATCGAAAATTCTCAGTTTAACAAAGTGTGTGTCACGCGTATGTACAAGATAAGCGCGCGGGTTCTGTGTGTAGAACGTGCACCTGGTGCAGTTATAGTTCCTCTTTATCTTGCATTGTGGTAACTCGAACTCTTCCGCGGCGTCGGAGGACGCTTCCGAAGACACGTCTCCAGTG
This sequence comes from Nudaria mundana, assembly GCA_963556515.1. Classification (NCBI taxonomy): domain Eukaryota; kingdom Metazoa; phylum Arthropoda; class Insecta; order Lepidoptera; family Erebidae; genus Nudaria; species Nudaria mundana. The sequence continues at coordinate 7,811,326 of OY748291.1, forward strand.
GGGCGGCCTTCGAGGTAGCGCCCGTAGTTAAACGCGACCTCGCCGACTTGAGTGCACGGCGGCGAGGACATCTGCTGTAGCATACTCCGCTGCAACAGAACAATGTTCGTTGTCGGTTAAACGTGGGGGCAGTCGCGCGACAAAAGTGTACGGGGGGTGTAGCGTGTCGCCGCGCGGCGCGGAGCAGCGGTCACGTGTGCGGTGCGCGAGAGCGTCGCCGGCTGAATGAGGCAGAAGCGAGCTCGGCCGGCGCACTCAGGCTAGCAGACGACAAGCCGAGTGGCGGTCGCGGATGGTGGCGGCGGCGGGAGGGTCCCTCCATGTTCGCATGTCTTTCATCCTTCATAACAAGGGGAGCCGCTACGAACGACCTCCACTTGGCAACCGTCTAACACTTTGGCGTTGTCGACAACGTTTATTCGTGTGTAGAAATAAACAAGTTACCTACTAACACTGCATAACTAAGCATTAAGGAATGATAAAGTAGGGTTATTGTTAAACTAATGTTTTATCTAAATTAAGAGTAGTTAGGTATTTTCTAATATAGGCACCTAACCTAACACATACTAGGAAGTGTCCTAGGTCTAGGTACCTACAAGAAAATGCATAATAAAGCGGTACAAAAAGTTAATTGTCTACTTAAATGCATTAGTAAAGGTTGTTAGTCAACATAGTTGTTAATTAACAAAAAAAAACACTACAGCGTTGATGTCTTTTGTAAAAGAAATTAGTCTAATCGCTCTACATCTTACAGTACGTTAGAATTTTTAATGAGATTTCGTTGTATAGTTTTGTAGTTACCAATCCCTACGGAAACACATCACCGGGATAAAAAGTAGGTATCCTAATGTGTTCATGGAGGAAATAAGTAGTATCATCGAAGTGATAAAACAAAGTCGCTTCCGTCCGTATGTATGCGTAGATCTTTAAAACTACGCAACGGATTTTGATGCGGTTTTCACCGATGGCTAGAGTGGTTCTCGAGGAAGGTTTCTGTATGTATAATTTGTCAAGCGCGGCGAAGGCGTTGGCGTCCGCTAATATAGTATAAAACGAAGTGGCTCCCGTTGTCTGTTCGCGTAGAGCTTTTAAAATTCGGGACGTATTTGAATGAAGTTTTGAGTTAGAGTGATTTAAGGGAAAGGCTTCGCACGTAATAATACGATATAATACAATCTAGGTAAGGTAATATTACCTATTGATTTTGGTTTATAGATTTGATGTAGAAAATGTTAAATAAATGGAACGACTTTGTATAAAAAGTTCGCCCCTTAATAGGTGGGACCATGGACCTAGGGTGGGACAATGGACCTAGGGTGGGACCATGGACCTAGGGTGGGACCATGGACCTAGGGTGAGACCATGGACCTAGGGTGGGACCATGGACCTAGGGTGGGATCATGGGCCTAGGGTGGGACCATGGACCTAGGGTGGGATCATGGACCTAGGGTGGGACCATGGGCCTAGGGTGAGACCATGGACCTAGGGTGGGACCAATGAACGCTGTCCTTTGGGGACAAATATTAGATTTTTTGTATACTTGTCTTTGTATAAAAAAGGGAAAAAATGTGAGTTATGCTACGTCCACTCGATGCCCGCTCTCGTTGCCACGCTTATTTGACGGAATGAGACTAAACAATAGCTTAGTCACAGTTCAAATATTTTCGTAGGTTAGACACTGACCAAGTAACAAAAAATTGGTAATGGACAATGTCCAAAACTTTTGGTTTGCACCATGTATGTCCAGTGGATATACATGGTGCAAACCAAAAGTTTTGCATTTCTGGCTAATCGGAACTATTTGAATTTCGAATGTTATATTTTTTTAAACGTTGCAACCATCTTAGTATTAAAAAAGAACAATTGGCGGGAAATCACTTGTCAATTGTTTTTTATCACACATCAAAGTTCTACGTATGCAACGAAAAGGGAATTAAGTCGAAAAGATTTTAGAGCGATGATTTTTTATGATTTTAAAAGTTACTCCGTAAAGAGGACGTTCTCAATTAGACTGTATGTTGTTTGTATGTTGATTACTTACGTATATAACTTTGGATTGTAAACCTATTTTAAAATATTTTTTTAATTGAAAGGGGATGCTTCCGTGTGGTCAGATTCCGACAAAATTTCATACATATTCGAGTCGAGTAAAAAAGTTGAAACTTCTTAATTGGCTAGCTATAGGTATCTGGTATGCCCAGAGACTTGGATCTTATCCGCTTTGCTGTCCCTAGATATACATACATATACCCATAGAAATAGGATGTAGGGAAAGCAATTTAGTTGTTATCGTCATTGGTAGGTACCAACTACACATGACATAAAAGTTATGACATACTTCCAATGCATCGATTTTGTGAAGTGTTTAAAAATGGAATAACCATGGAAGAATAACGTCTAAACTCAGCAGTTTGTAGATTGAATAGATTTTAACTCAATCTTCAGGAGTGAAGCAATGATCGTCAAAAACTCAGATACCCGTAGTACCGTAGGTACCTACGTCTCACAATAAACTACATTCGATATTCAACCTTAATAATTTACAAAAAGGTCTAGAACTAAATAAATGCAAGTAAAAGGCATTACGCTATGTATCACAGCTGTTGGCTCGCTTGATCATAGTACGGATACCATACCTATGGTACCAAAGATCATCTATGATTTTGCTCTTTATTTCTTCGCATTAAAATTCATAATTCCAGTAGCTCGTTGCTAGTTTGTTCGACTGTTCAGATGAAAGAAATTCTCACGGGTTAGGTATTTGCAAATTGCAATGTGTAGGGTATATGGAATTACAGATACGTAGGTCACACTATAAGTTTTGCGTAACTTAAAAAAACAACATGTTAAAACCAAAATATTATGTTTATTGCTTTTCAAAATACTCTCCTTTACATTTTGAACATTTTTTCATGCGATCGAACCATTTTTTTAAACAGGAGGACCACAGATCTGAATGCATGTTTTCTACGTGCTGATTGAACGCTATCACTGCCTCTTCGGAGTTGGTAAAAGTGAAACCTCTCATCAAATCTTTGATTTTGGGGAAAATACAGAAATCACAGGGTGCTAGGTTGGGGCTATGCGCAGGATGGGTGACGAGTTGTACTTTTTCGGAAGCTAAAAATGATTTTGTTTTGTTGGCCGTGTGTGAAGAAGCGTTGTCATGGTGTAGAAGAAAGCGGCTTTTGGGTCGTCTTTCGCGAACTTTTTCTAACACCCTGTGTAAAAAAATGGTAGAATACCACTCGGCATCAACACTCTTTTGATCTTCAAGTGGAATTGTAGGTACAGATGGGACCCGTAGCTGAGAAAAAAACGCGACCTTTTTTTTTAACGTTTCTCGCCTGCCTCACTTTTGTTAGCGTGTTCTTATTCTCAAACACCCATTCACAAGATTGCTGTATTTTTTCGGGTTCAAAACAATAAATCCACGTTTCGTCTCCTGTGACAATGTCATAAACAGCATTAGAATGTCCGTGGTAGTACTTCAGTAGCATCTGTGAGCACCATTCCACGCGAGCCCGCTTCTGTTCCGCTGTCAGTTCATGAGGGATCCAACGACAACAGTTTCCGAACTTTCAATTCTTCGTGTAAAATTTTCTGGATTTGATTTATACTAATCCCCAATAGTCCTCGAATTGTCTCATAGGTAATCCGCGGGTTTTCTTCAATTAACCGCTTAACAGTAGCCACATTATTTTCGTTGACGGCAGTTGAAGGCCGCCCTTCACGAAATTCGTCATGTAAAGAAACTTCACTGGACATACATGGTGCAAACCAAAAGTTTTGCATTTCTGGCTAATCGGAACTATTTGAATTTCGAATGTTAATTTTTTTTAAACGTTGCAACCATCTTAGTATTAAAAAAGAACAATTGGCGGGAAATCACTTGTCAATTGTTTTTTATCACACATCAGAGTGGGTTAAAAAGACTCACTTCTTTAAACTATTTAATGTATTTAATGTTATTCGATTTGATTTTATTTTTTTCTTTTAAATACATTTTTAATATGATTTTAATTTTATTTTAGATAATGTTATTTATTTCTATTTATTCTGGAATTGACTTGCAATATCGTATTAGTAAACACTGTAAGGATATTGTAAAATGTGATTAATAAATAAATAAACTTATGTTCATTATTTGAGATACTTTGTTAAAACCTAGTTCAAGACAGGATCTGAATAATCTTCAAGTCAGTCTTATGTGGCGTTGGCGTTGTGGCGGAAAAATCAGATAGAAAGTTATATAAGAAGTTATTGTTTTGTGAAGATGTTAGGAACCAGTGATTCACTACTCAGCGGCAGCGTTTGAACGGATCTTAATAAATCTTTGTATTAGTATTGTATACTACTAGTGGTCGCCATATAGTCGCTACCCCTAAAAAACATTAAAACGTTATTTGACCCTATTTTCCCCATTTTCCCCTCAATCAAAAAAGCTCACGATGAAAAAAAATAATTACTAATACGAAACCTATTACTCGAGAGTGGAGTCGAGGACAACAGCTACCTAGCTATACCTATTATATTTAAACGTCAAGGCGGTGCTTGTGTTCCCGTCAGTAGGCGAGTATATCCAGGTACTTGCTTGCTGCTTTATTAGTGTGGTATAAGTTCTATTTATAGATTACAGCAAGCACACGACACAAAGGGTGTAGATAGGTAATATAACTTGCTCAAACTGGCTGGACCGTGTAGATATCATAACTATGCTGTTACAAATTTTATTTAGGTAAGTTTTTAATGTTAAATGGTTGTATGTCAAGTGTAGCCTGAGATACAGACAGGTAAGTACTTATTAGTTAATAGTATTATCCTTGACCTATTTTTGTTTGGACTCTATTAATTATAATTCTGATCCCTTCAACTGCCAACTACCTGAGCTACGGTCATTTACGAAGACAATATGCAAAGGTAAGCATAAGTTATTACACAGTTCATGTATCTTTTATGCGAGTTGTCGACAGCTGCCGGACGTGTCTTTGAGGACAGGGCGTGGGGCCGCGGCCGACGAGCCGTGGCAGGAAACGGCCGGAGAAGGCATCCCAGCCCGAGCACAATGAAGGCGGCGGCGCGCCGCAGGGGGAGCCCTCGCAATCGATATGGCGTCGCTAAGGTCCGATGGCCGCTGTGAGCGGTTTGGAGCGCTGCAGAGGCGGATGCCCCTCGCCCCGCGAACCCCTCACCCCGCTCGCTCACCACACCTGCTGTGTAAGTGTATTTATAGAGCGGCACAGCCGACGTACTCCGGGGATGCAGGGATGTCGATTCTACCACGGCCGTCGACGTCTACCTACATACGCTATGTAGGCACGCACGCAATGTTTGCACGCACGATGCTCAAGTCTGCTCGACTCGGGTGACGCCCGCCTGTTTATTTGTCACATTGAACATAAAAATAGCACACACCAAAGTGGCGTACAGAACACGGTTAGCTAAAGCGATTAATACAACACGGGATCTGGCGTAAACAGTTGTTTCTGAGGTAGTCTTGGCCGGTATATGTATCGCGTTAATTGTATCTAACTAGAACTGTCAGAATACCGAGTTACCTTCAGTGTTATTCAAGTAATAGTCTGTCGTGTCATTGCAACTCAGTCAGTGATGTGACTCTTATGACACTGGAAGGGGCTTAAACCACAATATACGTAGAGGTACCAGGTAGTAACTCTGGACCTCCGCAAAGAAAGTCTGTTTTTGTACATTTTAAGTGAATGACGTCATTTCCGTCAAGTACTAAAACTTTTCACAAGAGGTTGAAGTGAGTCCAGTGGCCGGCCGGGGATTACCTCTCACTACTGATGTCCTAACCAGATCCTAGCACTAAGCTTTCTTCAGTACATTTACTATTGCTTATGCTTAGCATAGAAAAGTCGTACAGAAACATTAAATAGTTAACAATACAATATAACCGAGAGAATTATGATTAAGAAAGATATCAAAATTGGAAATAGGCTTTAGTTGACCAGATACATTGAATTGTTACTTACAGGATAATTATTATGGTGTATACGTTCTATTATGTTACCTACAGTACAGTTACCGAAACATCTGTGTTTTTAACCGACTTCCAAAAAAGGAGGATCTGAATTCGACTGTATGTTTTATTTTTTAATGTTTGTTACCTCAAATCTATGGACTGGGCGAACCTATTTTGAATTTGTCCAACATTTCAATTTGGTCCCATTACGACAATTATTTGGTCCCATTACGACAATTATTTGGTCCCATTTCGGTAATTTGAAGGTTGTTGTGTCAATTTTTGACGTGTATTTTATAACATCTATACATTAAGGCAGGTTTTCACAGGGTCAGTGCATAAGTCAGTATCGGCGCCAGTGTAAACGCCGATACTGACTTCAAATGACTTCCCCCACCGCAGCCTGTACTGGCTTCAAATCAGTTTACATTGGGTTTTTCTCGGGTCAGCGCTGACTTGACTCGAATTCGGAGTCAGTAACTGGCCCTGTGTAAATCAGCCTTTATCCACATAATAATTACAGTGTGTCCTCTTTGTGCCCATAATACAAACTATCCCTAATTTGTTTTATTTTTCGGATTCCGTAGTAAAAGTCTTGGAACCCTCATCAAAATTAGGTAAGTATGTTTTACACCTTTCAACAATTTTTTGTTAAGTGTGTTAATTTATTAATGTATGTCAATCACCATACGTAGTAATCACACCTAAGTATAATATCTACGAGGGGTAGGCAGAGGGAAATGACATACCCACAGTTTCGTCATGTCCGTCCTCCCAAACGGTTAGTGCCAATAAGATGAAATTTTGCACGGATATGTGTTTTTACTATTACGATAAAGTGCCAAAATAAAAATATTCAAAATATTTTCCCCCTATAAGTAAAGTGGGGACAACCCCACTCGCGTCAACCCCATCGTATGGTATATCATTAGAAATGTATTTTTAAAACATTAGGAGGTTGCTAAGACAATTTTCTGATTTAGATGTCTGTTTGCAAGATATTCAACTTTAAAGCGCATTTTTTATTAAAACAGGGTGTCCCCCCCCCCTCTAAAATCTAAACGGCTAGCTGGAAGAATCTGAAAAAAATCATGATGGTAGTCCATATAATGGAAATCTATAAGGGACCAGATAACTTTGTTAGTTAAAGAGTTAAGCCTATAATGGGTATAACTACGGAACCCTATATCATGCGTGACCCGACACGCACTTGACCGGTTTTACTCTTTGGCATATTCCGCTTAACAGTAACCCTTTTGTGTGTATCTAAATCCTAATCAGTACCTACACATTCTGACACACACAATGAGATATTGAAAAATAAAGAACATTGAATGTCGTAGAAGTAGACGTTCTGAAGTGTAGCGCCTGTGCCGAGAACGATTAAATATTAAAAGCGTTATGTTAATAACTGTACGTAACTTTCACTTTTGTTTAGTTCAAGTTCGATTCCCGAGACGAGTCATTTCGTGTTTATCGAGGACGCTTTTCCTTTCGTTTCATGGTCGTATACTTATATTTTTTCTCTAACACCCGTTGAGTCATTGAATTTGATTCGTTTTCAAGAAACTTTTGTTATTATTTGATGAGCGTTCGAACATTGAACGTAGTTTTTAAATGTTAGTAAACAAAGAGTTTGTTATTTCTTTTTATTTAATGAACATATGAATCTCGTATGTTCTGGCATTATAATAATTATCTTAATTTTACGTGGACAATAAAAATGTGGTAACCCAGCTCTAAAAATGACTAGCGAAATATGGATCTAAAAACTCTTCTGTCTAACCTTTGTGCGTGATTCAGAAAAAAAGAAAAAAAACACGTGTTTTGTATGTACAACAAACGTTTCTGAATTGAGAATTTGAAGTTATGTATCCGTTGAGCACGTGAAATGTCAAAATTTGTTCCTGAATTTTGACATTTGTAGTACATACAATACAGAATAACGGTTCAGAACAGAAACCGGCCTAATGGCCTGGGCAAACCAAAAGCAGGACAGGCGCAGCTCCTTAGCAGGGCAGGTCAGTTGCGTCGCGGTTGATGTCACACCAGAAACATGAGCAGTCAGAAAGCAGTTTGAAGGCGGTCCTGCTTTATAACCGCGTTATGTGTGTCGTATCGATACGACACACATACGTTTGCCCAAGCCTTAAAGGCTCGGGCAAACCAAAAGCAGTTGCAGTGCGGTAGCAGTGCGTCTAGGTTAGTAAATAATGTAGTTATATGAGGGATGACACACTGAACAAACGCGAGCCCGCTGAACCTACCTGCTCCGCCACTGCGCCGCGCACGCACTGCTCTTCGACAAAACATTTGGACGGGAGCAGCGCAGACGCGGGGCGGTGGCAGCGCAGACGCGAGGTGGCCGCAGTGAGCACACGTTGTATTACTACTACCTCCGCCATTTTGAGTGGTCACACTAGAGCAGTTGAGCGGGACAGACGCAGCGCAGGTTGTAAACGGTTGTAAGTTTTTACAAGTTTATCATGGAACCAAATGAAAAATTGATTGAGTTGGTGAGAAAATAAATGTTTATATGATTTAAAGGATAGATATTATAGAAATATGGTTTACAAGATGCGACTATGGGGGAAGATAGCTCAACAACATCATTCAACATCTTGAAGTGTGTTGAGTGTGGCGATCGATACGACACACATAACGCGGTTATAAAGCAGGACCGCCTTCAAACTGCTTTCTGACTGCTCATGTTTCTGGTGTGACATCAACCGCGACGCAACTGACCTGCCCTGTTAAGGAGCTGCGCCTGTACTGCTTTTGGTTTGCCCAGGCCTTTAAGTGATTTTAGTTCCTCTTACCTGCTAGATTATGTACCATTATCTAAGTAACTTATTTAATTTGGCAACATTTTTCATAGTAACAAATAACTATTATATTTTAGTGAGATTACGCACACAATTATGTGCTATTAAAAATGAAAAAATAAACTAACTAAGTTTGATTTTATAAATTATTCGCTATTAACCCAAAAAATCATTGATATCTATTACTAAGGAATCAACAATTTATTCTCAATTAAAGAATGGCAATACATATGGAATTAAAAAACATATATTTTTTTTACTTTAAACGCTCATCTCAAAGTAGTCTCATGTAAGTTAGTTAATTTCCGCTCTACGGGGACGATATACAAACATTGGAACACATGTCATCCTTCTTTCAAAAAAAGTTGAAATTTGAAAATGGAAAGTTCCAAAGCGATTTTTTTTTATTTTGATGGTACTGAAATAGCGTGATTAAAATCCTGTTTGGTTTCGATTTAATTCTGAATAACAGGCAGCGAATATCAAATTTAATAGAAACTTTCATTGTGTAAATATGACCGATAGTACTTACATACAAAAGCTTAAAGCTAGACAACGAATCAATAATGTCAGATTTGCCAACGCAAATTAAAAAAAAAATGAAATAATTATTCAAAAATTTAAACAGAGGCATCAGTTTTCAATAGTGTCGCTTACAGGTAAACCAATTCGTCAATACTTAGTAGTGATGGGTCATTCAACTGTATTATTAAAACTAATGTCATCAACATTAATGTATGTTTTACACCTATCAACAATTTTCTATATAGGTTTGTTAATTTAATAATGTATGTCAATCACCATACGTAATAATCACACCTAAGTATAATATCTACGAGGGGTAGGCAGAAGGAAATTACATACCCACATTTTGCCTTTTTGTTGGTTCTGCGAATAGCGGACAAGTCTATTACTTTTACCGGGCACCATATTATTATATAATTAAAACCGGCAATGTGCGTGTCAAGCCACGCATAGAATAAGGTTCCGTAGTCGCCCATAACAACCTCTATAACTACTGAACTAATAGAGCTATCTAATCCGCTATAGTTTTCCTTCAAAGTTCAGTACATGGACCACCATCATGAATTTTTTCAGGTTCTTCACGCCAGCCGTTTAGATTTTAGAGGGGGGGACGCCCTTTTTTGCAAAAACATGCCCTTCAAAGTTAAATATCTCGTAAACGGACACTTAAATCCAAAAATTATCTTAAGATAATTAAATTTTTTATTATTCCTCGATGGTATGTCCGATTTTCAATTTTTTCTCCCTCACACCACACGTTATCACTATGGTAAGTTTGAAGGTGATCGATTCAGCCGTTTAGGAGGAGTATGCGGACAAACGAAATACATGAGTCGCCTAAGATTGAGCTTCGCTCACTTCGCTCAAATATTTATAAGGCTTATTAATAAGGTGGGTATCCGATGCGATGGTTGCAGCATGCGGCACGCGACAGGTGCGACAAGGCGACAGTGGCAGTAGTGAGTCTACTCGTTGTACAACGAGTAGACTTCGTCCTCGAGGGAGTAGAATCGTTGTACAACGAGTAACACACCTTTATGACTGAAAAGGACTAGAATCGTTGTCCGACGCCCTCCTTTGAGTGTGAAGATGTCGGTCACGTGACCCCAATTAACACATTTATTTATACTGAATGGAGTCAGGCGTTACCTGGCGAAAGTCCATGATAAAACAATGGAAAATATATAGATTTTGAATTTTAGATAATTGCAATGATTTCGCTAAATAGAAGACATTATAAACATCGACATATGTTTCACCTACTGAGACGTGCAATTACCTAAAATTCAAGATCATATTTTCCATTGTTTTATATTTATGCATATATATTCTGCTATATAATGATATACAGCTAGCGTGGAGTTCAGTCAATTACCAATGGGTTATTGACTGAACTGCAGTACGGCAAATGCAGAATTATAACAATCTTAACACGTCATTTACTACACAAACACGATTAAAAATGTAACAACACACAACACGAGGCTGAAGCCACACGGTCCGCCTATTAGGGTTCCGTAGTTCATGTTTCGGAACCCTTCGGAACCCGGAAAATTTTGAAAATAATACTCTTTGCGGTACCTCCCGTATTACACGTAACTAGAATTTATTTTTTGCCCTGGACTGTGGGGTATCATTAGATAGGTTTTTTAAAAACATTGAGAGGTTGCTAAGACGATTTAAGTATTCGTTTGCGAGATATTCAGCTTTATGGTTATTTTTTTTTGGTAAAACAGAGCGTTTTGCTAGTATATTCAATCGTTAGTATAATTTAATCTTGGATCAAAGGTACGATACCGGCTAACCAACGACATTTTGGATTGGTTTGCACAAACCTTGGTCACGAGTTGACCGAGTCACTCTCTACTTTAGTAGTGTTATGTGAGTACCTCTTTAGTATACAAAACGCTGAAAGAAATGCGTCACTTTTAAACTGCATTGAACAGTACCAACCTAATAGGTATAACAAGAGTTGCCAACGAGAACTGCATGAATTTAGTCCGCCTCACCACAAGTATGATACGTGCATGCCTACATATACATCATGTTTACTGTAGTTGTAGATACGTGTCAGTGTATTGGCCTGAGTTATCACATGTTTGCAACGTTCTTGTAAGAGTTGAGGCTGAGTCGTTCAGTCCAAGCGTGACTAACCACGTCGCGAGTACCTTGGTGCTGTGAAGCGCTCACCTCGACGTGGCCTCCACTGACCACTTCTTGAATTCAAACCCGTTATTGTCCTCATATAGGTACTAGACCGACAGCCGTATATGAGTCCTAGTGCATAGGTATGTTTGGTTCTGGTTGTAATAAGCCGAGTCTACCAGAAACTGCAACTTTAGATGAGTAAAAATGTTTCTAAACTATACATAGGTGCCCAGTAAAAACAGTAGAGTTGCCCCTATTACGTTTGACTGTGGGACCAACAAGATTACTGTATACAATGCAGGTGTGTAATTTAACTCTGCCGTGTGACACTTAAGTCCTATCTATTATGCAGTTACATAGGTACAGTTCCTATCCAGACTCTTCTTCTAGGACCGATAGTAATGTGTTGAAAATTTGTAATCAGTCTTCATGTAGCTATTTGTGGCGCATTCCTACGTGTGAGGATGAAACAACACACTGGTATACCGTGTCGTAGTAATTCTACGTTTAGGTATTTTATGATAAGAATTAACCGCGCTTTGAACTGTACAATGCCCATGAAGACTGAGCGAGATATAATTATGCGGTATGTTAGACAGACGACCATACGATGATAGCTTTAAATTGTTAGTTTATAGCGTTGGTGCCGCGGCCGGTGTGTTGCAGCGTTGATGCGGGTTTTGCGACGCAAATAATTTGCGCGCCAATTGACCTTTCGTCGGACGGACGTTGTCGCAGAGCATTGCGGCGTGGCGGGCGCGGTCGCACCGGCTCCAACCAACACTTGCTATATATAGGTACGTGACAACACGCCACATCGAACGAACACCCGCTAGGGGCCGGCTACGTAGGCAGTTTTCCTTTATCACCCACCCGACAACGACAGCCTCTTTAGCCTGGATTTTACGGAAACCTTGCCAGCGACACCGCCTCTACGGAAACGTAGGCGACGGGATGTCGACCCACACCACCCTCACGAGATCAATACAGATGGTCGCCGCAAGAACACCCTACTGTGGGAACGTATAAAACCGTGGCCGATACCAAATGTGGGAAAAAATGTAGGAAGCGACGTACTCGTATGTTACTAAGTAGATAAATTAGAGCAGCCGTTTGCATCGTGTGCGTGTTGTAATGTCGTTAAGTAAGTCATCATCACCGGTGTCTTGTTGCTGCAGTTGTCAGCAAATGTTCAAAGGCAACGAAATAACATTCAATCGAATAGGCATTGTTTAATCTAAGGTAGAGCCATAATACATTCCTAGGTAGAGACGTATTTTTACTAGTAAATCTCCATAGATATACTAGGTGGAGATGACATAACGATGTGTTTATCTCGTGCTATGACCGTAAGTAAGTACTATACCTACACTGTCGTCTGTCACGAGTGTCACGACAAAGTCTCAAATAAGGGCTGCTTGTACCTAAGTAGCTCAATAGCGATATTGATGAGAGTACATGTGGCCACGGCATAAGGATAATGAAGGTGACCAGTTCAACTGATATAACTAACGTGTGTGACCTTGGTGCAGACTGTCATTCGATATGAAAAGATTGTTACGGTGCGCTTGGTCGTCGACGGCGATGCAAGCAACATCGTTGTCGAATGGAATTCGTACCGAGTGGCGGGTGGCGTGCACTGTGCTCGTTTAAAGATGGCTGCGATAAGGCACAGTGACGCTCCTCGGGCGCGGGCGTCGTGTGGGCGCTGCGGGTGTGTGCGTGTGGCATGCCGGTCGGTGTGCTGACGGCGTCGTCCCTGGCGCTCCCGTCCCGCGCCCCTCTACTGCACGTTCCGCAACATGTGCGGACTGTGCGGTGGCGACTCTGCCCTGCCTGTCTCTGTGTGCCACTCCGTCGTGCGTGCCATACGACACCCATTCTGTGCAACAACGGAGTACCGACCGCAACTACTCTCGTGTCGGTTCTCCCGCGACGAGGCCCACTGATAATATACGCCTTATCAAACCACCAGATAGCAGAGGTGCTGCCAGCTCGTTTAGGTGTCACGGACGACGCAATGATCGCCGTCGACCGACTCGTGCACGATCATTCACGTCGACTTGTTTGTGTTATGTACTTAACAATTTACTCATAATGAGTCAATAGATAGGTAGGTACTGTTTCAATAGCACAAACAACCGATATACAAGCATTTTGCACTTAACATTGTACTCCTATGCATATCTTTACTCGCACGTCACACTGTAGCTGGTCTAGGTACCTAGTAAGTTTGCTGCCAAGACGACATATTTGAGACAGTACCTAGAGTACGTACTCTAATCATTACTCATATTGGAATGTCGAAGGGATTGTCAAGAAATGCCTAGTTAGTTAACACTCCAACTCGAACTCGAAATCTAGTATAAACGTAAACGTCCTTATACTGTGAATGGGTCTTTAGGTTGTGATCATCAAGTGGATCTAAACAGTTAACTAGCAATGTGTAATATTCACTACCTCTTTGAATACTTATGTAATATAATCAAAGCACTACCTACCTATCAATTTCCAAATCTTCAGTTAAGGTGTGACAATAACAAATGTAAATCAGAGTAGACATTATGAATATGATAGAATAGTATTGTAGAGCAGTTTGGTTTTGATATTATTATGCATATAAGCGAGACGGCTGAGTTAGTTCATTCAATGACAAGATTATTGATGCAGATGTTGCTTTACAGTAACATAAATAGGTACAATCAAGTACAATGTTACATGGCGATTAATTGATAACAACAGGCGTCTACACGTGGTTTAGGTAATATTGTTGAGAAGAATTACGACTTTTGCAGTTAAGTTTGTTGACAGTGAGAGCTGCTTTTGCTTACTTATAATGTTTGTGATCAGAAGGTATGTATTATGTAGTAAGTACATAGATATGAAAGCGGCATAACGTGTCGCAAGAAGCCGTTGAAGTAACGCAAGCGTGGAGCACGGTATTACCAGGGCCGTACGACGAACAGCGGGGCTGTTCGACAGCCGCTGCCTACGCGGCTGTTTATCTAAATATAACTATATATATCTAGAAACCTATATAGGTTGATACTTAAAAGCTAGGTACATACTACTGTTCTTGTGTTTCATGTTTATAACGAACGTGGTATGCGCCAGAGACTACGGAAAATACGACCATGACGCTCTAAAAAGGACAGCCGCTCAACAATGAAGTGTCTACAACAAAGCATGTCAGCTTTTTCGGACACTTCCAAGAAGTGGTCGACCGCGAACTGTTGTTTGGTGTTGGTCATCATTTCTAAAATGGAGCATTCAGCAAAATTTATTGTATATTATGTAGGTATTTATTCGTACCTAACCATCTAATACCATACATTCTGTGATGGTAAGTATAATACGCAGTTGTGGTCGTCGTTGGGAGGTCCGCCATATTGAAGCGTCTGCTTTGAAACGAGTTTTGTTGTATGCAAGCGCAAGCAAGCAGCCGGCTGGCAGCTGCTCTCGTGTCAGGTGGTGCGTGCTCTTGCGTATTCAACATAAGAACTGAACTAGATAGGTGAGTACTGTTACCACGAAGTTGGTAACTACTCGGTGCGATCACGGTCAAGTAGACGAGCACTAATTAAACCTACATGAAACGGAGTCAATTAGGTGACGTCACGATTCTTAACGATGGTGACAACCACTGCTTGCTGCCGAGTCACGAACATTGTTACCAATTTGAGCCAAACGTCTATTATATAGCAAAATTGAACTTGTTATTCCTACTTACTGATTGAATTAGTATTTTCCGTACCCACCGTGGTACCTACCTGATATTGGTATGTCTAGACGGCAGAGTACCTAAAGTATTTATTTATAGCAAACAAAAGAATCAATATGATCACGCTTAGGTCATATTTAGGTGCTGTAGTCCACACTTGAGCAGCGAGGTCACTGTGAAGCGAGTGCGACGCCCGGCTGGCGGCACCATGTCGACAACTACGGCTCGGATATTGGAATACCTATAGTATAGTCAGGCCAAGCGAGCACGTATATGCTTCGTGCAATGTGCGAGGCGATGCCGCCGCCAACAGTCACTGGCTATCTGTGATTATACGGTGTAGTGTTCGATTTAGCACTGGCTGGCACAGAGAGCGGCGCGCCTCCGCTGTTGGCTCGATGTAAGATGGCTGCTGACATCACCTACGACCTCTTTCCATTTCTGACATCACAACCTCGATTCCATAGAGGGGCATGGTGAAATTAAAATCATCCTACTATGTGTAGTTTACGTGTAAAAGTTTAAAATCTCATATTCTGTAGGTATACTTACTGCTCAGCTATATATGTACAAAATATAAGTAATATAAATAATAATAAATATAAGTAATAGCAGAGAATAGGGAGTAGTACTGTAATTGTGTTATATCAAAACTGAAAAACTTGACATTCAAATCTGAGAATCTAAAGCATTTTATCTTGTACCGACTGCTACGGGGGCGGATTAGACCTACACCATATTATACCCGTTTGGGTACGAGTATAAACTCATCAAAGGCGACTAGTGTTACCATTACCACGGAACATACTAGTATCTATCGTTTGCGAGCTCTTCTTAGAAGTGATTGAAGCTTCTATAAACAACATACAATCGGTAAATGCATACTTAAATCATTAACTGCCTCAAATCATAAGTGATTAGTATTATTTTATTCACGATTAAAGTCAGATATTTTTATACAGTTTGTGTGAAATAAAAAAAATCATAAAAACATCGATACACGCGCACATGGTTTAGTTAAACGTGGTGTGATTTGTTTGTTCAAAAATCGGTTCATAAACGACGAAATTATCCGCGAACAAACATAAAAAAAAATATATTTCACATCTACAGCTATTATTACAGGGGAACCCCTAATGCAGCAGAGTAGGCTATTTTACAAAACAATTCTATTGTTCTAAACACAGCAAATATACGGTTGAATTAAGAAACCTCATTTCTTTGAAGTCATTTAAAAAACGAACTCAGAACCTCTTCCTTAGTCTTTAATGTACCATGGTACCAACCAGCAATTATTATTTTAAATTTGATGGTACAAAATAATCTCCTATATCGGAGAATGGTAAAGAGGGCAGCTTAATCTTTACTTTAAAATTTCAGAGCACTTTATTTTCAGGTAAGCTTAGTTTAAAGTTACTTTTTAAGCTAAGCTTACTTTTCGAATGACCTAGGTTTTACAACCTACCTACGTCGCGTATATGTTTTGCGTTATACATGGGGCACACTAAAAGTTTTGCACTTCTAGCTAATCGGAACTATTTGAATTTCGAATGTTATATTTTTTTAAACGTTGCAACCTTCTTAGTAATAAAAAAAAACAATTGGCGGGAAATCATTTGTCAATTGTTTTTTATCACACATCAAAGTTCTACTTATGCAACGAAAATTGAATTAAGTCGAAAAGATTTTAGAGCGATGATTTTTTATGATTTTAAAAGTTCTCTCTCTCCGCAAGACTGTGGTGCTTGTCTTCAAAATGCTTTTGGGAGAGAAGCACCTTGTTTGAGCACCGTGAGACAATGGTTTACTGAATTTGAGAGAGGTCGAGTTTCTTTACATGACGAATATCGTGAAGGGCGTCCTTTAACTGCCGTCAACGAAAATAATTTGGCTTTTTTTTTTTGACAATTCGAGGACTATTGGGGATTGGTATGAGTCAAATCCAGAAAATTTTACACGAAGAATTGAAAGTTCGGAAACTTTGTTGTCGTTGGATCCCTCATGAACTGACAGCGGAGCAGAAGCGGGCTCGCGTGGAATGGTGCTCACAGATGCTACTGAAGTACTACCACGGACATTCTAATGCTGTTTATGACTTTGTCACAGGAGACGGAAAGTGGATTTATTGTTTTGAACCCGGAAAAAAACAGCAATCTTGTGAATGGGTGCTTGAAAATGAGAACAAGCCAACAAAAGTGAGGCAGGCGAGAAAAATTGGTAAAAAAATGATCGCGTTTTTTGTCTAAGCTACGGGTCCCATCTGTACAATTCCACTTGAAGATCAAAAGAGTGTTAATGCCGAGTGATATTCTACCATTTGTTTACCCAGGGTGTTAGAAAAAGTTCGCGAAAGACGACCCAAAAGCCGCGTATTCCTACATCATGACAACGCTTCTTCACACACGGCCAACAAAACAAAGTCATTTTTAGCCTCCGAAAAAGTACAACTCGTCACCCTTCCTGCGCATAGCTCAGACCTAGCACCCTGTGATTTCTGTATTTTCCCCAAAATCAAAGATTTGATGAGAGGTTTCACTTTTACCAACTCCGAAGAGGCAGTGATAGTGTTCAATCAGCACGTAGAAAACATGCCTTCAGATCTGTGATCCTCCTGTTTTAAAAAATGGTTCGATCGCATGAAAAATTTTTTAAAATGTAAAGGAGAGTATTTTGAAAAGCAATAAACATAATATTTTGGTTTTAAGATGTTGTTTTTTTAAGTTACGCAAAATTTATAGTGTGACCTACGTACAATAATCTATTCCTAGGATGAAAAGTTATACTGTGACCTCCACTCAAAAGTATTCTTGACCATGGTGACGGTTTGATAAGTTATTGAATCATGTAGATGTATTGCGTATTGGTATATATCGACCACGTCTCTACGTAGTACCGTACTCCGTACAGATCACATCGCTTCGTAGTACGGTACGGTACCTCTATATCGTACGTCGGTACCGTACCGTACTACGTAGAGACGTGGTCGAAATAGTATTACTAATTTACCAATAGTTACGTACGTACCGTAGGTACTACGAAAGAGTCGATTACCACAATGAGTGCACAAACTTTTTCTTTTTACAATATTCACCGATGATGATTATATGAAGATGGATTGCAATTTCAATGTCTTTGGCAGTGGTCTTAGTAACTCAGTTATTTAAAGCATTCCCCCTGAAAGGGAATTGTCGCTGATTCAGATACCACAGAATATCTCTTACGTTAGTGCGATTTACATTGCAACAATATAAAGTTTAAAATTCCACGGCCCGAGGCCGCGGCCGCTCTCACGTCCGTTGCCGGGTGTCTCTGGTGCACACGCAGAAGGTATTTCCAGTGGCGCCCGGCGGACTTTGACCACCTTTGTGGCCTCTACGGGGGTTTGGCCGGGAGGAGAATCCTCCCGACCGGGTTGGGGTAGCCAACGACGCGGGATTGAACGGTTTTACCCCGCTGTTGGTGCGTAAATCTGCTAGACGGGTTACGTGCTGCGGGGACTCAGCCCCACAACCCTTCTAGCCTGCTTCTGTAAGGACGGCGGGTGGCTATCCCGCCGTCCTCAGGCCCCGATCATGGAGGTCGATGATCTTGGGCGTAGATGAGTCTGCGGCGGCGCCCTCGCCGCTGACTTCGGAACTCGGCGGGGAGGGTACGCTCCCTCTCCCTCTCGGCCGCCTATATAGAGTTATTTGTGAAACTTAATGTACATCAATCAACAATTTGATCTAATCTTATTTCTAACCGGCTTCAATGTATGTGTTAGGTACCTCATATCTTTCGGCTATTTTTAACCAATTTTGAAAACAAAAATTGAATTGAAAGCTGTTGCTCCTAATGTGGTCTCATTTTGACAAATTTTTGGTCCCATTCCGGTAATTTGAAGTTATATTTTGTGATAATGTTTGACGTGGTGCACCTGCCGATCAACAGAAGATCCAGGCTCAGGCAAACGCCCTGTCGTCTATTATTATTGGTAAAAAGTGAGCGCGTAACTAACCCCTGCCTTCGGACAAATAGATGTGAATGTATTGAATAACGAGCGTATGAATAATGACCTTGTAAGTAGTGAAATCTTTCTAGATACCTACCTATATCGACAGTTGCATAGGTATAATGTATAGGTAGAGTGTTTTGCACGTATGCTAAACTTGTACGCTCATAGAATCCTCCGCAAGGTTATAAGTGATAACGTTATCTAGAAGTGGCGTTGACTGAGGTAGCCATCAGCAGGCCATCGTTTTGGCACAAAAATGTTCATAAATGATATTTACCTATGTCTTTCTAGTCATAAATGTATGTATCCCCTATTTTACAGACAGTTTTTCTATATTGCAACATTTAGTAACGAAAATTGGACCCCGGGTTATCCCTACCCTGTGGCAATCTCTTACCCTTCTGGGAGCATTGGGCACTAAGGTTATGCGAAAAAATAACACTAGAAACTGTCTATATTCTGTCTGTACCATCAAATTAATGTTTTCCATACAAGTTAACACATAACTTTCTATGCACATCTAAGAGTATATTATAAAGAAGTACCTATTTGTACAATTCTATCTATGTAGGTTGGGATATAATAATTTCCATAAAGATCAGTCTACAGATAGTCTACAGTCTACGTGTTAAAAAGACACAAACACTAAACAGTTTCACATCTAAAATTCATGATTGTAACGGAGTATGCAAAGTCGCTGAAATATCAATTTTGATTTAAGAACGGATATTGCGTCTTGTGTCCCGTTATCCAAAATATTGGTTCAAGCATAGATCTAAGAATACTATACAGCTAGAGAACTATTCTAGTAGTTCAAGTGACCGATTTAACTAAGAAATATTGTTAACCTAATTGGTATTAAGAGCAAAAGCGTATGAGGTCGACGTCACGTCAAAGGACGCCAACGAAACCTCTATAAATAGGTACAACTAGGTACAGATACGAGGAAACTCTGCAAAGCAACCCCCTGCATGCCGCACCCTAAGCCTGCGGGGTTCACCGACGGGAGGTCGACCGACCTTCTATGCGATATATATCTATGTTATACAGGATTTGTAGGTAAGTTTGTGAGCCATCCCTGCGTCGTAACATTATTTTGGAGGCCCGTGAATCATTACTTCAGCCACGTCACTGCGCCCGTGCTGTTTGTTCTTCTTTAACGTGCTTCTAGTGGTTAGGAAGACAAAGATAATTCGATATAGATTAAAGCCTGTTTTATTTTCTGGGTGTAAAATGTTACGAACTCTAAACCTGTGTATTACACAGCTATGGGTTTACTCTCCTCTCCTCTCCAAATTTAAGCTTCAAAGGATGGACATAACTAATTTGGTAAGTAAGTGCTATAACGGTAGGTAGATACCACAGAATATATTTTATAGAGATAAATAGTACCTACAAGTGCGACAGATTTTTTTTTTTTTTTTTTTTTTTTTTTTTTTTATATATTAGGACAATGCACTCAACGCCATCTAGTCTCAAACTAAGCAGAGCTTGTGATATGAGTACTAGATAAACTGATATAAATACTTATATATATATTTTTTTTGTAAATACATACATATTATACATAGGAAACATCCAGACTTCGGTACAAACGCATATGTCATCACACAAAGTTTGTCCCGACCGGGAATCGAACCCGAGACTCCGGCGTCGAAAGCCGATGCACTACCGACCACGCCACCGAAGCAGTCAGTTAATTATAATTTGTCTATAAATACCTAATTGTTAGTTGATAGGCGTAATTTCTTGCTTATCGAAACTGTTTTCTGAAATATAATTGCAGGACTAAAAGTTTGTTATCAAAGTGGATAAATCCACTATGAGACACAACTTAAATATTTCATGCCATTATCAGTCGATTTTTTCCATCCGCCCTAAGATACGTCCATTGCCGGGCGTCTCGGGTATGCCATGCCCTCCAATCCATAGAGTAACCTCAAATATGTAAGTAACTACTAAGTAATGGGTAGTATTTAACTGCCAATCAAAAAACCTTCATTTTGTACTAAAAAAATCCCTTTCCTAAGCAAAAATACTCATTGCACAGCAAAATTACCTCAAAATATTATAATTTTAGCAGTAAGTTCGTGACGCATAGTTACTTATTTAAAAGTAACTAACCTAACCTATCCAAGTCCAAAACCATTTCTAGGTATTAAAAAAATAACCACGAAGTCTTCTAACCTAATCCACTCGTATCCAAGTCGGATTGCCCTAAGACTTTATTAGGTTTTGCTGAGCAATCAGTATATTTTTATATGCAAATCATATTTTTTGTACGTTAAATATATTTTTTGACGCATTTGAAGATAAAATAGAATACACTATTGATGTATTTTTTGAATTATTTCTAGTATTAGTATTTTTAAACAAGTGGTTTATTTGCAGGGAAAAAAAATGTGCTGCAAGAAATATTTATCAGATGCTTATGCAAATTGAGGGGCGATAAGTTTTTGTTGTGAATTTAACTTTATACCATTATTAAGTTTTCTCGTTCTAGTTTTTGACTACTTACTTATACTGAAATATAGAAGTCAATTAAATACGTCCCAACCTCTGAACGAAAGAACTGAAAGTAGCATAACTAAAACTTCAGAAATCTTCATTGATTCATAAATACCTATACATATTATCTACACTCTACATAAATCTACATACACAGTGCAACGAAGGAGGATTCTGTGGGTACGGTAAAACGAGCAAAAGCATACGCCAGCTGCAATGCAGCTGCCTACACTCGTTGCCGCCAGGCGCAGGCAAGAGGTGCGCTCCAACAATCTCACCACAACAACTAAGAATTATTCAACCGTCTAATACTCTTGGCAAAAGGATTTCTGATACTAGCGAGCGACCCTAGCTTCGTAAGGGTGCAAAACAAATCTATATCAAACTACACGTACAAACGTTTTGAATAATAGTTTTCTTAGTACAACATGTTGTACTAAGAAAACTCTATTATTCGAAATATATTTAGAAGTAATAAGTAACATAGTTGGTGCGTGGGAATTGTTAAGGTAAAAAATACCACGTGGACTTAGCCGTGGCCAGCAGCCAGTAAAACTACCTAAGTATAGTTAGGTATTCATAGGTAGCAGGAATAAGAAAATCTCAATAAGCTTAAATACATATTCGTGGGATACAGAATAACGTCTGTTTAAGCCGTAACAGCGGGGAAGAGCCTCGTCGGGGTTATATAACAAGACGATGGACAAAAAATGTACAAGCAAACGGTACGTTTCATCAACAGAGAGTACGTTGATGAACGCATTTTGACTGCTTTTGAATACGCCAGCATTCAGACGACATTCAGACGAATTAGATAACTGTCTGTGGTTGAGATAGCTAAAAGTTTACAGAAGTTCTATCTATATCTATCAATCACGTGTGATAATTCTGTTTGTAATGTTTGCATATAGATAAACCAGTAGCGACAATACCCATTTAATCGCGATACTCGTATTCGTTAAAAAAACGGATTCCTTCCTACAGTGCGTCATAGTTTTGAATAGAGATTTCGTGGAGTGTTTCTCGTCGCTAATTCTCACGGGAAAATAATTAACGGGATGAAAAAGTAACAAGCTAGGAAAATAATCAATGTTTTTATTAAAGCCGCCTCACCGGGCGTCCATGGTATACCCTCGTAAGGCTAACCCCAGTGCGTCCAAATGGTGTTAAATTTAATTTAAATAGCTATCCCGACAACTTCGTACCACCTGAAAAAAGCCTTTTAACCTTCCCTGAGTTTGTACAAATATTTTAAGACCAAAATCAGCCAAATCAGTTCAGCCGATCCCGAGTTTTTGAGAGATAAACGAACGGCGATTCATTTATATAGATATAAATTAACGCGTGATTGAGTTGAACTCAAAAAATCTTTCTGAAACTTAACTCTGGTAACAAGGTAGAGACGTCCTCTAATATATGTAACTCTATTTATATAGCGTTTTGATTGTCGATCTGTGGTACCTACATACCTAGTACGCTTCTGATCTGTGTACGCAGATTTACATACATCTATGTACTCACTATACCTACGGATACTACGTAGTATCCACGTGTTGTTCAATACTACATTTGGCTAGTTAAGGACGTATGCCAATGCATGCCAACACCAGATCAAATATATGCACTGAGATGAAACTATATCATCGATGTTTTGGCATTCTCATTTTAATGCTTTCTAACTATAACTAATATAGTTTTCTGTAAAGCATACGGAATAGAGAATTTTGTGACTGAGTAAATTACGAAATTTGTCAATACTTATGTTTGCGCCCATTTGGGAGCGATTGGCCAGATATAATGACCCTGTACAAGTCAGTACTCTTTACCCTGACATCAATGTGCTTAACTAATTCGACCGGTAACGTTGCAACAGATGGAATAAACCTTCCCGAATGAACTTAATTTCGATTAGGTTCCATGGATCAATAGTGACAGACACAGTCCGCTGGTAGCTAGTCACCAACTAAGTTTAGAATGCCCCAAGGGAGATGGCTTACCAGCCCATAGTAGCCAAATAAATTAATAATACAAGTCTAGTGTTGGTTTTCCTGGGCTTGGAGGAGAATACCTCGTATGCCTGGATTCAAATAAGTGTATTCTGGCATTGTTGATCAAATTGGTTCAATGATATACGAGTACTAGGTAGGTAGATATAGTAAAGTTGTCACCAAAATTAAACCTACGCAAACGTAATTCGATATGAACTACCTACATTTGCAAGTAGATAGGTAAGTACCTCTAATGAGACTCGAAATGCTTTTTCGGCAGATACAGTGTAAAAGGAGCTGGTTTAGCAAATCCTTGTTGTTAGCCCCGGGTCGACTACTCTTGCAAGGCGGCCGCCATCGCCACCCCAGCCCCAGTGCTCACCCACCCTCCAACTTTCACTCTTGTGCGTTAGGGATCTCAAGTTACCACGGGTACAAAACAATGTTACTACCCAAGGACGCACATTGCGTTGTAGCACCTCATCAGTTTGACATAAAGACGAAAATGGGTCGGCCAGAGATAGTGCGAGGTCGAGAACATTTGAGCGATGCGTCTAGGGTGTCATAAGTATTAGTATGCCACCATGGAATACTATGCCGTATTTTAGTTGTAGTAAAAGCGAATTCGGTTTGTTGTAAGAAGTGTTACACGCACCAAGCCCTGCTGCTGAAGACAACACAGGCCGAGTATCCATCGAGACCCTCGTCACTGAGCAACCCGGGCACATTTCTCAAATATTTCATACGCCTGCCTTTGATTTCGATGTAGATTATAGCATTATTTAGTACTATTATATAGGTATTTTTTTGTTATCTCTGTTTAGTCTCCAGTCAAGATTTTAGGAGTAGTAGGAGGAGGTCTTCGTGTATGACACCTCTTTGATGAGTGAAAGTATAGGGGATAGGGATACTCAAAGCATTCAGGTATTGTTAAGAAAAAATGCAGTGCTGCCATCTGTAAGATTATTGTTAGATTGCTCGTCAACCCTTAATTCCCGACATGTAAAGTAAAAAATTTAAAGCTTTCGGAATGACATTCATAATACATGTTATGTTGTATCCTTACCCTAATGACGTCACTCTTATAATTCAATCCAATGGAATATGCTTTGGTTTATGTTTGTAACGCTGGCTGCTTGCGGTTACTCAACGAAGCTAATGCAATTAGTTCAAAGAATACGTAGACGTGCCTACCTAGTTGGCGTTTACTTGTGTGAGTACGATGTACCTACATACAAGCCGTTGGTAGTAGCGGGTGTCGTATGCCTATAGTTAACGTAGTGCTTATATTCTCTTTGGCCTATAGTATAACGCGACATTTTGGATGAACACGACGATTAAACAAGAATGACCTTCGTCTGATCCATAAAAGTTCTCTTGAACAAAAAGTTCAAGGTAAAAAGAAATGTAAGTACCCACCATTGTTTGTCTGCAAATGACTGAAGAGAACTGTAACAGATCTCAATCGGTAGACACGAAGTAAGTAGGTACATTATGCTGAAAACTGGTCGAGAGATAAGTGGGATGGTGGCGCGCGGTTGTGATAAATGACGCGGTTCGCGATAAAATTGTTGTTCGCGGTTGTAGGTATTTGCGAGTGTATGTCAAGTTGTAGGTATCTGTTTGTTTCTAACAACAACGACGCAAGAGCAAAGACAGCACAGGCGAGGTCGCGCGCACCCGCGTTGGCGGCTCCAACCGTTTGTCTCAGCGGCGCCCGCTCCGACCCTACACCCACGCGATAAGGCACAGATCGCTGCGCGCGCCCGCTGACCTCACCGTGCCGTCGTCGGCAATATAATAAATATGTAACACTGATAAAGCCGCTGAAGCGATGACCGGCAAGTAGGTATTTAGAGATACTAATTTGGCAAACACCACGGGTCATCGTGCCCACGACGACGACAGCGCTACGAGGCCGCCAGGTTTGTTGTTGACTCTGCCGGTATACGGGCACACCGGCTATTTCAAGGTATTCACGAGCGTGGAGGTTCGGCGCCTACCGTTTCGGTGGTCCTCCTAGCGGTTGTCAAAGGAAGCCAAAGAAGGACGTGTATGTGTACATACCTGCGTGTGACGGAGGTATGGTGTTGGCGCGCAGCTCTGTGCTCGAACAACACTCGTGTCGGTGGCGCGCGGCGGACTGGCGGACGGACGGCCGGGGCCGGGGCACGGGCAGCAGTCGCCGCGGCAGCAGCGTCGCCCGCCCGCGCACCCTCCGCGCCCCGCTGCATTCTGTACGAGTCGTCGGGAGAGCCGCCACTGACATCAGCGCCGACACCTCCCCATATCTCATACGCACGCAACGCCTGTCACCTCTGCGTGACCCTCGCCACCGCCTCACCGCACCGGCCTCGCAGTGTTAACAGTTTATAAATACGATCCATTGGGTGCCATACCTATTAGCATCTTAACATTATCAATCAGCACTAATTAGACACGATATTCGCAACGAACACTATTTCATTTTGTATGAAACCGATAGGTGCGATAGAGCGACAGTATCACAGACTCGATTGTTTTATTGTTTTAAACTATGCAGAGCCCATGGAACGGCTGTTGAAACGTGTCAACATCACCCACGTAAACAATAAGAAAACAACAATGTCTATTTGGCAAACTGTTAGCCGCTATAAGTACTAGAATACCTACATAGAGCTACCTACTTTTTTTTGAACCCTCATGGACTCACCCCCGCAAGTTAACTGTGAGGTGGGCTGAGTATATCGGATTCGTACTGAAACTTGTGTCTCCATGTTTATCTTTCACTCGAAAATTCGGGTATCTATTCCCTTAATTGAGGTCTGTAGGACTTAGCAGGCCAGGCAGTCAGCGACCCGAACTCATTAGGCTTTAAACATAATTGGATGTGAACTCCTTGGTTTCAAAATATATTAACATCATTTTAACAATAAAAAAGGTATTTAATAAAGCGGAACTAATTTGATTAACTGCAATTTGTTTTCGCAAGCACGTAAGATTTTGTTGCCTTTCATCAACATTTCATCTAAAGGCAACGGGTTTCAAGTTTTTTTTTTAAATTACAAGATTGCAGCTACTTTTTTTAAATGTCTTCGGCCATTTATCACATAACCCATAATATGTGTGCCCGGTGAGGGCAATAGGCTAGCCCCCTATTACGTAAGACTAAAAATACTGGCAAACTGTGGGTGTGTAATGCACCTCTGCCTACCCCTTCGGGGATATAGGCGTGATATGTGTGTGTGAGTTTGCAGACGTCAGTCGTCATAATGAATATGCGAAGTCCTTTGACACTACACAATTCTGCCATTAATTAATCGATTTTTGTATGCAATTTATTGTTTTTATTTTATATATATTTTAGATTTATTGTTTTTGGGTGCAAAGGGGCCCTTCTTACATCTATCGGGCCCCAGCGACCTCACCTGCTAGTGGCGCACCTGCTGATTAACGGACGAGGTTCGTATATTACGGTACCCATGTGGTGGCTTTGGCCCCTACGTGGATACCAGGTGGTACAACAGTGTTGGTCCGGGGGGGTACCACCGTGCAGCTGTGCTAAAGCCCCCCAAGTAACCCAGCCCAGGCTGGGTTGCGTTAGGGGTTCAGCAGCGGCACTGCCGGGCCCGGGGCGGTGTATGGTGCGGCAGGCAGGGGTCCAGTGGGGGCGAAGCGGAGTCTAGTGTGGGTGGTGTGGGTCGATTCGCCGGCCAGGGAGACCCTTAGCAACGGCGTTGCCGCGGCCGCCCGCAACATAGTCATGGGGCCCGCCTGGGACCAACCACCCCAGTAGGCTGCCCCACATGTTGCGCATAATCCTGTTGTGGGGTCGCCGCTCCGGGTGGTAACCGGTGTGGGGTAGCGGCGGCCTTGCATCAGGGGGGTTTGGGAGCCCTTCCGTCCGGCGGGTCGGCTCCGACCTAACCACACGGTTCTAGACGAAGCTAGCCTCTGCACTTTGTCACTTACTGCCGCACCAAATATCGCCCTGTCTTCACGCTTCCCCATATTTCACAATGACAGTGCAACAAGAGAATAGACGGTACACAGCGGCCCCTAGAAACCCCACAAAGTTGACCTCGTTTGAGGTGGAGTTCGCGAATATCCGCGGACTCCATGCAAACCTCGATACCGTCCACCATCACCTGGAGTCGGCACGGCCTTCTGTGATGTTCCTAACGGAGACACAGATACGCCGCCCTGACGACACGTCGTACCTCTGTTACCCGGGCTATATTATTGAGGAACAATTCCGCGATAAAGCCGGGGTGTGCGTGTTCGTTAGGGCGGATGTTTGCTGCCGCCGGTTGCGCTGTCTGGAGAACCCCTCCTACTCCGTCCTTTGGCTGCACGTGGATCATGGCTCCATGAGCCAGATCTACGTGTGCGTCTACCGCTCCCACACAGGGGACACTGGGACAACAAGGCTTTTCGAATACCTCAGCGAGATGGCTGACGATGCGCAGGTGCGGTTCCCGAACGCTGACCTGGTTTTCCTGGGGGACTTTAACGGTCATCACGTTGAGTGGCTGGGGTCCCTTAGGACCGATCATGCGGGACGAACCGCCCATGCATTCGCTCTCTCCCACGGGCTGACCCAGATGGTACGGGGGATCACCCGGATACCTGACAGGTCAGACCACACGCCCGCCTTGCTGGATCTACTGCTGACGAGTCGCCCAGCCGAGTACAGTGTGTCGGTACGCGCCCCACTGGGCACATCCGACCACTGTGTGGTGCACGCCAGCTTCCAAGTGCCACCGCCTGCTCGTGCTGAACAAATGACTCGACGACTATGGCACTACTCGTCGGCAGACTGGGACGGTCTCCGCGATTACTTTGCGTCCGTCCCGTGGAGCCAGCGCTGCTTTGTAGGGAAGGCGCCTTCGGATAGCGCTGCTGCCATTGCTGGCGAGATCAGTCTAGGGATAGAATATTATATCCCTTTCACTGATGTCGCCAGCATCCGTAAAGCTCGCCCCTGGTTCGGGCGTGAATGTGCCGAGGCTGTCCAGAAAAAACAGTCGGCATATCGCGCCTGGGTCAGGGCTCGGGCGGCACGTGACCCGAACGTGAACCGCCTCAAAGCAGCGTACAATCGGGCCACTAGGTTCAGCAAGAGGGCCTTCAAGAGAGCGGATGCCCAGCGCATCGCGCGGCTTGGTCAGGAGCTCACATCCCATCCCACGGGCAGCCGTGGATACTGGCAACTGGCCAAAGCCGTACAGTCAAATTTTTGTCAACCCTCGCTGCCACCACTGCGTTTTCCTGATGGATCACTGGCTCACAAAGCCCAAGAGAAGGCGGACATGCTCGCAGACCTCTTTGCGGCTAATTCCCGGGTCGATGACCGTGGCCTGCAGCCCCCCGCCATCGCCAACTGTGGCCACACTATGCCTGATATTGTTATCAGGCAATGTGATGTACGGGCAGTGCTGCGGTCACTCGACACGCGGAAAGCCAGTGGCCCTGACGGCATTCCGGCGGTGGTGCTACGAAAATGTGCTGCTGAGTTGTCTCCAGTATTAACGCGTCTGTACCGCCTGTCATACTCTACAGGCCTCGTGCCGGAGGCCTGGAAGGAGGCGAACGTACAACCGATCCCCAAGAAAGGGGATCGATCCGATCCAGGCAACTATCGACCCATAGCTGTCACCTCAGTCATTTGCAAGGTGCTCGAGCTTCTTATTAATAAGCAGCTCATGCGATACCTGGAGGATCAC
Organism: Nudaria mundana; assembly: GCA_963556515.1. NCBI lineage: Eukaryota > Metazoa > Arthropoda > Insecta > Lepidoptera > Erebidae > Nudaria > Nudaria mundana. The sequence goes on from OY748291.1 coordinate 7,840,726, forward strand.
TCGCTAATCAATGATCGGCAATATGGCTTCAGGCCAAAACGATCAACGGGTGACCTCCTGGCATTCGTCACGCATGTATGGGGTGAGGCTATGGAAAAGTTCGGCGAGTCCTTGGCTGTTAGCCTGGACATCGCCAAAGCTTTCGATAGGGTCTGGCATGCTTCGCTCCTTTCCAAGCTTCCGGCATATGGTCTACCTCCTCAACTGTGCAGCTGGATTGCCAGTTTTTTAAACGAGCGCCGAGTGCGGGTCCTCTGCGATGGCCAGGCTTCTCGCTTTTTGCAAGTGAATGCCGGGGTACCGCAGGGGTCCGTACTGTCACCAACTCTCTTTCTTCTGCATATCAATGAAATGCTTTCCCTCGGGAACATTCATTGCTATGCAGATGACAGTACATTGCACGGGAGTTACTCGGTTCGTCCGACGGCGGGGCGATCTGTGATAGAGGAGGAGAGACGACATCTCGTGGGTGATCTCGACCGAAACCTCGATAGTATCTCTCAATGGGGTGCCGAGAACTTGGTCGAGTTCAATGCCCACAAAACACAGGCGTGTGCATTTACAGCGAAAAAATCCCCTTTCCTTCCCCTACCCACTCTTCAGAATGCAATATTACCAATGAAGGACAATCTAGACATCCTTGGCATAGACGTTCGTCGAGAGCTCAATAACACAAAATACATTGAGAGATGTATTGGGCTAGCTTCGCGGAAACTAGGAATACTGAACAAGGTAAAGCGATTCTTTACACCGCACCAGAGGTGTCTGCTGTACAAAACGCAGATTAGACCCTGCGTTGAATACTGCTCTCACCTCTGGGACGGCTCCGCGAAGTATTTGCTGGACGCACTCGACGCTATGCAGCGACGCGCTGTTCGCATTATAGACTGTCCGGAGGTAACGGGAAGCCTTGAGCCGCTAGCCCAGCGCCGAACAATTGCTTCCTTGGCCGCGTTCTACCGTATTTACCACGGTGAGTGTTCTGAAGAGCTCTTCAACCTGATCCCACCCTCTCCCTTCCGATCCCGAACAACGCGTGCCGGGCAGAGATGTCACCCTCATACCGTGGAAACCGTCTTCGCGAGAACCGAGCGTTTTAAACGATCTTGGGCTTGGAACGCCCTGCCTGCGCACGTGTTTCCTCCAACATATAACCCTGGGCTCTTTAAGCGAAGCGTGAAGAGGCACATTACAGGGTCGTCAAGTTGAGGGCCACTCTCTATAGTATTCCTGTGTACTGTGAGAGTCGCCCTCAATTGCCAGACGTCGCCTCAGCTTACCATCAGGCGAGTGGCGTCAATTTGTCGACCTAAATATTAAAAAAAAAAAATAAAAAATAAAATATACTCGTAATTAAGAACAAATCCCATAAACTATTTACGATTATACTACTAATGTGGCAAACACAGAGCAAGCTCACATAATACCACAAACTAAATAAACGTCCGAATATTTAATTTGTGTCCATAATGCAAAGTATAGCTAATCTCTTCTCGTATCTTGTAAAGCTTATTTGTTTGTTGGCTCGTGTATTATACCTATATGATAACGGCTGCATCGATTTAGGCACAGAGATAGGTACACCGAGATCTTGGGAAGATGTTACATTTCTGTATCTCGATAGTAGGTTTTAATGGAGTTCAAAGGCGTCCTTTAGTTTTATACGAGTACATACAGCCACGCAGCTACGTCCTCGGATCGCATAGAAGTCGTTCATCGCTCCATACCTGCATGCCTAGCACAGGTAGTGTCGACTGCTCGCGAAGGAGGCGGCAGAGAGGGAGAGGGAGCGTACCCTCCCCGCTGAGTTCCGAAGTCAGCGGCGAGGGCGCCGCAGACTCATCTACGCCCAAGATCATCGACCTCCATGATCGGGGCCTGAGGACGGCGGGATAATAACCCGCCGTCCTTACAGAAGCAGGCTAGAAGGGTCGGTGCCTCAACCCCGCCGCACGCAACCACATTCTCTCACCGACGCGGGATAAAACCCTACTCCAACGACGCGGGATTCTCATCCCGACCAAACCCCCCAAGAGGCCACACAGGTGGTCAAAGTCCGCCGGGCGCCACTGGAAATACCTTCAGCGTGCGAACCAGAGACGCCCGGCAACAGACGTGAGCGCGGCCGCGTCCTTGAGCAGCGGAATTAGAAGAAAAAAAAGGTAGCGTCGATTCAGTTGATAAACATATTCAACCAACGATAACGCAGAAATAAAAAACCGAGTGACCGAAATTTTCTCCAATACCATCATTGGTCGAATATCTCGATCGACTTTAGTCGTCACTAACATGCTCCTAAGGGCCGGCGCTCACTGCCGGCACGGCACGGCATGGCATGGCAAAGGATTTTATTACTAATCAAGTTATTTTGTATCTTATTTCAATGAGTTTAGAGTTTATGTTTATTATTTCGATACCACGATGCCGCGACGTGCCGCGGGATGCTGTGGCATGACGCGACGCGCCCCGGCATGCCGCGGGATGCTGCGGCACGCCATTGGATCTCGCGAGATGTATGGGTCACTTTGTGTCGAGGAATTATGATTGCTAAGCCAGTTGAAATAAGGTTGTAACTTGTGCAGCGGTCATTTCGGTTAATGGGTCGCAGTCCGGTCGGTGCGCGGGGGCAAGGGAGGGAGAAGACGCACTGGCGCGTTTTTTGTATCTCACTCTGATTGAGAATGGCAAGAGATAGATGCAGGCATGCCGAAGCACAACCTACCATGCCACGGCATGTCAGGGAACGCCGCGGGGTGTCGCAGCACAATCTGCCGTGCCATGCCTTCAGTGAGCGCCGGCCCTTAGGCTGGTAGAGAACGAAACGAATCCATTTACTCTGTGTATGTAAGCTCTCAAAGGAATTAAAGTTCTCTGTTTTTACATTTTTAATTGATGCTCCGCAACTATTGGTCGCAGCCACTCGTAGCACCCACATACACAAAATCACCTCTTTATCCCCCACTTACATAACACTGGTGGACACTTGACAAACCATACACTAAAACCTTCCTCTTGAATCACTCTAAGTATCTATTAAGAAAACCGCATCAAAATCCGTTGCGTAGTTTAGATCTAATTATACATAGGGGCAGACAGCGGGAAGCGATTTTGTTTTTTAGTATGTTAAGTTTCGCGTACGTACCAGGGCCGGCAGCTTGGGGCCTGGGCAGATCGAGCTAACCCAGCGACTATACAACCAATTGGTTGTATAGTCGCTGAGCTAACCTAACCTAACTTATCTCGATGTAGGGTTATTTTTAACACACTTTGGTTTCGCTCAGACTGCTAAGAGAATCTGGTATGTCTGGTTCTGTCCTGGTTGGTGGAATTTTGGTTTGAATTAAAGGTGGCAATGGATTTTTTAAAGTGCCCTGTAACGGTAATAGGGTTGCCCCCTATTACGTTGGACGAAAGAAATTACTGGTAAAGCACCTCTGCCTATCCCTTCGGAAATATAGGCGTGAAAAATGTCTGTTTGATTTTGGGATCACGAAAGGCCAGTGATCGCGATCTGGCCAGGCATATCTCGATCAGCCAGTTCAAATATAGGTACGTATCTCCATCGTGCGAAGTATTCAAGGTACTTTCTCATTTGGGATGTGAGTGTGTGTGATAAACTGCGTCCATTCCGTACAGACCGAGAAAGCCGATATTGATCGGTTGTAGCAGCTGCCAAGTCGACGTCTCGTGTTAAAAGCAAAACTTAATAACAACTGTTATAAGAGCATTTTCTTCTCTTATGGTAATAGTAGGTACCTACTAGTCAACTTAGTATATGACAATGCCAATACAGTATTCCTATATCTACACACAGAGCTTACATATATGAGCAGTACAATTGGCACCTTATTGCATAAAGCAATTTCTACCAGGCAACCTTTGGATGGATAGAATTTGAAGTACCAAAAGGTAAGAAAGTAGTAGGCGTAGGTAAATAAACTTATAAATACACACATATGGGAACATAATTACAAATCACATACATATAATTATACACACATATCAGACATACGTACAAATTAAATACATACATATATAAAAGAGTAATGCAAGTACATAATAATGCCGGGCGCCACTGGACATACCCTCTGCTAGTAACCAGAGACGCCCGGCAACGGACGTTAGAGCGGCCGCGGCCTGGGACCGCGGAATTAAAAAAAAAAGTACATAATAATGTTGCAGTTAATAAAATTTCCCACGCTAAGTAGTGGTCTCTAACTAAAGATTTAAATTATACATATTATACGAGTACATAGAAAATACCCAAACTCCAAAACTAACATTTAATTTTGGCGATCGCACATATAATTTGATTCGACCCAGAATCGAACCTGGGACCTCAGCGATGGCAGTCGCATACTCATACCACTGCGCCACCGAGGCATTTATGATAATCGTGGTGGTTCCCCACTTTGGTTGCTCAAGACACACCCTCCACGTGTCCATGAGATCCTGGCGGAGTTGGGACCACTGAGCCTCGACTTCTCGAGATGCATGCCTGTGGTCCCGCCCCAGCGCCACCAGGTCCCATGGAGAGGTCTCGGCTTAAAGACGTGCAGTCTGTACGGAGGTCGTACCCTCTGATTATCCTGAAAGCCAGGGTCTTCAACGTCTGTTTAAAACAGACACGCTGTTTGTTGTCATTCACGCTTCCCATACGGGAGTACCGTATAGGCCTATGCTCCGCACGATCCCCAGGTAAAGTCTTCTATAGGGATCGTTGGGCCCCCTCAAGTTGGGCATCAGTCGCGAAAGCGCGAGCGTCCGCTTTTTGTAAAACTAACTTATGAACGCAGTTTCTTCCGCAATAGCTTATTATGGCTATAACAGTTTTTCTTACCAACCGATTTTGATAAAATAAAGCTTTGGTAGGTATATAGGTATATGTTATGTAAAAACACGATATAGATAGGAGCAGTCCACGCGGGCGGAGCTGCGGGCAACAGCTAGTAAGTAATAATTGTCATAAGTTTTCATTGGTGTACATCTATCTATCTATCTTATATATATTATTATATTTATATAGGCCTATTTATATAAATATATATATATTTAATATAAATGTTATGTTGGTTTGTGTACGCTTCAAAAACTCAAAAAGTTCTGCACCGATCGAGCTGAAATTTTAGCATGATATATAATCCGAATCAAGGATTGTTTTTATCAAATTTTTGCATCAGTCAAAAAAAAAACAAAAAAAATCACAATGTGCCACAGCGAAGCGTGGCAGGGTACAGCTAGTTACCTATAAGTTATAAACACAACATTTATTTACCTACAATTTGCAGCTCATAGAGCTAAAGGCGTTTGTCATACGTATGTACAGTCATGCTTCTGTTTTTCATTAACGAGTTTTCGAATTCCCACGGAAACACATTCTCGGAATAAAAACTATCCAAGTTATTCCTTATACATCAGCTAGCTGAGATCATTTCTGAGATTAGCCGAACACACAGACATATTAGATTTTTTTTTTATTGATTTATAGCGATAATATCGAAAAATAGGTACTGTGATGGGAATGATGTGATGTTGTACATACCTACGCGAAGCGAGTAGGTTTGCTATATTGCAATTTACATAATATGTATATTGCAATATAGCAAACCCACTCGTGAATAAAAGCCAGATCACATCGCCATCTATAAGCTTTTCCACAAACTAGGATTGCGTTATAGTTTCCAACCAATTGACTAGATGTCGCTATATGTTACTTACCTATTACATGGCCATGGGCTCTTTTTAATTTTTAATTTCCTAAGGCCGCGGCCGCTCCTACGTCCATTGCCGAGCGCCTCTGGTGAGCACACAGATAATTTCCAGTGGCGCCTGGCGGACTTTTCCACCTGTGTGGCCTCTGTCTGGCCCTGCCTAGAGCCTAAGCTATCTTCATATTAGGTGGTATTATGATTAGCGGGATATTTCCCATGGTACTGGAACTGTTGCAAGCGTTATATGTAACGCTTGCAACAGTGCCGAAAATTGAGTTTTCCCATATTTCGGCACTGCTGCAAGCGTCTGTCTTCTGGTACGCTGGTACGCACGCACGCAGAAGGTATTTCCAGTGGCGCCCGGCGGTAGTTCTAATACGAGTACTAATGTAGGCCTGTTAACTGTAAACGACGTCTGTAAACGACCATGATAGTTTATATATCTATACCTAGTTAGGTACTTATAGTAAGTAAGATATCTTCGTATTGAATTTTATCAAAATTGAATAAACAAGATCCAAAAAACTACTAGGTAAGTATGTTATGTAGAGAATTGTACCTTTTCAGTGGCAGTCATTTCAAATATCACTGTACCTATCTATCTCTAATCTCTACTCTAACTTCGTAAAGATTTGAACGCTGTCGACAGACAATTGAATCTATTAGGATATTTTTACTACACAACCACTCCTCTTTGGAGTACTGTCGCAGTTTGCCCGGGAATCGGAGAGCATAATGTGTGTGATCGTAACTTGAAACCTATTTTCAGCAGATTTCCTTCATTATTTATTACATTTATAAACATTTTGTAGTAAAATACATTATTCTTGCAAAGTTTCATGTTTCTAGCACTAACCTTTTGAGAGGTAAGCCGACGACGGACGGACGGACATGACGAAACTATTTTTTTATTTTATTAATTTATGTATGTACAACACACAGAGAGAAATAAAACAATAAGAAGAATACAAACAGAACAATGAGCAGTTAGTACAAGGGCACTACTTATTCCTAAAGGAACCTCTTCCAGCAGGCCAGAGAGGAGATGTAAAGGTGACAAGGCAACGCGTGTGCAGTGCAATAAAAATAAAGTTACATAAACTAAAGGTGCATTATAATATATACATAAATAAATACATACTGTACTACTGCGTTCACATATGAGAAGCGCTCCCGAAGGTAGGAAGGATAGGTGGGATTATGCAGGATATTAAAAAGGAGACATAATATCCGAGTGTCTCTGCGAAGGCGGATTGGGAGCCACTTGAGTTCCTTGCGAAAGTGCGAAACGTGATCATACTTACGCAGATTGAAAACAAGACGGATACATAAATTTTGCAAGCGCTCAAGTTTGTCTCACAGCTCCTCAGTAGCGTCCAAATAGCAGGCATCCGCGTAGTCCAAAATGGGTTGGATAAGCGTCTGAGCAAGTGTGACTTTGATATTCAGAGGTAAATAGCTCTGGAGGCATTTCAGCGTGTGGAAGGTGTAATGCACCTTTTTACTAACCTCACCAACGTGAGTTTCCAGGATAGGGTGCTATCCATTATCACTCCCAGATTCTTCGCAGTGCTCGCTCGTAAAATAGGGGGCAGACAAGATCCTTCCAAGCCACTCCTCATCTGCCTGCTACCAATAATCATGGCCTGCGACTTAGTAGGATTTATAAGAATGCCAAAAGATTTTGCCCAATTGTTTATGGCACACAGGTCACGATTAACGGCAGCAACAACCGATCTGCATTCATTCAACTCAAAATGTCGATACAACTGCAAGTCGTCCGCGTATAGATGGAAGTTAGAGGATATAACTCGAACGGCAGAGTTAATGAAAGTGGAAAAAAGCAGAGGAGAGAGTACGCCGCCTTGAGGTACACCCGCAGTTAAGTCGCGCCAATACGAATAAGAATCTTCAAGACGGACACACTGCGAGCGCCCGCGAAGATATGAATCGAACCAGGTCACAGATTCCGTGGAAAAGTTAAGTGTCTTAAGGATACCGATCAGAATATCGAAGTCCACGGAGTTGAACGCACTACTAAAATCTAGTAGCACCAATACAGTGAGAGATTTGTTCTCTATAGCCCAACGAATATCGTCGGTAACCTTAAGAAGGGCCGTCACTGTGCTGTGACCTGGTCGAAAACCAGATTGAAGGGAGCAGAGAAGATTATTTCGCGTTAAATAAGCAGACAACTGGCGATGCACTAAGTGTTCCAGGACTTTGGATAAAAAAGAAAAGATGGAAATAGGACGAAATTGAGACAGGAGTGTAGGATTTTGGGACTTGGGTAGTGGATTATGTGTGCTTTTTTCCAGTTGGAAGGGCAGCAACCTGAGCACAGAGAGGAATTAAATATATGGGTGAGCAGTAAACATTTTCGGACACAAATCGTCGTTATACCTACAGCTGTAGATGTGATCGACAGGAGCGACTTTTTGACATCGTCCTCGCCGACCGCAACTAGATTAAACGAGGGGGAGACTGGTACCGGCAGTTGGGAGAGATCGTGCAAAGTGCTGGACTTCACAACAGGGTCAAGATTTAGGGGAGGAATAGAGAAATTGCGTTTAGAGCGGATAAATCAATGTCATGGCTGTTAAAATTAGGTGACTTGCCGATACCATTGGATTTAAGAAATCTCTAAAGTTGGAAGAATTGCGAGTATCAAGGGACTTGTGAAAGTGGCGACGTTTAGCATCACGACACAGACGACCGCAGCGATTGCGCAGGATCTTGAACTGAATGAAATTGGCATCCGTCGGGTGACGCTTATATCTGCGTTTGGCCTTATCTCGTCGAGGCATGTCCGCTTTGATGTCGTCGGTGATCCAAGGCGCCGGTGAGTGTATTATTTTTATCCGGCGTTTCGGCGCGTGGCGGTCTTAAAGAGCTGTTACGGCAGCGTTAAAAAGTGCAACCTTTTTATAAACGTCATCACTGTTAAAGATAGGCGACCAGTCAATGTCACCCGCATCACGCCGCAATGCCTCCAGGTCCACACCCCTGTAATTCTGTGTTACTGAAAAAACGGGCTTACGCTTAGGAGGACGGATAGAAAAGGATAAATAAATAAGGTAGGTAACTATAAGGGTTCCGAGACTTTTACTTCGGAACTCTAAAAAGCACAGACCACAAAATAAAGAACAATAAAAACCTACAATTCGGCAAATTTTTGAAGATTTTGCAGAATCTGTGTAAATCGCGATAGGAGTCCTCGTTAAGTTTAATTAGGTACTTACTAAACCCCACTCTGTTTTGTTTTTTCACTTCTTTACCTATTATAGACAAGCTGCTTCTGTGGCTTATTCTAGTCCACAACAAGAAATAGACAGGAATTCATCCTACATAATATGATAAGATTATTATTCTGGTTCATGGAAAGTATAGGTACGTAAGTATTCTTCAAACAGACAGTTTTCTTGGTACTTAACGTATAGCGTTTTTTGGGACATTCTAGTTTTTAATACTAGCCTACATGTTAAGAGTAACGAGGGTGCTAGGTGCCCTACCAATATCTCCAGAGCCCAAGCATTCTCACCAGCACGCAGTGCACCTACTAACATCCCTTTTTTCCCCTTATGTACCCAACGCTCTTCGTTTTAGGGATAGTTGGATTCTATAAGTTAGAGGTAAGACGAAACTTGACTTTGGCTAAGTATGTGTTCCTGCTTTTCCGTGGTAAATTGACTATTGAGTAACCCTCGGGTATTAGAAACGTTTAAGTTGCTTGTACAAAACACAAAACTGCGGCAGGACCCTAAAACCAAGGTGCTCGAGGTACCTGTGTCCCGCACTAATCTGCATACAATTTCTCCAACGGTCCTCGCTTTGTGTCCGTTTCGACTGCTCGGCCACTATGTCGTAGAAAAAAAAACTTATGTCAGCATTTCGAAGGAATTTGTAAAAGACGAACAGTGAAAACCGCAAATTCGAAGAGTCAATATTTAGAAAGTTATAAGGGTTAAAACCGTGGCCGCGCAGTCCGCACGAATTCAACTGCGCGGCCACCAGTTCTCTTAAACGGAGCTACGTACAAGTCTAATTCTTTTTGCTAATCACTGATACGATTTCGAAGAAAATGTAGATTATAAAAATAAAGCCCTACTGTTTGGACTTCACGACCTACAGCACTCCAAAGTTATGGACCCGCAGTCCGCACAAAGCGAACCGCGCGGCCACCAGTTCTCTTAAACGGAGCGTTGTAGAAGTCTAATTCTTTTTGCTAATCACTGATACGATTTCGAAGAAAAAGTAGATTGTATAAATATAGCCCTAAAGTTTGGACTTCTCGTTCCACAGCACTCACGTAATGGCGAACCGCGCGGCCACGTGTTTCTTAAAGTGGAGCTTAAACGGAGTTTGGTTGAGGTCTCATTCTTTTTGCTAATCACTGATACGATTTCGAAGAATATGTAGATATCATGAATGAAGTTATAATGTTTGAAAATCACGAGTTACAGAACTTAAACACTGTAACTCGAGTTAAAAGAAGGGTGACCATGATTTACTTTGCGTCGACGAGATATTCCCATAAAAGACGTTTTAATGTCACGTATATTGCTATACTTTTTATCGTAACAAGCAAATTTTTTAGTCCTTTGGTTTGGAATTGAATAGAGAAGTTTACTTATAGGATATAAAGAAAAAATTGAAAATTGATTTATATTTCAGTGAATGGTGATCATCACAATATACATATTGTTTAGTATTTCAGACTAATTATATATAATGGGTAAGGTAAAGGTATCAAGAGTTGAAGTGCAAGGTGATTTATCACTGACCTCAGCACTGGCACCGATATTTACCTACTTAAATGTTAAAAATAGCTAATAATACCAGAAATGTAAATAAGCCAGATCTTTCACAACTATTACAATAAAACAAATGATATATAAATAGATAAAACATTTTGTTACTATACCTAAACTATAAATCACATAATTTAAAAATCACAATTCGTTTTCATAATAGTAATTACAATTAAAAAAATAATAACTTATTTACGTTGTTGTAACGATTAAGATCATAAACTAAATGAGCTAAAAAAATTGCTTATTTCAAAACTACACCTGATATACGAGAGCAACAACATTAATATAACATAAAATTATAATTATATAAATAGATAAGCGGATGCACGGCCTCTCACTGAAAGTGCACCTCACTAACATTCGAGGACTGCACTCCAATCTCGTCCCAGTCCACCACCACCTTGAGACTGCAAGACCGCATCTGCTCTTGCTTACGGAGACGCAAATCTCAACCCCTGCTGATACTTCCCTGGCTACACCCTGGAGCACAACTTCCGTTCAAAAGCAGGGGTTTGTTTCTATGTGCGTGATGACATCTGCGCTAGGCGTCTCCGTAACTTAGAAGATCCCTCATCTTCTTCAATCTGGGTGCTTCTAGACACCGGCATCGAAAAAATTGTTTATGTGGGTGTCTACAGATCGCACAGCGGAGATCAGGAGACAACTAGGCTGTTTGACCATCTGAGTGAGGCCGCCAATGTGGCTCAACAGAGGTATTGATACGGCCCCTGCTTGGAAGATACAATTAAAACGATGTAAGACAATTAACGTTACTTTATTGGCAGGGAACCTAGGGTTTATATAATGCTAGTAGCTAATAGTGTGTCGGTAGGATAGGATCACATATACTGTTTACGGAAGTGCCCGGTGCACTTAACTGTGGGTCCACAGGCGACGGCGGTCGGCCGGCAGGATCCGCTGGTGTCCTCCAATTAATCTTGTTCTAGCTGGCGAGATGCTCCAGGTCGAAGGCCACGGAGCGACGGCGCAGCTTCAGGTTGCTCAGCAATAGTAATCTTCACATATATGGCTTTTCTAAGCCCCAAGGTAGTTCTGGAATTGACACAAGCAACGGATTAGATACCGGCTCGGCACCGCTTGCCGTAGGCCCCACACGTAAATCTCCGTACAGGTTCCCTATTTGTCGGACGCGCTGCACAATTATTTACATGAGGGTACACGGCAAGGTTACACATAACACAGGATTATACAAACATGGGAACATGGAAGACACAGACAGGTAGTTGGCTCATCCCTATATATCAGTCTCCGACCGGCGGCAGAAATCTCAATGCAAGAATTAACTAATAATAAAATAATAAAATTTAGCTATAAGCCCAACACAAATGTGGGTACATTTCAAAAGATTATTTTTCTACCTATTACGTATCGGAGACGAAGTTCCTAAGAGTCTGCGTTATGCGTATTTCCCAGCTATCAATTAAAACTTTATGACGGTTCACTATATTAGGGAACCCTAAAATGACTGACCCTAAATGGCAGTCAGGATAATAAAATGTTATATAATAGTGCATATTCCAGATAAGTGGAATATGACCTAGATATTTGAATTTACGTTACACAATATAATTTTAGAAAATATACGGTTTCCCGCTTAAGGCCGCGCCCCAAATGGTACGACTTCACAATAAAATATGTCGGGTAGGTGAATTATCTCAACCCGGATTCTCCTTCTTGTTATTCCCAATTTAAAATTATAATACTATATTTCACTGCCTAAGGCCGTAGGTGAATAGCCCTTAAGAGAATTTTAGGTAGAAATATGGTTAACAGTTTATCGTTATATTCGATAGGGCAATGTTAATAGGTCATATCATTCCCTACGAGTTTATGAAATAGGTAATTGCATAGACAACATATATAGATATCTATTATTATAATTATATATGTATTGTATATACAATACATATATAATTATCGCATTTAGGCGTGGAGTAATTTAAACTAGAAATTGTTTTAACAATTTATCATTATATTCGATAGGGCAATGTTACTATATCCTAGCATTCCCTACGAGTTTATAAAATAGGTATTTACATATATAATTATAGCATTTAGGCGTGGAGTAATTTAACATCACCGTCCTAAATGTTTTCTCGTATATTTTGTGGCAAGAAATTCAGCATCGTCTGATTTTGATATTTACTTCGATAAAAGTTTATAAAATAGGTAATTACATTATACGCGATTGAAACTACAATGACCGTGGCTCGAATCACCTCGGAGTCTAAACAACTATAGGTTTAACTTAAGTTACTAATAATCTATGGAATAGCTATTTGGTAATATTCTAATTATAGATCGCGTGATGGACGTTATACGTAAGCGATTCTGTTCACAGCACTTACCCCGTTTACTCGGGAACTCACTCACTGATGTTAATCGGTTGCCTTGACGAGAATTTCAATTATGCGAATGTCTTCGCTCCGTTAGCTCTGCGCGGGCTTATATGACCTCGGTCCAGGCAATAAAGTCATACCGACCCCTTCTCCTGGCGTCTAGTGACGCGACCATTCACGCATCGATGACCGCGTGTGCGCCGCTATTGGTTAAACGGCCAAATCCTTATTGTTTGTTGGTTTTTGGAATAAAAGACAGGAGCTTGTAATAATACGTGTCGTGTATTTCAGTCGGCCATGTTACAAAGTGAAGGAAGAAGGAAGTGAACATAGACAAGACAATATTGATATAATCTAAGCATAGACTAAACTAGGCTATGGCTTACAAGCTAATATAATATTATGACATCTTCCCTTTAAGTAACTTTATTATAACTTATATTTTAGATTCTTATATAAAAATAACAAAACGCATTTTAGTGTTTTGACACGAGACAATTTGACGTTTTAAAAGATTCTGACAGTTGACATAGTTTGACGTTGTCAATTCGATTGTTTCTAAATGTAAACAAACAATGGTTTACAACATTTTAGTTTACTAATTAATTACTTATAACTAAGTACATGACAATGAATACGAAACAATGTTTATAAGACTGTGTCTATAAGACGTTGTGGTTGCCTTACCTCTCTTCCTGAACTAGAATATTTCTTAATTGGTTGACTGCTAGTACGTTGAGGAGATTGACTATGAGAATTTTTAGAGTAATCATTTGTATAACAAGGAGTATAACTGATATAAGTTTGATTGGAACTGACTGGTTGAGTGTGAAAATTATTAGTCTGTGTGTTATGTGAATGAAAAGAATATTGAGACTTGGTCTAAGTGTTATGTATTGTCTATTGCGACGATATGTACCAAATTTACTTTTTATGATATACGACCTAGGTTCAGGACCAACTTGTTGTATAATACCTGGAAACCAAGACGATTGTGGATGTTTTTGAAACATAACATGACTATTTACCTCCAAGGGTTTAAGATCTTTGGAATTTTTGTTGTAATACTCTTTCATCTTATGTAAATTTTGATTATTGACTTGTTTAAGATGTCTATAGTTACACAATTTTGGTTTTAAAAGTTTTTCTACTATAGGTAGCTTTGTACGAAGTCTACGTGACATGGAAAGTTGTGCTGGTGAACATAAATTGTTTTTGGGAGTATTGCGATATTGCAGTAATGCTAAATATGGATCAGTATTATCAAGTAAACATTTTCTAAGCATATTTTTAATTATGCCTACTGTCCGTTCTACCATACCATTTGAACGGCTGTGATAGGGACTGGAAGTGACATGGTGAATATTCCAATCTTGTGTGAAATCATGAAAAGATTTGGAATTCATCGGTGGACCATTATCTGACATTAATGTATGGGGAATACCATGACGAGCAAATATTGATTTTAACTTGATTATGACTTGGTCTGCACTGTAACCATTACTTAAAATTGCTATCTCAACATATTTTGAGAAATAATCGACTACAATTAAGTATGTATGCTTGTTGAACTCAAAGAAATCTATACCAACCTTATGCCAAGGAATGTATTTGTAATCATGTGGTAATAAACTTTCTTTTGAAGCATCTACTGACAAAGTAAGTGGTTTTTGAGGATCAAAGTAAGTTAAGACTGGTGAAGAACTAATTAGAGACTTTAATTTATTGAATTCTTTCTCATGACTGTCATTCCATGACCATATTGTGTTTTTATTAAGTAACTGTCTTATGTTTGATGTTTCTCTTGATAAATCTTTTATGAATGAGCCAAGAAAATTAATCATGCCCAGGAATCTTTGGACATCTGTGACATTCTTAGGCTGTGGCATGTTGCAAATTGAATTTACTTTAGATGGATCTACAGACACTCCATTTCTATTGAATATAAAACCTAAATACTTGACTTCACTTTGACAAATGTTACATTTATTACTATTAAATGTTAGACCTATATCTTTTGCATGACGAAGAACTTTTTCTAGGATTTGATCATGTTCTTGAATGGTTTTAGCATGTATAAGAAAGTCGTCCATCATTATTTTAATGCCTTGTATGTCACCAAACCGGGAAATCATTTCTTTATGAAAGATTTCTGGAGATGCATTGACACCAAACGGTAGCCTTAAAAAACGAAATCTGCCATAGGGGCTTATAAAAGTACATAGTTTGGATGATTCTTCATTTAAGACAAGATTCCAAAAGCCTGACTTAGCGTCTAAATTTGAAAAATAACATTAAACCATTTAGTTCTGCTTTAATTTCATCAATATGTGGAAATGGGTAATGTGAACGTTTAATAGCTTTATTTAACTTACGTGGATCTAAACATAATCTAATGCTTCCATCCTTTTTAGAGACAATTACCATAGAGTTGACCCAATCAGTTGGTTCATCAACTCGAGCAATAATACCAGTGACTTCTAACTTATCAAGTTCTGCCTTGACTTTATCCTGTAATTTAAAAGGAATTTTTCTACTTGCGTCTACCGACGGCTTGACATTTTCGTTGAGAGTTAAATGACATTCATAGTTTTTAAGAGCTCCTATTCCATTAAAAACCATACTATATTTCTTTAGTATTGACAGACTGTTTGACTCTGCAGGGACTTTGTGACACATTGACTGTGATATGACTTGACTTTGACTGTTAGACTGACTTGACATTGACTGTAAATTGTTGTTCTGGCTATGCTGACTAAGTGTGTAGTTTGGACTGTGTTCAGATATGTTTTCATCAAAGGTTACTGAATGTATTCTTTTTATGACTTTTAACTGTTGACATGACTGTCTACCCAGAATATTTTTGCAATCTAACGGTGTAATATGGAAACACAAGTTGTATGATTTGTCATTATACTTACATGGTAATGTACAATAACCGATTGTAGGTATACTTTGACCTGTAAATGTTGTCAAGTTAAATGGTGTTTGTATAAGATTTATCTCTTGCAACGCTAGTTTTTCAAATGCTTTCTTAGACATCAAATTCACATCTGCACCTGAATCAATAAGTAAGCAAACAGATTGACTACAGATACTTAGGGTTATTGACCATTGGTCACTACAATTTACAGAATTACATTGATAAACAGCACCTAAAAAAGCTTGATCATCATTAGAAAAATCTTCTTGTACATAATTAACATATTTTTGCTTGGACTTACACATCTTTGAATAATGATTAAGTTTTTGACAGAAATTACACTTTGCACCAAGAGCAGGACATTTAAAACGATGTGTTTGACCACACTTTGGACACATTGAGTTATTCATAGACTGATTGTTACCTTTATAACCATTGGGACTGCTATAACTCGATGAATGGGATGTATTGTATGACTGGTTAGGATTGTACCTTGACTGTTGACTGTGACTCTGACTTCTTGATTGACGATCCTGTGACTGCGGATTATACCTTGATTGTTGACTGTGACTCTGAATTCTTGATTGACGGTCCTGTGACTGCGGATTATACCTTGATTGTTGACTGTGACTATGATTTCTTGACTGATTTCTTGACTGACGGTGTTGTGAATGACTTCTACTGGACTGTTGACTACTTCTGTTATGTATACTATCTATACTAGCTACAGATGAATTGGGATTTGTGCCTGATAATATTTGAACTTCTTTCCGGGACGATTCTAGTGACTTAGCAATATTTATAGTGGCATCTAAAGTGGTAGGCAATTCTTGCAAAATTTTCTCTTTAATGTATTGATTCTGATCATTTAGATTCCAACTAAATATATCTTTTAGTAAATCGTCTTGCAATTCACCAAAATTACATTGATGGGCTATATTTTTGAGATCTGTTATATAACTGTCCAGCTGTTCATTTTGCAGTTGCTTTCTGTTAAAAAGTTTATGCCTTATCATGGTTATATTGACTTTTGGGCTGAAATAACCTGCAAATCTGTCGATCAACACTTGTAGCTTGACTGTTTCGACATCTAGGTTGAAAGAATAAAATATGTGAAGGCAATCTGGTCCTATATAATGTAATAAAAGTGCAACTTGCCTATCTTCGCTTTCTTGATCATATTTAAATGCTTTGAGATATATTTTGAATTTGGTGATCCAATTTTTCCACGTGAGCGGCATGTTGGATGCATGAACGTCCATGTGCTTGAGGCGACCCGACGACGTTGAAGATTCGTCCATTTTTTTTCTTCTGGTTGATCCAGTTCTTCCTAAGACACGCCAGTTTACACCACACCTGATGTTTGTTGGTTTTTGGAATAAAAGACAGGAGCTTGTAATAATACGTGTCGTGTATTTCAGTCGGCCATGTTACAAAGTGAAGGAAGAAGGAAGTGAACATAGACAAGACAATATTGATATAATCTAAGCATAGACTAAACTAGGCTATGGCTTACAAGCTAATATAATATTATGACACTTATCTTTTCGATCTGGCCCGGCTCACCGGACAATGAGCGAAGGAATTTCTTCATTGTCCGAAGAACCGGTCCGCTAACATTCTAGTAGATTCTAAACTAGTGTTGTTACCAAACGCAAAATGTGTATTGTCGATGTATGCACATCGTAACAGTATCCGACCGCACAAATCGTTTTTCTGGGGGACTTTAATGCCCACCGCGAGCAGTGGCTGTTCCTTTACCAGAAAACAGACCATGCTGGTAGAGAGGCAAACAAGTTTGCTTTATCTATGAACCTTTCCCAGCTGGTTGACCAGGCAACTCGAATACTTGACATTGAGAGCCACACGGCCAATTGTCTGGACCTTCTGCTGACGACTGAACCAGACCGATATCAAGTGTCAGTTTCATCCCCCCTTGGCAGTTCTGACCACTGTCTGGTTAAGTCCATACTTTTGTGTCCCCCACCTGACTCCAGCCCTAGAGGCACTAGGCGGGTGTGGCGATATAAGTCAGCAGATTGGGATGAGATGCAACATTTCCTTGCATCTTACCCATGGCTGTCAGTCTGCTTTTCATCTGGCGATCCGTCGAGCTGCGCGTCTGCTGTTGCCGGGGTTATCGGTCGGGCGATGGAAGACTTTATTCCGTTTTCTGACCGGCCATCTGGCATCAGAGCTCAGCCCTGGTTTGGCTCTGACTGTTTGAAAGCTGAGGCAGGCAAACAGTCGGCTTATGAAGCTTGGGTTGATGCCAGAAATCGCAAGGCTCCGGACACGCGTTTAAAGTAGAAAGCCTTTAACAAGGCAGCCAAGTCCTGCAAAAGGGTCCTGATGAAGGCACGCTTCAATCAAGTTGGCAGCGTAGGAGCCAGACTCTCGTCTTATCTTACCCATCTGGGAGTAAGGAGTTTTGGTCTCTAGCCAAATGTGTTGAGGCGAACTTTTGTCGATCCTCACTCCCTCCTTTAAATAAATCTGATGGAACACTGGCACACACAGCTGTAGAAATCTAATCTGTTTGCCTCTCTGTTTGCTGATAATTCACGGCTAGATGCTGGTACTAAAACACCACCTCAGCTACCTCCTAGTGTTTGCAAAATGCCAGAAATTCGCATTCATTAAAAAGGAGGTTCTCAAAATACTACGCACTCTAGATGTAAATAAAGCCAGTAGTCCCGACGGTATTCCTGCCATTGTTCTGAGGAACTGCGCAGCCGAATTGTCTCCTGTCCTGACACGCCTGTTCCGTATGTCTTTTCGGGCTGGTAAAGTTCCGAAAGCTTGGAAGGTAGCTAACGTGTACGTTAGCTACATTCCTTCTGGCTGTAGCCAGTACCAAAAAAGGGTAGTCGTGCAGACCCTGTCAACTACCGCCCAATTGCGATCACCTCCATTCTCTGCAAGGTGATGGAGCGTGTAATAAACAATCGTTTAATGGCATACCACGAAGACAATGACCTCCTAAGTGATCGGCAATACGGGTTTCGCCAACGCCGTTCTACTGGAGATCTTCTAGTGTATGCCACGCACCTCTAGAGTGAGGCTCTTGAAAGATATGGTGAGGCACTTGCTGTGTCACTTGACATTTCGAAAGCTTTGTCAAACAAACAATCAGTAGCACTTTTTACAAGAAAAGCTACTCGCTATATATTTACACTATGATTTTAAAATGGAAAAAAGCCTGGATTCACACACTATAAATCTTGGTCACCCTATTTTTTCCTTCGATTATAGGTTTTAAGTTCTGTAGGTCGAGTAGTTCTTAATTTTAGACTTTATTCATACTGTCTACATATTCTTCGAAATGGTATCTGTAATTAGCAAAAAGAATGGGACTTCTACTAAGCTCCGTTTAAGGTCCATTAAGAAAAATCGTGGCCGCGCGGTTCGCTTTGTGCGGACTGCGCGGCCATAACTTTGGAGTGTTGTAGGTCGTGAAGTCCAAACAGTAGGGCTTTATTTTTATAATCTACCTACCTAATCTAATTATTAACTTTCTAAATATTGACTCTTCGAATTTGCGGTTTTCACTGTTCGTCTTTTACAAATTCCTTCGAAATGCTGACATAAGTTTTTTTTTCTACGACATAGTGGCCGAGCAGTCGAAACGAACACTTAAGTATTTTAAATGAAGTTTCCCTAACGTCTAGACATTTGTGTTTGTTTATTGGCGGAATTTGAGAGGGTGACACTGGATTGCCTTAGCTATAATACAGATTTACCGAAATGACCGAATAAGAGCATTCATAACATGAAACGCTATTATCAAAAAAAACCGGCCAAGCGTGCGTTGGACCACGCATAATATAGAATCCCGTAGTTACCCATTATAGGCTCTATAACTCCTAAACCATAATAAATATTAGATTTAGTACATAATAAAATATGTGAAGTGAATGAGTGTAAAACACCTTAGAAGATGCCATAGAGCGAAACCAGGTCCTATTACCAATAAAAAATCGTGGAATATCTGCACAAGTGAGTCATTTCATAATGTATAACAGATTGTGTTTCTTTCTTATATGACAATCGGTACCTATTTTATACCTCTGATAACGCATTATGAATAAGACCCATTTTAACGGCATTTTAAACCCCTGAAATTGGGTATTGGGGTATTAGCGTATTGTTCTTTGTGGTTACATTGCTGTATTAGGTCTATAACCTGTAATGACAATGTGTTAGAAAAAAAAAATAAACATACGGATGAGGCTCTGGCAAATATAGGTACCACACAGTCCTCGGATGCGGCAATAGGCTCGCCACTATTGACACGGCGAATGTGGGCGTAGAAGAGCCTCTGCATACCCCTTGAGGGATAAAGATGTGATTTGTCTGTCTATCTAAAAGGAAAATTAAACCTTTTCCTGAATTGTCTTATAGGATAAGTTAATATGTATCTCTTTTTATCACGTTAAATTGTGTTTGGTGGACATTGGGAACAGACCTAACGCACCTTGTTGTATGTTCAGAAGCAAAGGAAACAATATTTTTTCTTAAAAATTAATTTATTTAATATTATATACAAATAGAAATTCCCTTAGGTAAATAAACTTACTTATAACTTAAATTAATTATACTGTACATTTTGTACGAGAGAATACGGGGCAGTGTGAAGAGATCCCGACAATTTGAACTTATGGCAAGTTTTAGAGTGCTATGTGTGCTTAAATAAATATGTTGAAGTGCTTTTCTCTATTGAGATGTGATTGTTATAAGACTGGCTTTTATGAGACTTAAATTTTTCTAATGACAAATGCTACGCAAGAATCATTTTATATGTCTCACGATATTTTTAGTGGAATATTTTGATGGAAATAACTTATAGTAAGACAGATCACAGGCGGAGACCAGGGTTGGTGCTTGCGACGTAATTTAAGAGCTCGTCATTGTCTTCGCAGATGACAGGCTTCTCATGGTAACAGGCGACGTCGTGCCACGCAATACCGTCATTGTACACGTTGTTTAGAACGCTGAGGCAAGATTCTGTGGTGGCGTTGATGTCAAACTCGGCGTTGTCAGGCTGGCGTAGCTTCTTGTGGCCCGTCTGCGACCATGGGTTGTAACCCCAGCCATTGGCGATCTATAAATAAGTCGAAGATGAGTTTACAAGAAATAGCAGTGGTTATCAGACAAACAAAATAATGTCCATAGGTGGAACCCTGTGGATATTATTTTGTTTAGCAAGACCTAAGAGGCTCATATTAACCTTACCCTCTAGTGGTGCACTTGCATATCCACCCATTCAGATCCCGATTACCGGCAAAAGGCTTGGTACGTGGGAATCGTGGGATCAACAAAGGCATGGGCCAAAAGTAAGCGTAAAATATGGATCTGCCTATTCGGGGTGATGCCGAAAAAAGTATAAGAGTATTCAATAATAAGTGAATTTGTATGAACCTATTGCCATTTCGGGATACTTTAATGACGAGGCATTAGCATCGGCATCAAGCCCTCGATGAAGTACCTAGGGATCGTACTTGATAGCCGATGGAACTTCGGACCACATTTCCGAAGTTTGGTCCCCAAGGTGACGCAGGCATCGGTCGCGCTTTCGCGACTGATGCCCAACCTAAAGGGACCCAACGCTTCCTGCAGGAGACTGTACCTGGGGATCGTGCGGAGTATGGCCCTATACGGGGCTCCCGTATGGGCGGATAGGTTGGCGGCCAGGGGGAACGTGACTCTGTTAAACAGACCACTTCGAACCTTGGCCGTCAAAACCATACGAGGGTACCGCACGATCTCCGGAGAGGCTACATGGCTCCTAGCCGGGACCCCTCCATGGGACCTGGAAGCGAGAGCCCTTGCGTCATTGTTCCAATGGCACAAGGAGGCGCTGGAGCGGGACCACAGGCCTGCGTCTCGAAAAATCGAGGACCAGCGGTTCCAACTCCGCCAGGATCTCATGGAGTCATGGAGGGTGCGACTTGAGCAACCCAAGTGGGGTACCACCATCATCGCGGCGGTGAGACCGATCATGGACGATTGGCTGCAGAGGCAGCATGGTGACCTCACGTACCGTGCGACGCAGATCCTTGCCGGGCATGGATGGTTCGGTAGCTATCTGTTTCGCATGCAGCGTGATGTCACACCCCGGTGTCAACACTGCGAGGTTTCCGACGACGACACCGCACTCCACACGTTGGTACTCCACCAACGTGTGGAGTGCGGTGTCGTCGTCAGCGTGGGCGAGTCAGCGCCGGGACCTCGTAGTGGGTCTGGGCGTGGATACCCTCTCGCTGGAGACCATGCTTCAAGCCATGGTCTCCAGCGGGAGTAGGTGGAACGCGGCCGTGTCCTTCTGCGAGCAAGTCATGCTCGCGAAGGAGGCGGCCGGGAGGGAGAGGGAGCGTACCCTCCCCGCCGAGTTCCGTAGTCGGCGGCCAGGGCGCCCCAGACTCCGCGACTACGCCCAAGACTATCGACCTCCATGATCGGGTCCTGAGGACGGTGGGATCGCCACCCGCCGTCCTTACAGAAGCAGGCTAGAAGGGTTGCGTGCTGCGGGGCCTTTGCCCCATAGCACGCAACCAGATTCACTCACTGACGCAGGATAAAACCCTACCCCAACGACGCGGGATTCTCGTCCCGACCAAACACCCGCAGAGACCACAGAGGTGGTCAAAGTCCGCCGGGCGCCACTGGACATACTCTCTGCTAGTAACCAGAGACGGCTGGCAACGGACGTTAGAGCGGCAGCGACCTTGGGCCGCGGAATTAAAAAAAAAAAAAAAGAGCCTCGTCTGTCTAACAACAGAAGTAACATTCAAACAAAAACATATTACAATCGGTACCTAATTTTGTATTGTTCAGATGTATGTTATAACTACACTTTCACGGTACAAATACATTGTTAACACAAGTTTGCCGTATCTTGGAAAGTTCTGATTCCGTGAACTAACACGTAGGCATGTGACGAAGCGGGAAGTTTCCCTATTGCGACGGTCACCATAATGAAACGGATTCGTTCCAACTAACTAAGCAGTTTGAAACAGAAACATTACACATTACTAATAGAGGCAACTTTAACCGAATCTAAAATTATGTGGTAACAGTCACTGGATTTAGTACATCTATGGGCAGAGTACTATTGGGAAGATTAAGATAATATAAACCATAGTTAGTATAAATTGTGACAGATGGCGCCTCTGAAGCGATACCCTGAATCACGCTGCTGTTAATATCCATAATATCCAGTGTCAGTTAGTTTAATATTAATGCAAATTTCGATAGTTATTGTGCTGCGTTGGTCTGTTGGTTGAGCGTTTCCCCTGCAACGGGAACAGCCGGTGGTTTAAGTCCACCCCAAGGACTATTAATATTATTTGGGAAGATTTTGGTATGTACAATACAGACCTGGTTGGTAGGGGTAATCTTCTCTCGGTTGGCAGACCAGAACCAACCGTACAGGTTCTTGGGCTCCAGGTCCTTGCGTCCCTCGCATCCTTTGAAGTCACAAAGGCGACCCGAAGTCCAGATGTATGGGACATCATCTGAAATACATCAACGATGCTATGTTAGTAAACATACATTTATTATGTTAATATTCCACTGCTAAACGGAGAGGCTCGTGGTAATCGCTTAACCCTTTGGGTACAAATACTGGCCAGGTCAGTCTTTAGATATGTGATCATTTCTTAAGAGAAATGTCACAAGAAAAATCGAACATGGCAGTCGTTACGGGTAGTTGAAGTTCCAAAACATGCGACTGGTATAAATACAGTGCTTAGATATCGCCAATAGGTTGTGGAGATCAGATAAGGACAGGATTCAATGAAAATATCAAAGTTCAGTCGTATCGTAGTTAGACTGGAAAGCCGAAACCTAACTGGGTTTGGGATAAGGTTCAAACGCAAAACCAATATCGTTAACCCTACAAGAGAATCTCCGACTCTTTGAGTAACACAAGGCATAGGTACATCTGACAACTTACTTTGCTGAATAAGCTTGAAGACTAGGTTGTTTTCTTCTTGCGTCTCCATAGAAACGAGATCCATACAATATTCACGGCATAAATTACGTCCATCCAGCCAGTCGAACTTCTTGTCCCGGAGGGCAGGAATGTGACCGCTATAGAAGTAGTTTCTACCCCGGTAAAAGAATTGTTTTGGTCCTGAAATAACAGAAAAGAATGGTTTACTGAAATGATAATAAGTGGAATTTTGGGACTCGTTGTATATGTAACATCCAATTCCAACGTTATGATAACAACAGTAATTAACTTCATCTAAGTACCTCTATTGTACTTAAAACTAAAAGATTAATAGAGCATACTGTCAGTCAGACATTTAATAATGGTTATCAGATAGCCGAACGATGGACTGAACAAGGCCAAGTGTACTCAATGCGTGAGTTAAGGAGGATACAGACGTTGCGATGCATGCGTCGGAGTCGGAAAATCGGTCGTACACCTTGCATCGCATGCCACCTTTATAAGCACGCTATCCATAGATACTACTATTTTGTGCATACGTCCGCTTTGATAGTGGAACGTTTAACGACACGCTTACCTCACACATGGGCAGCACATCCCTGGCCACGGCCACACATATATGAATACTAGACTATAATATCCCATCCCATACAAAGAAATGAAGACCAGCTAATCCCGCTGATAGTACTGGCAACTGTGTATGCAAAATACTCCCAATAGATGGCAGTATTTTAATTTATTATCATACTTAAAAAATAGGAGGTTGCCGTGGCTATAACATTCACACCGTGCGTTGAACATGCCTCGTAAAGTCTGCATCCGCCTTAAGTTGCTGTATTGTAAGTAAATGAGGCGCTATTTTTGTTAACGAAAGGCAACAACGACCCTGGATGTGCGACAGGTCATGTACCTACAGATCAAAATATTCACACTACGCTCCTGACATTCAAGAATCCTTCAAAGAAACTATTGTGTTAAATTATTTAGTGTCGCAATGGACCAAACAATTACATAACAAGCCTTCGACCTTACATCACGTAACTTTAAAATCAAGTTTTATAGAATATGTAAATCGAGATCAGTTTGCATAATATGTAGACCAATATGCCGTTATGGGTTTTCAATCTAAGAATCCTTTTAAGTTTATGATTAACTTAACCTTATGTATATGCTATTTATTACGCAATGTATTGCCCAAGAATTAGACTCAGACTTAGTCTTTAGGTCAGATGAATTATGGAAAAAGGTTTGAATTAGCTAATCCGTGATTCGTAGGTACTAAGGAGCAATTTGGATGGTTTTAGATCGGGCGACTTCTAACGGTTTCTGGTCCCCATTTGTTCATAATTTTATCTATTTTTCGATCCTTCACACTTTAAACAAAACACAAACATAACTAGAGTTCATTACAGAGAAATCAAAACGTCATTTACCCCAATACATAATAATCACAGTACTTATAGGTACTGACCGCATACAGCGATAAGATGTGCAAATAGAAGATACAAAGGCCCTGCAGAATGCAAATGGGCAAACTCAAAAACATCGTCGACCTACATTCCTTAGATGCAGCTTACTGGCTTGTTTTAATTCTGTTTCATCATTAATCAAATGTGTGAGACATGTGTGGTTGTTGAACCTCCATAATAGGTATGTGCAGAATGATTTTGGCAGACGATGTTGCTGATGTTGCAACTTGGTTTGCGGTGCGGAGTTCGCGGCGCAAACAGATGCGTCGCGTCGGGTCACGCGGTATGCCAACTAGGCCAAGGATGGCTACCGGATGAGATTTTTTATAAGCTAACGGGCAAATTTATTGTTTCATTGTTACATGGTTGTTGTTAGTGATTTAAAGTCGATTGAGTCATTTTTTAGGCTGTAACAAACAATTTTAAGCAAATCAAGTATTTTGCTAACTTTTTAAAGCGACGTCGTACCTACCTACTTAAGTTCCACAATGATAACATGAATGCAAGTTTCGCGGTCTTGGCTTAGTGGTGTCTTGATCAGTTGGTAGAACGTTCCTCCTGGAGATTGTTTCAATCGCTGATGAGACCCAGCAGAACTATTGTTCTGCGATTATTATTTTTTGATTAAGCTTGAAAGGCTTCTTAATAAAGACAGCCTTACCAATATGGTACGAAGTGGTAATCATAGACGAAAAATTATATATTAAAAATTATAATGTTGAATGCCCTTTACCTGGTCGATCGTAAGTACCAGTAGGTAACATTTCATATAGTTACTTAAAAATAAAAAAGCGTGAAGGACATTAAGCTTTTTGTAAGCGCGTCCCGTTTAGATGATAATTACAGTCAATTGCAATACATACATGTATCAGTAATGAGTTTTGATTACAATGTGAATGTTTTAAGATTCGCACGATGCCGTATAATTATTGTTTAGACCTTGCGAACTGACAGACTGACGAGTATTCGATTGTCTATTGAAAATACCTACATCACATAGACTGCTTGCATCGTAAATTTACTATCATTTAATCACTTTTATATTACTAGCGTACGCTTCGGGCTTAGTCCGCTTTACATATTATATACATAAAAAACTTCCTGGACCTACTCTATCCATTGTTGAAAACCGCATCAAAATCCGTTTCGTAGTTTTAAAGATCTAAGCATACATAGGGAAACGAAGCGACTTTGTTCTATCTATACCTACTATGTTACGAACAGGAAATATATGAGTGTTTAAAGTTTTAGCAATTCTTTCATAAGGAAAGCTACATTGTTAATTTATCCGGATTACCCGCGGATTGAGTTGTGGACATAAAATACATAGTTACATTTGACCTGAGCATTAATTCTCAGAGTATCCAAACCGCAATTACTTCATCTGTGGCAATTATTATGCTAATGGAAAGAAGAGGAATACCAATTTATCTTATTAAAACCATTGCATTGATGTAAATTAATTAGGTTTTGCATCAATATTTTAGATGCTTAGCAAATCTCATCTGCATTTATTGCGTTTCTATGCTCTTATATTAATGGTACCTAGATTGCATTTCGTCACTGAAGAACGTACTTTACTTCATGTATTTTGTATGCCAGGGATAACACAATTTGAAAGTGCTAATAACAAATAATTGTCTTCAATAAAATAACATTATTGGGTCGTGTAAAACTGTAGTCAGAGTAGACCATAATTTAATAAGTTACTAGCAGACGCCCGCGGCTTCGCCCGCCTGACAAATTATATATTAAAACCTTCCTCGAGAACCACTTTATCCATTGGCGAAACCTGCATCAAAATCCGTTGCGTGGTTCTAAGCATGCATAGGGACGGACAAACTTTGTTTTATACGTAGGTCACTCTATAAGTTTTGCGTAACTTAAAAAAACAACATGTTAAAACCAAAATATTATGTTTATTGCTTTTCAAAATACTCTCCTTTACATTTTAAACATTTTTTCATGCGATCGAACCATTTTTTAAAACAGGAGGACCACAGATCTGAAGGCATGTTTTCTACGTGCTGATTGAACGCTATCACTGCCTCTTCGGATTTGGTAAAAGTGAAACCTCTCATCAAATCTTTGATTTTGGGGAAAATACAGAAATCACAGGGTGCTAGGTCGGGGCTATGCGCAGGATGGGTGACGAGTTGTACTTTTTCGGAAGCTAAAAATTACTTTGTTTTGTTGGCCGTGTGTGAAGAAGCGTTGTCATGATGTAGGAGAACGCGGCGTTTGGGTCGTCTTTCGCGAACTTCTTCTAACACCCTGGGTAAACAAATGGTAGAATACCACTCGGCATTAACACTCTTTTGAACTTCAAGTGGAATTGTACAGATGGGTCCCGTAGCTGAGAAAAAAAACGCGATCATTTTTTTACCAACGTTTCTCGCCTGCCTCACTTTTGTTGGCCTGTTCTCATTTTCAAACATGTTTTTTTTTCGGGTTCAAAACAATAAATCCACGTTTCGTCTCCTGTGACAATGTCATAGACAGCATTAGAATGTCCGTGGTCGTACTTCAGTAGCATCTGTGAGCACCATTCCACGCGAGCCCGCTTCTGCTCCGCTGTCAGTTCATGAGGGATCCAACGACAACAAAGTTTCCGAACTTTCAATTCTTCGTGTAAAATTTTCTGGATTTGACAGATACCAATCCCCAATAGTCCTCGAACTGTCTCATAGGTAATCCGCGGGTTTTCTTCAATTAACCGCTTAACAGTAGCCACATTATTTTCGTTGACGGCAGTTGAAGGCCGCCCTTCACGAAATTCGTCATGTAAGGAAACTCGACCTCTCTCAAATTCAGCAAACCATCGCCTCACGGTGCTCAAACAAGGTGCTTCTCTCCCAAAAGCATTTTGAAGACGAGCGGCACAGTCTTGCGGAGAGAAAGAGAACTTTTAAAATCATAAAAAATCATCGCTCTAAAATCTTTTCGACTTAATTCCATTTTCGTTGCATACGTAGAACTTTGATGTGTGATAAAAAACAATTGACTAATGATTTCCCGTCAACTGTTTTTTTATTACTAAGAAGGTTATATAACATTCGAAATTCAAATAGTTCCGATTAGCTAGAAGTGCAAAACTTTTAGTGTGCCCCATGTACTATGTTATAATTATATGGCACTGCGGAAATTGCAGGTATTTGACATCCTACATCACGCCTAAATTCCCGAAGGGGCAGACAAAGATGCATTACACACCTCACTTTGCAAGTAATTTCGTTGGTACAACTTAAAAGGGCGCAAGCCTTTTGCCGTTATCGAGCACTAACAACACGTAATGCAAACAAAAATTCCAACAACTAGGATACACACACACACACACACACACACACACACACACATATCACGCCTATATCCCAGAAGGGGTAGGCAGAGGTGCATTACACACCCACAATTTGCCAGTATTTTTAGTCCCACGCAATAGGGGGCAAGCCTATTGCCGTCATCGGGCACAATTATAACGGTTTAAGTCCAAAATGGCCGAATGAATTTAATAAAAAGTAGCAGCTATGTTGTAATTTTGAAAAAAAATTAGAAACCCGATTCATTTTATATTGTACACAAGCACCCGCGGTAACGCTAATAAGCCCCTTATTACGTAGGAACAACAAAACGACAGGCGAATTCCGGGTGCGTACCTAATCTCTGCTTACCCCCGCGGGGATGAACAAGTGATTTTGTGTTTGTGTGTGTATGTAACACACGTTAGTCATTGACGACACAAAAAATGTCACAGTTATCGTCTTAGATAATACTTAGGAAAAAAATTACATAATAAATAAAAACTAGTTATCACGGCGAATTTTCTATCGCCTCAAATATAAAAAAAAATACTTAAAAAAAAAAAAAGAATATTTTAATTTTTCACGCAAATGTATGTAAATTAAAAAAACGCGACGGACGGACAGACAGACAGACAAATTGTCGTATTAAATATATAGATAGGACTGGGTTAGTGGGTCACCTTGAGGATGATACTGTAAGTAGGTACCTACATAATCTATTCCACTTGCAAATATATTAATATACATAACAAGATATAAGTAACTGGAAAATGTAGCGAACCGGACTCTCCTTTCATACGTAAATATTTTAATAGCAGAAAATATACTTACAATAAAACATACATTTAAAAAAACCGGTTGTAGCACGTGTATGTAATAGAGGATTTAATCTGTATCGTACCACTAGCTCCTAGTGCAATTCTGTGTGTCTAGTAAGTACTCGTTCCTTACGTTAATTTGCTCGAAATACGTTTTCGTATTCCCCATACATTTCACACCAGCGCCTCTAGCGGTAACGTCAGGGAACTGTGTGAAATGTATGGAGGAATACGAAAACGTATTTCGAGCCCGCTTCCCAAATTATTCAGTGTGTCCCAAGACCATGCTACATGGAGGGAAAGTACCTTAAATATTGTAAACTAGTTATCCCGGCGAACTTCGTACCACCTTAAATGAACCTTTTAAACCTTCCCTGAACCTCTACGAATATTTCAAGACCAAAATTAGCCAAATCGGTCAACTAATTCGATTAATTTTTATTTATATACGTGAAGTTTTATTTTTATACGTGATTTTTTACGAAACTATATTTTGTAACATTAATAAAAATTTCTTCTTACCGACTCTCTGATTAAGTATAATTGAACAAACAACTTCCTATTTTCTCGCGGTGTATTATGATGTTTGTGGTAAGCGTGCGTCAACAAACCATAGAAAACAATTAGATAAAATGATCTGTTCCCCCTCTGTTAAAATTCTGAAAAATATTTCTTTTTGGGGTAGGTACTACACGTAAAGTGGAGATGATATTTTTTTCTTACGTCGAAGAAAATGTCGCTTACGTGTCCCAATTGAAAAGGATTTTAACTTCTTGCGATCCCATTGGTTATCGACAAACTATTCCGACCACTATGCTATGGGGTTAGGCACTAGGGAAATGAGCGTGATGCTCCCTGGCGGACCCACTTTAAAAATTTAGATTTAATAAGCAAGAAAATATCTTTATAAACTTAAGACTAACGGGTCTTTTACGCGATTATTGAGATATTTACATACCTCTTTATTACCCGACGTTTAAATCTTTTCTATATTTTATATAGAAAATATCTATATAAAATCCATATTTTTCTATACGCAATTAACAACTAGTATATCTATAGATTTGTTGTAAAACAACAAATAAAGAGGGCTCGCTGAAGAGCATACGAAATGTGGGGTTATAATATGCCTCTACCTGCCGTGTCTGAGAAACTGCATGATTATAATGTGTGTTAGTTTCAAATTATATGCTTTAGATAAAATCTAATTTTGTAGTTAAAAACCAGAAATAATAACAATGCTGAAATGTCCTTCATGTTTCAGAAGTTCACAACCTTTCTCGTTTAACCTATTAGTCAGAATTGCGCCATAGTAGTTATTGTTCTAGTTTTGTGAAAGCTTCAAAATGTTTAAAATTATACTAATTTGTTCAACTTTTAAGAATAACATTTAAATTGAGGTGTTTTTGGCTATAAAAATGATATAACTAGATATTAATTTGCATGAGTGTGGATATTTTAATCTAAGTATAGATGTTATCCACACAAAAGTAGTACACTGTGCCACTAAAGCACTCGTAGGCGCTCGCAACAAACCCTCCTTCAATATTTGCCCGTATACGTTTGCTCCTAGCAACATATGAATCCTGTTCGGTACATAAAATTGAGGATCAGCTAACTTAACCTTGGATAACTCATCCCAATCTGGGAACGAGTTCCTCGTTCCGGGTGTGTAATTTTTAATGTTTTTCAGCACATATGCTTTATTCAGACATTGCTAAACACTTAATCGATGCTTCTCAGGACCAGAAGCCTGGCTATTTTCTGGCCCAAAGAATAAGTATCACCATCCAACGTGGCAACACAGCCATTAAGTACATGGAAGTTTATACCTCTGCCTATCCTCTCGGGGAAGCAGGCGCGATTATGAACGGTAATAGATACAAAAAATGGCAACATTTGTCCATAGTTGACCGAGTGACCCGAAATTCCGTTACGTGTTTACTAGCCTTAGTGAATCATATTCATTATATAATTATGTAAATCATTCATCATCACACACCCATTATAAAATATATGATAGGACTTTGCGCGCACATCATCTAGTCAAACAGAGTTTTGATGTCATTATAAAGATTATATATTACTATACTTTTATAGGTATAACAAAAATCGGACAAGTACCATATCTGTAAAAACTTTGAGGATTGTCCAAGGAGGTTTCTTAGGACCAAAATCCGTTTTATCATTTGGTTACGGAACCCTCAAAATTGTAAAGAACTAAAGAAGTGCTTTTTGAATTACTCGACGGAACTGGAATTAGGCCGGTCGGACGTTACAGGGGGAAAAAGGGAGATGCAGAGGAGATAATATCCTATAGTGAGCACGTGACCTTGGCAGTTCAATAACTTGAAGAATTTACTTTTGTAGTTAATGTATTTTTAGTCATATAATTAAATGCCATAGAGGCTGGGCACGTAAGTTTTGTTGCCTTTCATCAACATTTCATCGCAAGGCAACGGGTTTAATTTTTTTTTCAAAATTAATATAGCTGCTACTTTTATTAAATTCTGTGAAAAATACTGGTAAATTGTAAGTATGTTATGCACCGCTGCCTACTACCGCTGATATTGACGTGATATGTGTGATGTGTATGTCTAACGCATATTTTCGTCCAAATCTAAGACATATTATTATAATTTTAGAAATAGAACAAAAACCGACTTCTTAGGGTTTTTCACTATCATAATATATTAGTAACCGAAGAGGCCACACAGGTGGCCAAAGTCCACCGGGCGCCACTGGAAATACCTTCTGGTGCGTGCCAGAGATGCCAGAAATGGACGTGGGAGCGGAATTAAAAAAAAAGGACCACAGATAATATAATATAATTCTTATATATTGATAATATAATATATACTTACATGGTACTATAGTAATAGGTACTATGGCATAGGTATATGATAGTATTAAGTTTACGCAGTTCAATTAGGTACGAGCAAACGAATGCAACAATAAAGAAATAACTTGTTATATAGTAGGTACAGAGCGATAGTGTGACACCCAGTTTTATCTCGATACCCAGAGTGTCTAGTACCAGTTCCTTACGTTAATTTGCTCGAAATACGTTTTCGTATTCCCCATACATTTCACACCAGCGCCCCTAGCGGTAACGTCAAGGAACTGTGTGAAATGTATGGAGGAATACGAAAACGTATTTCGAGCAAATTAACGTAAGAAACTGGTATTAGACACAGGGCCGTCTTTAGACTATTGGGGGCCCTGGGCATGGTAGGATAATGGGGCCCCTATTTTTTTTAAGTACTCAAAGTTGCATCGCCCCCTACGTTCATTGCCGATCGTCCAAGGTAGAATTCCTGTGGCACCGACGGACTTTGGCCACTGTCGCGAAGTTGGGTCGGGTGTTATCACGCATCTTTGGGGTCACATTTAATACCACGTCGCGTCAGTAAGTAAATCTGCGTGCTGCAGGGCTGGGGCCACGTGGACAGGACTGCGGGTGGCTAGCCCGCGTCCTCAGGTCCCGATTATGAAGGTCGATGGTCTAGAGAGTAGATGAACCTGCGGCCTGGCCGTCGACTTCGAAACTCGGCTGGGAGTTCCTCGCTCCCTCTCCCTCTCGGCAGTCTCCTTCGCGAGAATATCGTGCTCGCAGAAGGACACGGCCACGTTCTACCTACTGCCACTGGAGACCATGGTTCGAAGCATGGTCTCCAGCGAGAGGGTAACCACACCCAGATCCATGACGAGGTCCCGGCGCTTATACGGCTTGATGGATGTCGACGAATTTGGTCTCAAATAAAAGATGCCTATTTATAAAAGGAATTTATCTCCTGAGTGATATAGGGTAGGTACATAAAATGGGAGCAAAAGGTATATACGGGCTTTTTGGCATATTTTTCAAATATTTTTAAATATTTCATTACTTTTTTTGTGTTGTGACCATTATTCATATTTATTTATTTAATCTTAGAACACAAGTACGTTATATACCTATTATCTCCAAGATGTCACAGAATATAAAAGCTCGAATGTTCTACCTATACAGGCATGCAGATTACAATTACCTATCTCAGACACTAAATTATCGTACTTAATAGCACTACATATCTAATTTAAATTCTCAGACTAAAAGAATTAGTTATTCTTTTAGTCTGAGTTTAAATTATAATAAAACTTTCAATGAGCGAGAGCTGGTAGACATTTTAAGGGAGATGTTTGAAATTTTAAAGTTTGTCGCAGGAAGTAGGGGGGCCCCTAACCATCGCGGGGCCCTGGGCAAGTGCCCATTGTCCTCAATGGGAAAGATGGGCCTGATTAGACACACAGGTTCTTGTGAGAATCAGGAACGAGGAAGATATTTCACGCGAGCAATGTCGTCAAAATATTCGTAAAAAAATGGTATAAATAGGTATGTAGTCTAAATATCGCACACAAAGTAAAATTAACATAGATCTATAATAATCATTGATCTACAAATATACAATGGGTACATCGCAACCAGTTTTAAGTTCAAGGTGATATTACTTGAGTTCCTGGTCATCATTTTTATGACAACTATTTAAATGAGTTAATGACTAACGACAGAGATTTATTATTCTATTAAGATTTGTAAAGACGTAGACAGTTCCTAGGTTAAGATTGATATGTTAGATCACTAGTAATACCCGAAAAGTAATGATTCAGGGTGATTTAAGTATTTACCTACGTGTAAAATAAACTTTTTTGTTCGAACTGGTTGCGTACGAAGAGTATTTTATATACTTAGAAAAAACTCTATTCCTAGATAAGTACCTACTATAACATTTTTGTCTTTTGATTACAACAATAATAGTAGATTTTATGACAAGGGAGTAAAATCCCGAGGGTAGTGAGGATTTCTTATGTAGAATCCTAAGCGTAGCGATGGATTCAAAGTACGTTGTCTGAGAAATAATAATTTAACTCTTGAGGCATCAATATTAGTTTTCATCACCTTCTATGAAAAAGAAAGAAATGTACTAGCGATGAAAAAAGTTCGCGC
This sequence comes from Nudaria mundana, assembly GCA_963556515.1. NCBI lineage: Eukaryota > Metazoa > Arthropoda > Insecta > Lepidoptera > Erebidae > Nudaria > Nudaria mundana. The sequence continues at coordinate 7,875,061 of OY748291.1, forward strand.
GTTTTGTTTTTTTTTTCGGTTGGATTTCTATAAAAGATTCATGTTCCAAATTCGAATCACATTATTGCCCGCTAAAAAGTCTCTGAACAAAAAAGAGCTCCTTTAGGCGCACTTATGTAGGGACAAAACGCCACTTTTAAATAGAAGTGATGAAATAGTAGATTATTAACCAAGGGATGAAAGCAAACCATTTCTGACGAGATATTTTCCAAAAGTTCGAGACAGAAATGGGTGTTTTCACTCGAGTTAAACACTCTACATTTCATTCCGAATACGAGGAAAGCAAATAAAAGACAAATAAAAAAAATATAACAATAGAGATTTTAAGGCCTTTGGTGTGGGACGCTACATGCGTTGACACCTTAGCACCTTCACACCTTCCAAGCACATCCGGATGTGCCGGCGCTACTGCTGCATCGGCTGAAGGCCTTAAACGGCGTAAATATGCTAACCTAGCAGGTGATTACATATTTGAGCCGTTTGGGGTTGAGACACTGGTGACTGGGGTCATGGGGTCCGAGTGCTCGCCGCCTTTATAGAGACATTGCTAAACGCCTAATCGATGCTTCTCAGGACCAGAAGGCTGGCTATTTTCTGGCCCAAAGAATAAGTATCGCCATCCAACGTGGCAACACAGCCAGCATTCTGGGAACCTTCCCAGTCGGGAAAGACGCAGAGGATTTTTTAAACGATATTTTGTAATGTAAATATTTTTAGTCTATAATTATGTTTATTTTGTATATTGTAATTCTTATTGTAAATAAATTCTGTATGTGTATTAAAAAAAAAGAAACAATAGAGATTGATCACGTATCAAGTATTGTACATTCCCCCTTGTTTTTAATTTTTGTTTTTCATTCGCGCTTTTTTCAGGGCGGGCAAGTTGTTTGGTCATACCGCCTTGTTAGTTATATTTTTCCATACGAAATGGTCTTCAGTTTTTTTTATTACTTCAGTTAATTTTTTACGTACATATTTTATTGAAGCGCTATTATATTGAAGAGTTTTATGTTATGATATGACGCGTTACGGTGGGCGATTTATTCAGGTTTAGTCGGAGTCTCAATCTTAATATACAGGACAGTTATACCTTAAAATACATCCAGTAAATTTTGTACTGTTACAATGCACGCTTTGAAAATCGACCAACTTTAGAAGCTCATAGCTAGGCAATTATTGGAGATAGATGCAAAGTGCAAAAGACAAAGTTGTAGAGAATTTAATTAGCTTAGCTTTATTATGTCGTACAACACAATTTCGTACAAAGCACCTTTTTCGAGAAGTAAGCAAACCCCCCCCCCCCCCCCCACAAGTATTTTCGTCAATATGTTCAAATTCCACCAAGTGCGATCAATCGACAGTGTATTAAAGTCACTTACTGTTTGCACATTTCTGCGGCACGGGAAGTGAGAGGAATCGTCCTGGCTTTTGAGCCATTGTGAGCGCAGCAAGCGCCGCAGCGCATGCCACCAGTAACCACGTCTGCATCTGGAAGTAAATAGTCGCTTATAGTTTACAATTTTTTTATTAAAACCTTTTTAGTTCGGGCACAAATAAAATAATAGGTAGGTACTACTTCGGAAGGGCGAGCACACCCAGATGCAACTAACCTAATGGTCTAAGAGCCATAGAAGATTGACCTTTACCCATCTGGTAACCAGATGAGACATATTTTTTATCAAATAGTCTTCATTCGTCTATGGTACTATGTCTATTGTCTATGGTCTATGGCCTATCGAAAAGTGTTCATGGCTATTTTAAATAAATTAGTTTCAATAAATTTTCTTTAATTAACTTTACTTTTACTTTTAATAGTGTAGGATTCAAATGAATATTTCAAATTATTACTTAATTATCTTTTCCATGAAACATCAAGAATTAAAAATGTCTTTGGAAGATAACAATTAATTAATAAGACAAACTTTAATTTTTAACACCAAATCCTATCTAAGTATCTAAGCAACACCACAGAGGTGGTCAAAGTCCGCCGGGCGCCACTGGAAATACGTTCTGCTTGTAACCAGAGACGCCCGGCAACGGACGTTAGACCGGCCGCGGCCTTGGTCGCGGAAGTAAAAAAAAAAAAAAAAGTATCTAAGCAACTAATAAGCATCTTAAAATAGTATAAAACAAAGTCGCCCGCTGTCTGTCTCTCCCTTTGTATGCTATGTATGCTTACAGTCTTAGATCTTTAAAACTACGCAACTGATTTTTATGCGGTTTAATGGATAGTTTTTAAAGGTTCAAATATGTCAAGTGGGCAAAGCTGCGGTCGTCCACTAGTTTTTAATCTCCCAACAAAGAGGCTTTGAAAACTTTGTTACCCATTTTTTAAAATTGTTTAAAATTGAAAATGCAAACCTCTCCAATTTTTATCATCAAAGAAGAAGAATCAATTTCGTTTATTCAGTTTAGGGACATAAAGAGCTCATATGAATGTCAAAATTCTATAATTTTATGTCTAGCAATATTATAAAAATACTAAATTAAGTACATGAATAACAATTTGAAAATGATTATTTCGCTGGTTCGATAAGTTGGTTCTACTGAGAAGATACCAGCAAGAAGCTCAGATAGATTATGTATCCATTTTCTTTTCTAATATAGTTTTGTTTACATTGCATCATTCATTATGGCATTATAACTTAAATAACATTTTAATTAACTTAGATTGTGGTAAATTAGTAAATATGTTATTCGACACGAATTAAGTGGTAAGTAGGTGATTAACATTTTTAAAGCACCCAAATTAAATAACTTATACCTACATCGCTTTTTTACAGCTAAGTATGTTTTTTTACGTCAATAATTGATCTATCGTTCTCACTAAGTACGTACGTAATTATGTACTTATTTATCTCCCTTACAACCTATAAACGTACATTGTGGCATACGTTGAGCAACCTCGAACAAAAACAAAACAACAAGATGTACCAAATACACGACATACCCATTTACCTTTAAAGTTTCGTAAAGATCAAAAGAACCTAATGAAGTATAAAGCCTGAACAATAGCAGTCTATTCACAGATAATTACAACAGATAATTCATTTGATTGTGACGAAAACTATGTGTAGTAACTAAGAACTTAACTATCTACTAACGTATATACGACGGGTATATATAGATATTCGTTATTGTATATAAACATTACCGAAAACTAAGCAATAATACGAGTATAAATAATAATGTAAGGAATCCTAATTAATGTATCATAATAAGTCACCATTTCTCAACTTATTAACTTATGGAAAATGGAAAGACCTTTGGTGTGGGACGCTACCGTTGACACCTTAGCACCTTTACACCTCCCAAGCACATCTGGATGTGCCGGCGCTACTGCCGTAATAAATATGCTAGCCTAGCAGGTGGTATTTGAGCCGTTTGGGGTTGAAACACTAGGGTCATGGGGTCTGAGCGCGCGCCACCGTTATAGAGACATTGCTAAACGCTTAATCGATGCTTCCAGAAGGCTGGCTATTTTTAGGCCCAAAGAATAAGTATCGCCATCCACCGTGGCAACACAGCCAGCATTCTGGGAAACTTCCCAGTCATCAATGAGGCGGAGGATTAAACGATATTTTGTAGTAGGTACCTATAATGAATTTGCTGTAAAGGAACCTTAAAGCACTATACCTCCGGCATAGCTAGAGGTGTAACGAGACATCTGATGTTATATAAGATTAAGTAGGTAGGTATTTTAAACAGAAAAGCTTGCAATTCAATTCTGTAACTTACCGGAGCATTGGACCAAGTTACGTGTCGAAAGAAACCTTGTTCTTTCGAATGCAAAAGCAATGTTAAATTCAATAACCTGTGCTTACAGTAAACAATATGTTTATACATCCTTGCCACTATCGGTCAGTGTGTCAAGACGACATAAAACATATGTGAGTATTAAGTACTGCGATCTTGTAACCAACATTCACGATATATGATGTCATTATCACTGTAACCAAAACGTCCAGGACAATGTCTTAAGATGGATTGTCGCCGTAAGGCATCTGTCACACTTGTATAGTTAGTTAATCGGTGCCGTTTTTCTGCTGTTACGTAACAACAAGTATGTCGCCAGCGTAGCTAGCAAAAAGTCGGTCTAAAGTCATCTCGATATGAATGCTCCAGGCGAATTGCCATGCATGTTGCCACAAACTTAAAAAAACGCGTACTAATTACCGTTTGTACAACATAACCTCTTTATTACTAGTAGGGTAGACGTAGAATACCGACCTTAGATGAACACGTAAGTTAATATAAGTAACTGCACCAATATGATAACCTATAGGTTCTTCTCCAAAAACAATTTAAAAAAAATAGCCATTAACACTTCTCGATAGGCTTATCATAGGCATATTTGTTGATGAATAATATTTGATAAAAAATATATCTCTGGTTACCAGATGGTTTTTTTTTTAATTCCGCGGAATCGCGGCCGCTCCCATGTCCATTGCTGCGGGTGTCTCTGGTGACCCCAGAAGGTATTTCCAGTGGCGCCCGGTGGATTTTGGCCACCCGTGTGGCCTCTTCGGGGATTTGGTCGGAATGAAAATCCTGCGTCGTTGGGGTTGGGTTTTATCCCGCGTCGGTGAGTGAATCTGGTTCCTTCCCCTCAACCCTTCTAGCCTGCTTCTGTAAGGACAGCGGGTGGCTATCCCGCCGTCCTCAGACCCCGATCATGGAGGTCGAGGGTCCTGGGCGTACCAGATGGGTGAAGGTTGATCTTCTACGGCCTTATGCCATATCTCTATATATAAAAATGAATCCCTATTTCCCTTGGTCACGCCATCACGCGTGAACGGCTGGACCGATTTCGCTTATTCTTTTTTTGCTGTGTTCGTAATTATCAGGAGAAGGATCTTATGGAAGAAAAAAAAAGTTATGCGGAACATTAGAAAAATGAATGCGGTACGACGTTCGCCGGGACAGCTTGTCGTATATATTTTTTTACGAAAGCTCCAACAAGGAATCTTATGAGTAATCCGTACACAGAATGACAAATGACCGGTTACTTGATTGATATAGAAACGTCAGCTGTCAGTTTTGTGAATTGATGATACAATAACAGTGTAGGTCTTAGTACATTTTGAGCATCAGTCGTTTTGTATTGTGTACCCGGAAACATTAGTTGTTAGGCAAAGCGGCGCGTGTTCATATACACATATCGTGAGTATACATAGCACTGTAAACATCTCGTGTGAACTAACCTTGACACGGTTGTACTTACTGATACTATGACCGTACACGTAATGACGATCTCACCTCATCAATAAAGAATAAGGCGTCTCATCACGACCGCGGTATATAAAGATGGTCATACGTTCCAGGGTCCCTACCTAATAAGTTAATATGTAATTCATTTCCTTAAGATATTATGAAATGTTATAAGATATTATGATACTACCTTACCTATACCTTAAGATATTATGTAACAGGTCGTTTGTTAACTCCTATGTTATTTCAATAGATGATGCTCACGGCTCGAAAACACAGAAGGTATACCTGACTTTACTTTTAAAAAGTGCTGTTGCACTCAGGGAACTTATGCATTGTGTATTAGTCTAACTAGATACCTTGTGATAACAATCAAATACCAATCTCTATCCATTTCCATTACCATAAAAAAAAGTCAATCTGTCCTCTATTTCTTTGAATACCTCTGTAGTATTGCATGTTTAATAGCATATCATTATAGCTAAATAAACGTCTAATGTGATACACGATAAATATCAGAGACCTGACCTCAGTTAAGCAATACACTTAACGGCAAGAGTCTTGTGTATAATGCCATCATTACACAAAAACAGAATAATACGATGAATGCCATGAGTGCGGGACCTCAGACGGCATACATACGAGGGTGTTCGTGAACAATCGTTAAACAATACGTGATCTGAAATACAGTTGAATGGTGTTCTTTGCGAATCTGGTGTCCCAATCGCGAATTTAGTTGGAGCCTTAGCCACAATGTTTCTAAGAGATGTGTTGCAATAACCCCGAGGCCGATAGTCCGTCAGTTTCGGTCACGATCCTGCTACTTCGTGCACTAAGCTCTTCTGACGCCTTGCTAAACCTAAACACACTCACTGCCATTATTGTTTGGAACACTCACGTTGGTTTCAATTTGTTTAATGACAAGTAATAAGATATACCTAACAATATGTAACTTATAACATATTTCAGATGTTCCACGGAACCATAGTCAAACTACAATCATCATCCACCGAGCCTTTTCCTAACGCGGTTGGGGTCGGCTTTCCAGTCTAACTGCGATTCGGCTGAACTTCCATATTTTCCGTGAAGCGACTGCCATCTGACCTCCACAACCCACGGGCGATATCGAAGTTCTGTTGTTAGACCTATCGGATTTTTGATTTAGGGCTCTAACTTACTCCAACACCTGCCATAGATGTTTGTATGACCACCGTATGTCATTATACTCAAACTACAATATTACATACATATAGGAGAATCATGTGTATTTTATACTATTTCAGCAGTGACATTGTGGGATGCAACTCAAGTAATAAGGGGTGAGCTCAGAGCAACTATCTCTACTGCGTATACTTATATGTACTTAGAGATAGTTGCTCTAAGGGGACGAGCTCTGAGGGTAAATATCTGTAGTTGATCAATGTTGTATTTCAGAATTCCAAATTTTCTGCACAATCATGAATAACGGCAGTATACCTACTGATGAGTAGGTAAGTACACAACTGTACCTAACTAATGAGTTAGGTAGGTACTGTTGTGTTTGATAATGTTGCTGTTAATGCTGACTTATTTAATCCCTTGGCTTGAAAGCTACGGAAACTATTTTTACTCGAATCTTTCTAAATATTAAAGATTCAATTGTATCTGTAACATTTACCACTTTATGTCTGAACTTCAGCTAGGTACTAGCGAACCAAAAGTACAATTTAGACGATAACGTCAAACGAGTAAGATACGAGTATAAACTCGTATCTTACTCGTTTGACAGTTTAAACGAATCATTTGCTAGTTGGAAAATCAATTTGGCCGATAGTACTTATTTGAAAATAGAAAACTGGATATAGGCGCAACAAAAACATTTCAACGTTACGTACAAGACTGATGGAAGAACAAGTTTGTAAGTCTCATGTCACTTTCTTTTCTTATCACATTGTACAGGTGCCGAATTGTACATAAGTACAGTGAAACTTTTATGGCTCCTCACGTAACATTTCCTTTTGTTGTAACCTAAAATCTATTGCCGACCGACAAATGTTTTGAATGTAAATATCGTAATTTTACTACAAATCGTTCTAGTAATACTGTAGGTACAGTTGAATTCGTAGCACACATTTATGTATCAATACTACACTTTCACGGGAAATTACGAGCATTTACAACGGTAATATGATTAACAAATCTACAGGCAAATTAATAGACATTGTGTGTAATGTATCGGAAAGCATTTAAATCCTTAATTGAAATAAATCTAGCATCTGTGAATGTTGTAATAAGTAATCATGTAATGTAGAATTTCACACGTCTGCACATATACGCAACTGGAACACACCTTTATTTGGGTTTCGTAGCCAAAGCGTAAAACGGAAACCCAATTACAATTACTCTGCTGTTCGTCTGTCCGTCTATCCATTCGTCGCCAGGCCAGAGATATACTCATGACCGTGATGCTGAGATGATAGTTAGAAACTTAAATTTTCACAGATGATGTAATTGGTACGGAACTCTTTGTACACGAGTCCAACTCGCACTTGGCCGTAATTGCTCAAGCCCAAAAGTACACTGTAGGTAGGTACTACCTACCTAATGTATTTTTGAGGTAGTTATAATAGAAGATAGACCGCTGCTTGTGTTAACGCCTCCAACCTACGCCAACTCTTTTAGAAAATACGAGCATATACTCGTATGTTTGTATGACTGTAGGAGTGAAAAATCTTTACAATTTATTGATTTATATGTCCAATAACGAGTATAAAGTTAGGTTTAAAGTACCTAAGCAGGTAAGTACTTAAACCATTGAAGTGTTTTGTCCTTTTCTGTGAAGGTTAATTGATGTTTGACTGTAAAGGACAAAATAGTTCCATAGCTAAAATGGGTTTATTGTTATTTTAAAGAATAATAAGCTATAAAGAGGCAATTTCAAGTTATATTTTTGTTGTTGGTGAGAAACAGAGTAAATTAATTATGAACGTAATAAAACATTGGTTTAAAAAAATTACATTTTTATAGATCAATATTGTTTAATTACCTACATACTACAATAATTTGTTGAGTATAGTGAAGTCCTACGTAATCTTTTTTTACGAGATTTATTACTAAGTTTCAAAAATCTAAAAAGTTCTGCATTATTTTTTAGTATTTTGTTAATTATTGCACTACTGCGCTATGTTCTATCTATCATAAGTTCATAACGGCATCATCAAAAACATAATCCTCTCTGATTATCTTGTAAAGAAAAATGATTTTATACCACACAACGAATTATTCAAATAAAATGTCATAGAGAATACAATATTGTATTCTAAAATAAAGGTCTCATAGGTTCAAACAAGATGGGAAGAGGTTAAGATTACAAAACAACACACTTACTTAGTTAGTACTTCGTCCTTCACCTATGATCACCTCACCGCTATAAGTGATATATGAGTAAGTACGTAGTTATAAACTAACTGAAATTTCATCACTAAATGGTATCCATAATATTAAAGTATCTGATGATCACGTTATGTGAAAAAACCAGCCAAGTGCGAGTGAACTCACGAACAAAGAGTTCCGTACCAAAACCGGAAAAAAATCCCTTTGTTGTATGTATAGGAGCCCCCTTAAATATTTATTATATTCCGTTTTTTTAGTATTTGTTATAGCAGCAACAGAAATACATTATCTATGAAAATTTCAACTTTCCAGCTATTACGGTTCATGAGATACAGTCTGGTGACAGACGAACGGACGGACAGTCTTAGTACTAGAGTTCCCGTTTTACCATTTGGGTACGGAACCCTAAAAAGTAAAATAGTGGAACGTCAGGCACACGTGTTGCTTGACACTGGTTTAAATAAAGAGTATACGGCACGTAAGGTTCATGAAAAAAATAGAATTTTGATGAGTATTTAAAAAGTCAATGGCTATGATATTTTTCACTTAAATATGGATAGCATTGGTCTAGGACATTTAATTTTTCCTTATTTATTCTAAATCGCACTTGTACCATTCAAAGAACAGCATAAATAAATATTAGGTAGGCCTCCACAAATACTTATGAAAAACTTAGTCATATTTAAATATTAATAAAACATACATATAAAAACTGTAAGGTACTGATTTATATAAAATTCCTACTAAATATGTTTGAGAGTGGAAAAATAAATAAATCGTTTGACGTTTTTAATGTTAGCCACATTATTAATGTTAGGATTTAGATCGATGTGTGACCTAGAAAAGGTCATGTTATAAATATCCAATGAATTGCCAGTCTACAATAACATCTTCAAGTTCAATATCAAATATCTGCGTTAGATCACAGATATAAGAATACTATATAGATATATCATGCTCATGATGACTTAACGGATTAACGAGTAAAAGATTTCTGAGGTCAATAATCGAAGTAATGACGTAAAAATTATATGGTATTCTTTCTAATACAGTAACAACGTTTCATAAAAGTATCTCTGACACCAAAATAACACACAGTATACCTACCTAGGACTTAGGCTCTTTTATTTCTAAATTAGTGGACGCCCGCGGCTTCGCCCGCTTGACAAATTGTAAACACAAAAATCTTCCTGGAGAACCACTATTGGTGAAAACCGCATAAAAACCTGTTGCGTAGTTTTAAAGATCTAAGCATACATAGGGAACGGAGGCGACTTTGTTTCATCCTCTATACTGTGTTATGATGACTTCGATATCGCCCATGGGTTGTGGAAGTCAGATGGCAGTTGCTTCACGGAAAATATCGAAGTTCAGCCGAATCGCAGTTAGACTGGAAAGCTGAGTTGGGAAAAGGCTCGGTGTATGATGATACTATGTTAATATGTATGATCTTAACGTCCATTGCCGGGCGTCCCGGGATTTATAGTCTATCGGCCGGTTTCTGAATTGAAAATTTTGAGTTAGGCATCCACTGAGTAAGCCAAACGTCAATATTCAGGAACAAATTTTGACATTTAACGTGCTCAACTGATACTTAACTACAAATTCTCAATTCAGAAACCGGCCGTATGTTAGATTTATAAACATATTTTTAAGTAAATTGGCCTACATATAATTTAGCAACTTTCGCATAAGTCTCCCATATGTGAGCTATTAAATGCAGAATAGTATGTAAATGCAGAATTACCCGAATATAATGTATTATATGTATCTCTTTACAAAAAAGTCCATGATAGATAAACATATCTTTTATATGTAAGTAATTATGGCTAAAAACTTGCCACAAAGTGAATCTAACTAATCAACACGAGACTTAACATTTTCAATACTTATATTTTTTTTTAATTTACCATTATCGATTCGTCCATAATTGGTAATTACGTTTTATCACAGTGAACTTTCATGCGCATGTCATGACCTCGAACATGAATAACATTGACATTAACGGCTACACCGTGACCTACACCGAGCCTCTACAGACATAAACACGAGCCACGTCTATCAATAAATGCAAGTGCATTTAATGCCGGACCTCTGTATCATCACTTGACACTCAACACATCATGTAATATGAATAAATACGTGTAGGTAGGAGTGCTCATAGTTAACTACTTACGTGCAAGGATATAATAATACTATACTAGTATGCTACGTGTAAATATAACTTGCAGTACGCGCCGTTTCACTAAATGTGGAACATATTATGGAACTCATTCATAATTCACTTAGACTTAGACTGGAAAAGCCGACCCCAACTAGGTTCACCTTTTCTCAACCTAGTTGGGGTCGACTTTTCCAGTCTAAGTGATGTGATGACTTATAGAACTAAGACATGTTCAGTGACGGTACGCCTGATGCAGAAGCTGACTGTTGCCCAAAGAGCAATGGAAAGGGCAATGTTCGTAGTGTCACTTCGCGTTCGAATTCGTAACGATGAGATCTGAAGGAAGACCAGGGTCACCGACAGCCCAAAGAGTCACCATGGTCAAGTGGCAGTGGGCAGGACACATCGCAGGATGGCAGGACCACAAATTCCTCGAGTGGTGACACATGGGTAGGTCGGCCACAAGGTGGACTGACGACATGGTAAAGATCGCGGGAAGACATTGGATGCGGGAAGCTCAGGACCGAATTTGTGGCGTTTGTAGGGGGAGGTCTTTGACCAGCAGTGGACGTCAATTGGTATAATTAAATGATGATGTTAGATGATGATGAACATCGGTGCTGGAGATTTTAGAATTTAGGTCCAGATTACAGAATGATAGATGATGATCTCTTGTACGTGGTGTATAACGGCAGTAGGCAAAACCCCCAATTATCTGGGAAAAACAAAACTATTGGCAAATTTTGGGTATCCATGTATTCTTCTCCTGCTCATTCGACGTAATTGCGTGTTTATATTTTTTGACTAAAGTAATTCAATTCAAACTTAACTTTTTAAGAACTCATTGATTTCTATCTATGTCACAACTTTTAAATGCCAATTCACTCAAACCTATAAAGGGTTTTAAAGACGAATTGACCTTCGACTAAACTGGCATATCTTAACCCTATCAATATAGTATATTTCGTAATATTTGAATACTAAAAGCTTCACCCGCGTGGCAAAGATTTTGGTCAAGTATAAGATCAATAACACTATCACAGTATACGAGTAAAAGACATCAACGCGCGTTATAACTGAATCTACAAGTCTACAGCCATATTTTTGTAGAGTGAGCCCGCGAAGCGTCTACAATGTTGCTTTTGTCTGTCTGAGTGTGTGTTTTGGGCTTGCAGCCATATTATTTATCCGATCTGCAGGTCTCGCTGTATCGTTATGAACCATTAATTGGCAAAGACAGTCACAAATCACGTCCTTTTCCCTAACAGAGGCGCTTATTAGACGACCACATTCTGCCACAGACTGCTTCGGTGGCGTGGTCGCTAGTGCATCCGCTTTCGACGTCGGAGTCTCGGGTTCGATTCCCATGCGGGACAAACTTTGTGTGAAGACAGATACGTTTGTACCGAAGTCTGGATGTTTCCTATGTATAATATGTATATATTTACAAAAAAATGGATTTAAGTATTTGTATCAGTTTATCTAGTACTCATATCACAAGCTCCGCTTAATTTGAGACTAGATGGCGTTGTGTGAATTGTCCTAACATATTTATTTTTTATTTTATTTATTTATTATTTACATTTGGCCAATTCTTTAACGTGAGGGTGTGCCTATTATCTATTTAGCATAAAGGCCAATAACTATACCGGTAGCCCCTGTGCTCGCGAGGTCTTTTTCAGTCACACTCACTTAAGAAATACAATAAAATTTTATCAAAGAAATGTAAATAGATTAAAAGTCGCCAGTATTAGCAACATCCTTCCAAGTTTTATCTTTATTGGGATGTGTAATGATCTCACCTTGGTCTTAGACGCTCAAAACCAACTTTACTTGCAAATGGAGCACCTATCGATTACTGAGCAAGGATCTGACAAAAATAAAAGTTATTGACAAGCAGCAATTTGCTCACTACTTACTACCCACATAGGACTAATTAGGGTTGATGCCTACAAATAATACTAAAAACTGAAATGTATCTTTTAAATAAAGAATCCCAGTCTATCCGTATTATTGTATTCAATCTTATTATTTTTCTTTATTTTATTTTTAATCATCAATTTCTGAAATTACTGATTTGACGAAATCAACTACGACGTCACTATTATGTACCAATAGTGACGTCGTAGTTGATTTTTTCAAATCAGTAATTTCAGAAATTGATGATTAAAAATAAAATAAAGAAAAAATAATAAGATTGAATACAATAATACGGATAGACTGGGATTCAAACTTCGAGCTCTATCGTTTTAACGTTTAATAAAAAAAGGTGATTTGATTTGACAGTCATCGACCCTATTGGTGAAATGTAGGTGTAACCTACCCCTTCAGGGAAACAGGCGTGATATGCAGGATGTAGATTGAGGTCACTAACTAAATCGAATGAGCAAAGATAGTGTCGTGGCCCATTCGATTGGAGAGATAATATCGACGTCGGTTTTTACGATTACTCGCGATAACTCGACGTAGTTAACTCGATGTTTTATCGAGTATTTCACAACTTGTCCTTCGATTCACGTGATTGTGTGTTACCTTAATTGTAAGATTACATTGTTTCATTACCCTCGTGAGATACAACCATTTTACCCGACTACAATCGAAGAGATGTCTATTACGTTGTAACATTCTTCATTGATCATTCAAATACGAAAATTAATAATAATTGCATTTACCAATTATTTTATTGTTTAATTGGTGAGTAAATGATGTATAGCTTCTGAGTGATGTGTTATTTAACTGTCTAATGCAAGAATAATATTATATTTATAGTATTTTTTGATTTTTTGTGATATTTGATGTCCAAATACCTTTAAATGTCAAGTCCATGACCATCAAACATGTTGAATAATGAAATTTTATAGACGTGTTTTAGTGACGTATATGTTTTAAACAGATACGGGTTAATGAGATCTCCAATTAAGTTTAGAGTGACTTCTCTGTCATATAAAAATTTCATAACAGTTAAGCGGCGCTTACGCATATATGTGAACACACATACTCCCTTAAATCTGCCTGTTTAACAGTTTAGGTGTATAAAAGACAAAGGTACATAATAAATATGTGTAGCGATTCAAAATATTAGATAGGTACTATTATTATTGTACTCGTACATACAAACATACGTACACAATTACACAAAGTAACATTATATCCTTCTTCTTCAATTAACATTGCAAAGTTAAAGAATATAAAAAAAATAGATGTGTTCACAGAATATATAGGTGCAGAAGGCCGGACATTGACTTATGCGGCAGCGAAATCTTTCATCTGTTTCTTATCTAGATTAAATTCACCAAGATTCTGAACGTTAAAAAAGCTTATCTGTATGTCGTATACTCCAGGAATTTCCAATATTTTGACTACATTGTAACAACCTTGACCCACTGTTGATACTTAAGTATAGGTAATTACAAAACACAAAAACCAAGTAATGTTTTACATAACTTTACTCTGTTACATGATTTACACACAAATACACTATTTAGAAAGACAAGCCAGCGGTTACTATAGCTTTTTGTATTCAAATTGTCTCTAGTTTCTTTACAAACTATTGACCGTAGAAGAATTTTAATTTTTTTTAAATACATGTCGCTTACAATATGTCACAATCTTTATTCTTCGGTTCATAATTTACCAAAAGATCGTTGACTCAATTACAAACAATCATTGTTGAAATACAAAGTAAAATTTTTCATATTTTCAAACATATGAGATGAATGTATGTACTTTTATTATGGACTTAAGATATATTTTTATGTACTTTGTGTCGTGTGTTATTGGATTTAATTCTTAATTGCTACCGTGGAAGATAGGAAGGCCTTTGGTGTGGGACGCTACATGTGTTGACACCTTAGCACCTTCACACCTTCCAAGCACATCCGGATGTGCCGGCGCTGCTGCTGCATCGGCTGAAGGATTTAAACGGCGTAAATATGCTAACCTAGCAGGTGATTACATATTTGAGCCGTTTGGGGTTGAGACACTGGGGTCATGGGTTCCGAGTGCTCGCCGCCTTTATAGAGACATTGCTAAACGCCTAATCGATGCTTCTCAGGACCAGAAGGCTGGCTATTTTCTGGCCCAAAGAATAAGTATCGCTATTCAACGTGGCAACACAGCCAGCATTCTGGGAACCTTCCCAGTCGGCAATGACGCGGAGGATTTTTTAAACGATATTTTGTAATGTAAATATTTTTAGTCTATAATTATGTTTATTTTGTATATTGTAATTCTTATTGATAATAAATAAAATTCTTAATTGAAGATCTTATAATATCAAAAATGTATGTAAGTAACTATTTATAATAAAAATTATAAAATCATCGACATCTTCGACTGCTTCGGTGGCGTGGTCGGTAGTGTATCCGCTTTCGACGCCGGAGTCTCGGGTTCGATTCCCGGTCGGGACAAACTTTGTGTGATGACACATACGTTTGTACCGAAGTCTGGATGTTTCCTATGTATAATATGTATGTATTTACAAAAAAAAAATGTATATAAATATTTATATCAGTTTATCTAGTACTCATATCACAAGCTCTGCTTAGTTTGAGACTAGATGGCGTTGTGTGGATTGTCCTAACATATTTATTACATATTTATTTATCTATTGAAGGTTTTATCGTAGTAAGTACTGTATTCCCTGTTCTGTGACCATACACCTAAGGAATTTTAAGTAAATACCAGTCCCTAGAAAATACCTGTAGTAAGAGTCTGTGTAATAGCAGGACTCCATGTCTATGTATGGAATGGGACGTCTACCTGTATCGTATTCTATTATCTGTGGCTCTATATTTTTTTTGGCCCGTACGTAACTACCAGCTGGATCTAGTTAAGGTGATGTTTTACCGACGAGCGCGGAGGAGCACGTCCCTCCGCGCATGGCTCCGTCTCTACCCGACGCAGATAGCACCAGCGAAGACGACGTACCCGAAGTCAGAGGGGGGGGAGCTAGGTGCGGCAGTACTCCGGCTTAAACGCCGGAAAATCACTGCCCCCGGACCCGACGGCATTCCTGGCCGTGCATGGGTCCTGGCCCTCGAAGAACTCGGGCCTCGACTAATGGGGCTCTTTAGTGCATGCCTCGAAAGGGGCCGGTTTCCCAAGGTGTGGAGGATGGGGAAACTGGTCCTGATCCATAAGGTGGGGCGGTCGGTGGACTCACCGTCCGGATACCGGCCGATCGTGTTGCTCGACGAGGTGTGTGAGCTCTTTGAGCGAATTATTGCGGAACGCCCCGTCGAGCATGTCTCGACGGTGAGCCAGACCTGGCAGACAACCAGTACGGTTTCCGTCGGGGACGCTCCACCGTGAGGGCGATAATGCGCGTGAAGAGCCTGACAAGGCAAGGTGGTGGTGGCGGTGTCTCTTGACATCGCCAACGCTTTCAACACCTTGCCATGGAGCTGCGTTAGGGAGGCACTCGTGTATCACGAAACGCCTCTCTACCTCCGTCGTATTGTCGGGGCTAACTCTCGGAGAGGGCCATAGCTTTCCCCAGCTGGCTCGGGCCAGCTCGGCGAGATGTGTCGTGCGGTGTTCCGCAGAGGTCGGTCCTGGGGCCGCTTCTGTGGAACATCGGCTACGACTGGGTGCTGCGGGGTGCGTTGCCTGAGGGCGTCGGCGTAACGTGCTACGCCGACGATACGCTCGTCACGGCGCGGGTGCACGTGCAACGTACCAGGAGGCAGCACTCAAGGTCACGACGGGTGTTGCTCAAGTCGTGGGTCGGATACGGCGGCTGGGACTGGAGGTGGCCTTGCACAAGTCCGAGGTTCTGTGTTTTCACAGACCTCGGAACGGTCCGACTGATGCCCAACCTAAAGGGACCCAACGCTTGCTGCAGGAGACTGTACCTGGGGATCGTGCGGAGTATGGCCCTATATGGGGCTCCCGTATGGGCGGCGAGGTTGACGGCCAACAACTCAACGCTCCTCAATAGACCGTTGCAGACCTTGGCCGTCAAAACAATAAGAGGGTACCGCACGATCTCCGGAGAGGCTGCATGTCTCCTAGCCGGGACCCCTCCATAGGACCTGGAAGCGAGAGCCCTTGCGTCATTGTTCCAATGGCGCAAGGAGGCGCTGGAGTGGGACCACAGGCCTGCGTCTCGAGAAATCGAGGACCAGCGGACTCCGCCAGGATCTCATGGAGTTATGGAGGGTGCGACTTGAGCAACCCAAGTGGGGTACCACCATCATCGCGGCGGTGAGACCGATCATGGACATTTCGCATCCAGGTCACACCCCGGTGTCAACACTGCGAGGTTTCCGACGACGACACCGCACTCCACATGTTAGTGGAGTGCTCAGCGTGGGTGAGTCAGCGCCGGGACCTCGTAGTGGATCTGGGCGTGGATACCCTCTCGCTGGAGACCATGCTTCAAGCCATGGTCTCCAGCGGGAGTAGGTGGAACGCGGCCGTGTCCAACTGCGAGCAGGTCATGCTCGCGAAGGAGGCGGCCGAGAGGGAGAGGGAGCGTACCCTACCGGGACGCGGGATAAAACCCTACCCCAACGACGCGGGATTCTCATCCCGACCAAACCCCCGCTGAGACCACAGAGGTGGTCAAAGTCCGCCGGGCGACACTGGAAATACGTTCTGCTTGTAACCAGAGATGCCCGGCAACGGACGTTAGAGCGGCCGCGGCCTTGAGCCGCGGAATAAAGAAAAAAAAGGTGATGTTTTATGTGATGAAGATCGTAGCAAGATCAATGGTACGATTTGTGTGAGTGCAGTGAACGTATATGTGACCTCTTTTACACACACATGTGTTGTACACACAGCTACAAAAAGAGGTTTTACTCTACTTTTCGTGGTCAATCACACAAATGCAAAGCTCCGCTTATCCCTCGCGAACTATACACATACATGTGCTAACTTTTATTAACAATCGCATTTAATAAATATTTTAATATTGCACAAAAACACATATACTTAATAATTTAATAATTATTTTTTTATTATTTAATATACTAAATATTTTAATAATATTTAATAAATATTTTTGTGAAATATTTGTGAGAATTCACACGACGTCATCTAGCCCAAATTAAGCTAACATTACATCACAGCTTGTGCTATGGGATCTAGACGACTTATAAACATACTTATATATGTCTAAATACATACATATTATACATAGAAAATACACAAACTCCGAAAAAAACATTTGTGGATCGCACAAATAATTTGATTCGACCCAGAATCGAACCTGGGACCTCAGGGACGACAGTCGCATATTCATATCACTGCGCCACCGAGGCAGTCAAATAATTCAATTAACATGAGTAAAGTAAACTTTTAAATAAAATAAGACCCTTTTGTAAATAATTTAGTAAACTACGAGTATACGTATCTATAAAAAGCGAAAAAATCTAATTATACTTTGTCTTTTAATAATGTTACACTACAAATGAGATCCGGCTCATTACGTCATAATAAAACAATGTGTGTCAAATTAAAGTTATTGTTGTTCTCAACATTTATAGCAAAATTACATACTTAAATTGTTTAAATTTAATGATCGCTACCATAGAGCTACACGGTCGTCGTATACGACATCGCTACTGACAAAAGTCAAGTTAATTGCGACAGTCTTAGATCAAATAATGTATTTTTTATGTTACGAGTACATATAAAGAGTACATATAAAATCTAGAGTTATCAAATCAAATATATGCTAAAAACCTTCCTCAAGAACCACTTTTTCCATTGGTGAAAACCGCATCAAAATCCGTTGCGAAGTTTTAAAGAGAGAAGCATACATAGGGACGGAAGCGACTTTGTTTATACTATGTTATGATTATATCTAATGCTACACAATATATATAGGTAGGTAACCCACTAAAACCTCTAAAACAGATAGTTACCACACTAGATTTATTCATTATAATTGTAATTTGCTGAATAATCAAAATTAAGAAATCGAAGAGCATAATTAATGAATGGTTAATTACTACTCATTCTTGATTCTATATTCCATAGTCACAGATAATCTGTGTTATTATTTTTAAAGTCGTAATCATTTACGAATTGTGGTTGGACCCCCTCCCCCCCTATAAAAGGGCCGGGTCATTTCAACCCATTGGGCCGGGCTATTTCATTGAAAATCCAACGGCACGTGTTGCGTGTTTATTTCTTACCCAAGAAAGAAACGGGTTTGTAGATTTTCTTTGATGTCGTTTCATCACGTAAGAAGTGAAAAATATATAGCTGAAAACTATCTCGATTACATCGGCTTTCGAACGATAAATTCCCCATCAATATTAGTCCTTCCGTTCGGCTGCTATGATGCCACAGACAGACAACAGATACACAGGTTAAACTTATAAAACCTCTCGTTTTCCATCGGGAGTTAAAAGTACAATATCAAGATATTTGTTTGAAATGATAATAATAATACTAAATATATAAATATTACGATAGAAAAGAAAGAAAGAAAGCCGAACGTTATTCAAGTACGGTAAGGTATAGTAACGTATATTTTGGAAGCTGATTTCGTTTTGATATATTTGTTGCGTAGACGCCGCCAGCTGTAGATTGTTTATCAGTACATAATGTTAATACCCTGAATATAACAGGTTCCGCTGACACCAGCCGAATATTTCTTAATTCGATATTTTGTGTCCCACCAACATATCTACTCATAAGTATTTGAAAGTCCACATCTTTCAGCCATTGACCTTCAAGTATTGAAACATTATGTCGATACAAACTCCAACAATTGGCGTATGTTCTATGGACCAACACTGACCCAATGTCAATTCTTGTTGCATATTTGTTCAATGTTTATTTACATATTACTTTACGAGGTTCACGCCTCTCTGTGTCGTATTACTACAGACATTTGAATCAAGAAGTCATAGACATTGAAAATTTATAAGGTGATGAAATTTGTAAGAAAAGGGCTCTCAGTCATATTCTGAGCGCTGCGCCGGCGCATGTTGCAACTGCGGCTTGACACACATACCCGTACGTTGCCTGTTATCCGCAGCAGACAAGCGTGTACAAATTCAAAGGACACTTCGGTGGACATGGCCTTATTGGTTTTATATTTTGATGAGACCTGTCATCGCATGAATGTAATGCCGCAATTATTTCGTAGCACTTCTGAGTTTTCTTAATTTTTTTTCCAAAGAAGATAAAAATTACTGCCGTTTCACATAATACAAGTTAAGTTGTAGATATAATTATTTTTTTTAGTATTTTCATGACTGTTTAAGATTGTTTTGTAATTTGAAAATTTTGTATATTACCGAAAAATAGCTTAAACCTTAAAATATCTTCCTAATACACAATTATGTTAATGTAAATTAAATAAATATTTATAAGTTTTTAATTAAACTTAATCCTAACTGCGGGATCTGAAACTTAATGCTAGGTGACCTATAACTTACTACATTCCCATTTATCCTTATTATCCTAAGTTCACTTACCTTTAAATGGTGTATAAAAATATTCACGGCGGGAAAAATCACAGAGGCACTGTTGTAATAGCGCGAGGCAGGTTTGGGCGATGTCTTATATAGTCGTTGTAGCGGGGATGAGCCGCATGCACGCGCATGGGGGGACGAACGGCACGTACGACCACATGACAAGACCAACTGGAGATGACCTCCTCACTTATCAATCTACTTCTTCTTCATTCATACTATTTTTACATCTTAACATAAGCTTTTTACACAAAAAGCCATCTAACTTAACTTCTTAAAAATATAAGTAGGTGTCTCTCAAGTGATAATTTTCAAATGGTTTGCAATGATCGGACAATAAGATTGCAAGGAAACTGTAGTGTAGATTCATATGAAATTGACAAACAAAAGTATTTGCGATTCGATTAATAGAATTGATTCGAATAAACATAGCATAATATTTGCGATTTCGATGTGGTTAAGCAAATTAGCGTGTTTATTATGAAGCAATCGATCATAGTTTTTATGACTTCCTCGGTGCTCTTCGAAGTGTCAGGAAATTATTTCTAACGGCTCGTAAATTACAGTCACGAAACGATCTCAATTGATTTCTACTTATTTAAACTTTCGCGTTTTTTACACCTTATAAACTTAAGACAAACGGGTCTTTTACGCGATTATTGAGATATATACATGCCTCTTTATTACCACGGTCACGGGTGGACTTGAATTGATTTCAGCTAATTGTATGTTAATTTTTTTTAAAGCATACGCTATACGACCTGTCTAGCATTTACCTTTGGAAAGATTAAAGCAGACTCTACCATGCTCTTAGGGCAGATGTCCACAACAGACAAAATATGGGCTCCACGAGCCTACCTACTGATTTTTACTCGACTTAAAAAAATGTTTTTGAGGATGTATTTTTTTTATCGTATATAGATATATATCGTGTATATTATTTTTCTATCTATTTCTACACTATATACTTACTGTTATAAAGAGCATGACTAAGAAGACTAAGAAGAAGATAAACTTATTATGCAAGTGAAGTATAATAATAGTGAAATTATGTAAATTAATATACAATGTAAAAAGGCGTACGTTGAGCTTTGCATTTGTGTGAGTTATACGAAAAGTAGAGCAAAAAGGTTGGATGTAGCTGTGTGTAAAACAAGTCACATTATACGTTCACGTACGTGCACTCACACTAATGCAAAGCTCAGTTTATGCCTTTTTACCTATACCTACCAACTACAGACTAGTCTATACCCACGGCTTTGCCTGGGTGGATTAGTTTTCTAGTTCCCATATGCCCACGGCAACACATTCCCGGGATAAAAGAAGCCTAAGTTACTCTTTACAACATCAGCTATCTGCCAGTGAAAGTCCCGTTGAAATCCAGTCCAGCTGTTTACAGATTTACTGTCTGTCTGTTTGCTCTGGTAAATCTGTAAACAGCTGGACGGGATTTCAACGGGACTTTCACTGGCAGATAGCTGATGTTGTAAAGAGTAACTTAGGCTTCTTTTATCCCGGGAATGTGTTGCCGTGGGCATATGGGAACTAGAAAACTAATCCACCCAGGCAAAGCCGTGGGTATAGACTAGTCTGTAGTTGGTAGGTATAGGTAAAAAGGCATAAACTGAGCTTTGCATTAGTGTGAGTGCACGTACGTGAACGTATAATGTGACTTGTTTTACACACAGCTACATCCAACCTTTTTGCTCTACTTTTCGTATAACTCACACAAATGCAAAGCTCAACGTACGCCTTTTTACATTGTATATTAATTTACATAATTTCACTATTATTATACTTCACTTGCATAATAAGTTTATCTAATAAGTAATTTTTAACCACATTATAGATAATTTGTGTCCACGTTCTCACATAAATTAACTCAACTTATCTTTAAAAGAAGCGAAAGTCGCCAAATAGAACGAAGCTTAATTCCTTATAGCTATTCTTTCCCCTTTTCATGTTGCATTGTTCTCAGTTTGTCGATAACCTATGATGAATGACAGACAGACATACATGACGCCTATATCAGGTAGGCAGAGGTGCATTACTAACCCACACTTTACCAGTAAGTTTCTTGGTCCCATGTAATAGGGGGCAAGACTATTTCAGTTACCGAGTATTGTAGATTTTTTTAAAGTTAGGACAATTCACAAAACGCCGTCTAGTCTCAAACTAAGCAGAGCTTGTGATATGAGTACCTACAACATATACTGATATAAATACATATACATAGGAAATACCCAGACTTCGGTACAAACCTATCTGTCTTCACACAAAGTTTGTCCCGACCGGGAATCGAACCCGAGACTCCGGCGTCGAAAGCGGATGCACTACCGACCACGCCACCGAGGCAGTCAAATTCTGCCGCAAAATCCATAACTACTCTGTAAATCACACCAAAATTATAATAGCCAGGACAGTTGTTACATACCTTCTACTCTTCTGATGCTCATAGCGCAGGTCAGCCTTTAATCACGTCCGGACGTCAGACAATAAGTTTAGGTAGGGTAGGAAAGATAAGTACTAAATACCTGTCTATATTATGGACTTCAATATTTATGTATTGTATTTAAGGTTCCGTAGTTCAAATCCTTAAAGTTTTGTCATGTCTGTCCGTCCGTTCTCGGCTTACCGTCCAAACAGTTGAGTTAAGTACTTTATAGATAATAAATTAAATAAATCTAACTACTTTGCAATATTCCGCCACATGCAAATTACCCAACTCTCGTATTTATTCATGCACAAGTCCGCCCTCCAAACCCACTTAGGCCGAAAGAATAGAGAAATAAATTTGGCTCGCCGTGCGCCGAGCCATCGACATCTCCTGATGATGCCCCTGGTTGGGGGCGAAACACGTGTCGAGGTTTTTATTATTTTTTGCACGATAACACAACTCTCATATTTATTCTATTTTCAAAATTATTTCTATATTCTTTCGGCCTAAGTGGGTTTGGAGGGCGGACTTGTGCATGAATAAATACGAGAGTTGGGTAATTTGCATGTGGCGGAATATTGCAAAGTAGTTAGATTTATTTAATTTAACTATGGACTTCCGAAAAGTAACGCCTGATAGTATTAACTTTATAGATAATAGTTTTCCTAATTTGGTATTTAAAAACTTTAAAAACCACTTTTGAAGTACATAGTGATCATACTGGTATTGAAACAACTTTTGATTCCTCTTCAAACCATGTTAAAACTGAACTCATTATTATAATATCGCTATTATAATAATGAGTTATAAATGATGATTAGAACTGGTTAATATTTAAACATGATAAAGTTTTAAGACATTCCGCAAACAAACACACCAACTATTTGGTCATATTTCTAGAATAAACTATATCATAATTTAAATCACACTAAAAAAAATGGTTTTGCTAACGCATTTTTACATACCTAAACTTTAATTTGCTCTACATTATACAGTCCCGTATTTATGCCTGATAGATTAAGCAGAGGAACTGATTGGCGAAAATGTGTGACTATGATGCTTCAGCACGCAACGTTAAGATTCCAACTATATACGTACATTCAAATAGGTATATAATCCGCTAGTAATTTATAATACATTATTTTATTATGTAGGTACCTACTTATTTAAATTTAAACAGTGTCATAGACTATACGGCTCTAAAGGTATACATTCACGATGAACCATTTTGGTTTCGCAACCATCATTTGTCAAAATTGAAGGACCAATCTCCCATTTTTGATGGTTGTCGAAACATTTTGGATTCCCAAATAGACTGATATCCACAGATAACTATAAACTATGTAGTTGAGATTGAGACATATCAGGAACGTAGAGAGTAATTTCATGAGATGATGATAACTTTGTAGTTGATTTCCATGCGTCTATTCGTCGACGATTGATGTGAAAAAATAGCACTACGCCATGGAAGTAATACGAATTACGGCAGAATTTTCGGGGAACTATCCTTTTTACTCAATGCTGAAGCTATGCACGTGTATTATCTATGGCCATGTGTTCTAAACGGTAGCACCGTCAATGGTACCATGTTTGGATGCATCTGGGGTGTACGCATCATTTATGACAAATGATGGCTACGAAAACCAAATGGTTTCATCGTCAGTGCCCAGCTTTAGTTTTTAGTTTAAACTTTTAATTTGCCTTGTTCATTTGTTGTGATGATTATATCTACACTTAATTACAACTTTGACCAGTACTTAAATTCATTTATTATATTGTTGTTCACTCAATGTAACGTTAATATGACGAATTACACGGATCTCCGGCTTACTGTTATGTACTAGTACATTGTACTTCTAAGTAAGAAAACACAAATTAAGTCATAGATATTTTTATCTATAGTAATATGATAGCAGATTTCATTTTAGCCAGCAAGGTATTGTTGCTTTGAGCGTATCAACAATTTGCCATAGATACCTACTGCCATAAATACCGAGTAATATACATAATACCTACCTAATTGTACCTACTTGACTTTTCTACTGAGGTACTTAATATTTTTAGCATCATTGAATATTCTCTGGTGTAATGACAACATCTAGCTGTATGTCACATCCCTTATGATTCTAGATGGTCGCGATTATGTGTCATGGCTGGAGGTACTGAAAATGTGCTAAAAGTAATTAATACAGCTTTGATACTATTTCAGTGTTTTATTTAAATAATTGAGTGATGGCAAACATGTTTACCTGCATAAACCTATAAATGTTCAATTAGTTCTTTTCTAAATAAATATTTTTATATTTAATAAATAAGTAGGTAAATGCCTTTGTACTTTTAATATTCATTGACGTTGAGATAAACCTTGTATAGTTCTTCATAGCATAGTATAAAACAAAGTCACTTCCGTTTTCTATGTATGATTAGATCTTTAAAACTACGCAAGGGATTTTGATGCGGTTTTCACCAATGGATGGAGTGGTTCTCGAGGAAGGGTTTGTGTATATAACTTGTCAAGCGGACGAAGCCGCGAGCACCAGCAAGTATTCAATATTGATGATTATGATATTATGTTATCATTACATAGTGCTTTAGATTATATTGGCGAAGACTGCTTAACTGCCTTGGATATGGCCTCATTTAATGATCTTATAAATTATTAACTTATTATTATAAAGTATTTATGAAAACATGAAATGAACGTGCACGATTTAATAGGTACTCTATAAGTATGTATAATTATAGATATAAAAATAATTAGTTATTTAAAATATGTTCCGTAACAAAATTATGGCATATAGTCCATTGAAAAGTTACATGAGCTTTGCATTTTTTAGAGGTCGCAATTTTATTTTTGGGACATGTGTGACGCATAGTTTCCGAGATATCGCGAAAAAAGTGTTTTCACCCCTTGCGGCCGGGGGACAAGGGTGGCGACCCCACAAACTTGAGGTTAAGCTTCTATTGACCCCCCCACATGTCCCAAAAATAAAATTGCGTCCTCTAAAAAATGCAATATTCGGTCCTTAAATTGTAACATTTCAATGGACTAATATTACAATAAAGTATATAATTATTATTATTCTACAGGTAGGATTTCCATTAAGTCGGCGTCAAGCCAAAACCGGATGATAGGGCCAAGTCATAAGAGTTATGAGAAAAAATATCTACGAGTATGTAGGTACATAGCCTAAATATTTTTTTAAATATTGAGATTTTAAAATAAACTAGATATTCTTCCTTTGCACAGTTCCGCCCCGTAAGGCAATCACGTAAATTGACACGGAGAGTTAAGCTCAAGATATTCCGGTCCAATGTCAAAACCGTATTGCTGTACGGATGCGAGATGTGGAAGGTCACAAAGGACATCACGCGCCAGTTGTAGGTCGTTATCAACCGACGCCTTCGCAGGATTCTTGGAGCGAAATAAAGTGCGAAGCTCAAGGCCGAACGGGACGGCGATGCAGTTTGGACGCCCTCTGCCCCATCTAGGGGACTTAGGACCTTAAGTCAAGTAAGTCAGATATTCTACACCTTGTGATGCCTTTTCACTCCCGTGGCTGTGCTTGGCTTTTATATCTGTGTTTTATAGTTACGTAACCCTGAATATTGCTTCTTTAGATAGGTATACTCTGGCCTGAAATTTAAAATTAGCTGCTCCAGCTTGGAAGTATGTTTTTTCCAATCAAATATAAAAAAAAAATCCTACTAATTTTAACAGGCTGTACTGAAAAAAAATACTTTGCTAGTTTGGCAAGTAGGTACCTACCTAAAAACACCAGCCAAGTGCGTGTCGGACCACGCATAGTATAGGGTTCCGTAGTTGCCCATTATAACTTCTATAACTCCTGAACTAATATAACAAAGTTATCCAAACCATTATAGTTTTCATTAAAAGTTCATTACATGGACTTTCATCATGATTTTTTTCACATTTTTCGAGCCAGTCGTTAAGATTTTAGAAGGGGATACTCAGTTTTAAAAAAAAGATACTCTTTAAAGTTAGATATTTCGCAAACTGATGCTTAAAGCAAAAAACTGCCCTAAAAACCTCTTTATGTTTTTAAAAGACCTATCGAATGATACCCCACACGATGTGATATCCATACAACGATTCTTGTTTCTAGCATTAACCGTTTGGGAGGAAAGCCGAGGATGGACGGACGCACAGACGGACGGACGGACATGACGAAACTATAAGGGTTCCGAGACATGAAGGAAAAGTTGAAGCATAAATAAAGATATCAAAATGGTATGACACTTTGACTAGATTACTTCATGGTGACAATTTCTTTTTGCCCCCACACATAGTTTTTACCCTACTGCGTCAGCGAGGGTTTTTTTTATATTCCGCGGCCCAAGGCCGCAGCCCCTCTAACGTCCATTGCAACACTGGTAACCCCAGAAGGTATTTCCAGTGGCGCCCGGCGGTCAGCGAGGGTTATTATCAAATTTTTATTTGATTGTACTTTCTATATACCATATCCCAGGGCTTTCCCATTGGTGCTAATCTTGTTTCGTAGGTAGGTATCAAATGTGGTGTTTAAAATAATCTCTAATTTTAACAACTACGTGCTAATTGGATAAGTAGTTTTATTTTCATGAATTGAAATAAGACTAAATAGACCGGAAATGGTTTGTATATTTTTTATGGTTCCGTACCCATAGGGTAAAACGGGAACCCTAATACTAAGACTCCGCTGTCCGTGGCTGTAACTCGTGAACCGTGGCGTGAAAAAAATATTTTATATTATATTATACTCGTATTATCCTGCTGGACGCTCTCGACGCTATGCAGCGACGGGCTATCCGTATTATAGGTTGTCCGGAGGTAACGGGAAGCCTTGAGCCGCTAGCTCAGCGCCGAACAATAGCTTCCTTGGCCGCATTCTACCGTATTTACCACGGCGAGTGTTCTGAAGAGCTCTTCAATCTGATCCCACCCTCTTCCTTCCGATCCCGAACGACTCGTGCCGGGCAGAGATGCCACCCCCACACAGTGGATAGCATGTTCGCGAGAACCGAACGTTTTAAACGTTCGTTTCTCTGCGGAACGATAGTGGCCTGGAACGCCCTGCCTGTGCACGTGTTTCCTCCCACATATAATCCTGGGTTCTTTAAGCGGAGCGTGAAGAGGCACATCAGTAGGTCGTCAAGTTGAGGGCCACTCTCAATAGTAATGTGTGCTGTGAGAGTGGCCCACAATCGCTAGACGTCGTCACGACTTACCACCAGGCGGGCGGCGTCAATTTGGCGAACCAAATATAAAAAAAAAAAAATAATAATAATATCCCTATAGGTACTTTTTGCGTGAAATACGATTAGTAGAGAACTTTCGCGTTCACTGTACTCAGGTATTATTGGGGTAGGATCGTGTTACAGTGCTTTTTGTTTCGTTTACAGTGATACTATATTAATTAAATAATCCTTATGTTAATCATTAATTATAACGTGACCCATAAATCCTGTGCTCCGAGCAAACTACTTATTTTTCTTTTTTATATTTAGGTCGACAAATTGACGCCACCCGCCTGATGGTAAGCTGAGGCGACGTCTGGCAATTGAGGGCGACTCTCACAGTACACAGGAATACTATAGAGAGTGGCCCTCAACTTGACGACCCAGTAATGTGCCTCTTCACGCTTCGCTTAAAGAAACCAGGGTTATATGTTGGAGGAAACACGTGCGCAGGCAGGGCGTTCCAAGCCACCATCGTTCGGCAGAGAAACGAACGTTTAAAACGCTCGGTTCTCGCGAAGACGGTTTCCACGGTATGAGAGTGGCATCTCTGCCCGGCACGCGTTGTTCGGGATCGGAAGGGAGAGGGTGGGATCAGGTTGAAGAGCTCTTCAGAACACTCACCGTGGTAAATACGGTAGAACGCGGCCAAGGAAGCAATTGTTCGGCGCTGGGCTAGCGGCTCAAGGCTTCCCGTTACCTCCGGACAGTCTATAATGCGAACAGCGCGTCGCTGCATAGCGTCGAGTGCGTCCAGCAAATACTTCGCGGAGCCGTCCCAGAGGTGAGAGCAGTATTCAACGCAGGGTCTAATCTGCGTTTTGTACAGCAGACACCTCTGGTGCGGTGTAAAGAATCGCTTTACCTTGTTCAGTATTCCTAGTTTCCGCGAAGCTAGCCCAATACATCACTCAATGTATTTTGTGTTATTGAGCTCTCGACGAACGTCTATGCCAAGAATGTCTAGATTGTCCTTCATTGGTAATATTGCATTCTGAAAAGTGGGACGGGGAAGGAAAGGGGATTTTTTCGCTGTAAATGCACACGCCTGTGTTTTGTGGGCATTGAACTCGACCAAGTTCGCGGCACCCCATTGGGAGATACTGTCGAGATTTCGGTCGAGATCACCCACGAGATGTCATCTCTCCTCCTCTATCACAGATCGCCCCGCCGTCGGACGAACCGAGTAACTCCCGTGCAATGTACTGTCATCTGCATAGCAATGAATGTTCCCGAGGGAAAGAATATCATTGATATGCAGAAGAAAGAGAGTTGGTGACAGTACGGACCCCTGCGGTACCTCGGCATTCACTTGCAAGAAGCGAGAAGCCTGGCCATTGCAGAGGACCCGCACTCGGCGCTCGTTTAAAAAACTGGCAATCCAGCTGCACAGTTGAGGAGGTAGACCATATGCCGGAAGCTTGGAAAGGAGCGAAGTATGCCAGACCCTATCGAAAGCTTTGGCGATGTCCAGGCTAATAGCCAAGGACTCGCCGAACTTTTCCATAGCCTCACCCCATGCATGCGTGACGAATGCCAGGAGGTCACCCGTTCATCGTTTTGGCCTGAAGCCATATTGCCGATCATTGATTAGCGAGTGATCCTCCAGGTATCGCATGAGCTGCTTATTGATAAGATCTTACTCTAACTTATTGTGATAGGTAAGTGATAAGTATGATCAAAACTAGCTGGTGGTGGTTAAATTGCCTTATCCAGCTCGGAGATAGCTCGCAAATGGTTAAAACTTATGAGTGAGAGTCCGCACATGCAATAAGTAGGTAGGTATACAGTTCGCGAGGGATAAGCGAAGCTTTGCATTTGTGTGAGTGCAGTGTACGTGAACGTATATGTGACCTCTTTTATACACACATGTGTTGTACACACATCTACAAAAAGAGTCTTTACTCTACTTTTCGTGGTCACTCACACAAATGCAAGGCTCCGCTTATCCCTCGCAAACTGTACCTACTTACCTACCTAGTTATTCATCCACATCCCAAACTTAGTAGGTAAATAGTCATGGACCTACAAACACTAGACAGTTTTATACCAATCAAACCTATTCCAAGAACAACAATCATTAGAAAATTTCACGCCATAAGTTAGTCATCTCAAAATCACCACTGATCACTCCGACCTTCGTTATAATCATAAGGCTAAATTCGCATTTGAATATCAAACTGCATGTTTATTGGGGTAAAGTAGTAATTATCTATGCAATGAGACCATGAAGGCGCATGACTGTTAGAATTATTAATGATGCGTATATTTTGTATTGTTTATGGTTATAGGAAGGGCAGATTCATCAAGTATTTAATTAGTACACACTAACAAAATGCCACTTTTTTTTCTTTCCAAAGAGATAGCCTAAGTTCTAAACTCCCATTTCGCCACTCACTTGTTGTCGTGCTATGGGGCGAGTCTATTGCAGTATTTGTCTTTGTTGTACTTGTAGATTTTTAAGCTATTGAAGATGACATTGGACCCAGTTTTCGAGTTTAATAACACATAAAAGAATATGCAGTAGATTTCGTGGTGTTCATTTATTTTAAGAACAAAAGATTATGCAATTTAACCGTTTACGCAGAGTACGCAACCGACGCAGCTCTTAAAAGAATTAAAGTAAATAAGATAAATATTAGACACTTCCTTTGGCTAATAACTAACACACAATTTACAAAATAAATAACATTTGAAGTGCGTATGGTAGGACCTATGTCACTCGCTTAACAATCGCAAAAAATACGTGACGTCAACGACAACTCTAAGTTGTAAGTCAGTAAGGGTTGTCTCTTGTTTGTGATACGGCATTGCCCATAGACCATAATTATTGGTCAAATTATGCTGGTACTTTCCAGACAACCCTAACGTTCGAATTATGTTCTCTGTAAAGAAAAGAATGTGCTTTAATTAACGTCAGAGTGCAAGTTCTGTCCTATTCTGTGCCTATAGGCACAGAATAGGGAGCTTACATACAGAACTTGCACAGAAATAAATAAAGAGTATAGTTTCTTTCTTTAATAGGGAATAGTACTTACATACCAAACTTGCATAATTAAAGCACATTCTTTTGTTTACAGAGAACATAATTCGAACGTTAGGGTCGTCAGGAAACCTATACATTAGGACCACCATGAATACATAAACGAGACTTGTTACGAGACACCACCACTATAATTATTTGTAAATTTAAATAAGGTATTTCTATTTTCTTAATGTCTCTCGGGCAGTCTCGGGAATCATCGTCCATGTCCATAAATTATTGGATTTATCTTCTAAAAACTAAAATTTTAGTTGAATTTAGAACTACATAGTTACGTATTTCAACATTACCTACCTATTCATTGAAATATATATACCCCTAACTACCTACTTACTTTAATCCGCAGGTCATGAATTCATGATGAACGAAAACAAACTGGATTTCTTGTCTTTCTGTCCTTCGTGTTATTCTAATTACGTGTGGTCTTGCGGCTTAAGACATTAGTAAACGGCTCATCTAACAGTGAATCTCAAGGAGTCTAATTGTATATCCACGATGTAATTATTTTGGGACATAGGCTGACACCAAATACAGCACATGACCTTAGCCTGCTTGCTCAAGTTCGACGAAATCTGGCCTATTATATGCCTAGTAAATTGTACCTACTCTATTTATAGACAATATAGACATTGGGCACCGCGCTACCATTGCAGAGTCTCTGCTTATTCGCTCAATTACATAAATAAAAACTTCGGACATACATTGGTGGGGTTAAATATTCTACATTCGCCCACCTGCAAGGAATGTATCGAATTAAATAAATTACAAGGGGGGCCGTGTCTTTGTTTTATCACAGATTCGATTTCCGACCCGATTTTTGTGTATAGATTTGTTGTTTGTCTGCTATTCAACTCGTAGAAAAACTCCAATGTATATTTTAATGCATTATTCACCATTTAACATGCAAATCATTGTTTAATGTGGTCAATGCTTAAAAGTTAGAATATTTATGAGGACCACGTATTTGCAAGCAAATTAGGTGGTAATATCGTCGAAGAGGATAATAGATAATTGTGTAAAGAATGACTAATAATTTTTTTTTATAAAAGCAAAAAGACTGATGTCCATGTGCTTTAAAAATAAATTGATTAAAACAATGGGGTAAGATGTTGAACATCTTACCTCATTGTTTTATCATGGACTTTCGCCATGTAACGCCTGATTCCATTAAATATAAATTGATTAGTTTACCCGCTTACATAACTAATTACGTAGTCTACATCATTATCCACAGAGCCTTTTCCCAACGCAGTTGGGGTCTTTTCCAGGTTAACTGCGATGCAGCTGAAATTCGATATTTTCTGTGGAACGACTGCCGTGACCTCCACAACCCATGGGCGATATCGAAGTTCTATAGTTAGACCGGTCGGATTTTTGATTTAGGGCTCCGACTACCTACCCCTAACGACTGCCATAGATGTTTGTATGACAACTGAGACCGACGACTTAACGTGCTCTCCGAGGCACGGGGGGGTTTCAATGTCTTAAGAAATAGTCACTCATCCTATGACCAGCCTGCCTCGATGTTGCTTAACTTTTGCAATGTGTTAACTTTGTCGGTTCCCACTAGACCATGAGCCCGTAGGCTACATATAGGTAAACAAAAATAAATAGGTACCTACGCATCACATTCCAAGTTAGGTAGATAATAATCGCCCTCGTAATAATGTTAACTTCTGTGATTTTCATACCACAATTCACAGTAAATTCCGGCTGTCCGGAATTTTACGGTCCGGAAAATTCCGTGTAGCTGAAGCTACCATCCAGGTTTTTCAGTCCGCCTCGGTCCGAAGAATTCCGGACGGGGCGGCCGGATCCGTAAAATTCGGTGTAGTGCACAAACGACCTTAGTGCATTTGAAGTCTTCAGCTGAAAGTATTAGGTTTTTAGACATTAAATCTTCGTTTGCGAATTGTTCAAGATGTCAGAAAGTCGTTATTTGGACAGATTAAATTCACGGTAGTCGACGGTTTTCCGCGTAGGTCGTATGGTGCTTCTCATAAAAACATTAACACAAATTTATATTACCTAATAGCTTTTATGATTCATTCACAAATTAATGGTAATCAAATCACTGACATCACACCACTTCTGTATTTTAGTATTCAACAAAAATAGATTGTTAAATTAATTAGGTAGGTACTTAAGTATATTAATTTGATATTAGGTGGAATTGTCTGGTTCCTTATAGGGGAAGGTTGTGTAAATTAAAACACTGTTCTATACTTGATGTGTCTATGTCTTCAGTATCTAGTACTGAAGACATAGACAATACAGACTAGGCCAGAAAAGGAAATATTCCAAACAACGCGATTGTTCGACACTTCTAGAACTAAAAGGAACCGGTGAGTTTTGCCACTGGAGAGTCCATTGGGAACATTTAAAATGTGATATTTAGATAGAAATTATAAATCACAAAAACTAAAATGTCATCGGTAGGACTCAAACTTACGGCATTTCTCTAACAATGGGGATGACGAATACAGACCAATCTTTGCTTCTGTATAATTTCTAGAACGCGCTATTAAGGTTTTTTTTTAATTCCGCGAAACCGCGGCCGCTCGCATGTCAATTGCTGCGGGTGTTTCTGGTAAGCCCAGAAGGTGGCCCATGGCTTCCAGTGGCGCCCGGCGGACTTTGGCCACCTGTGTGGCCTCTTCGGGGATTTTGTCGGAATGAATGGTTGGGTTTTATGTCGCGTCGGTGAGTGAATCTGGTTGCCTGCTGTGGGGCAATGCCCCCGCAGCACGCAACCTGACGCAACCCTTCTAGCCTGCTTCTGTAAGGACGGCGGGTAGCTATCACGCCGTCCTCAGGCCCCGATCATGGAGGTCGATGGTCTGCGTCGCACTGGCCACTGACTGCGGAACTCAACGGGGAGGGTACGCTCCCTCTCCCTCTCAGCCGCCTCCTTCGCGAGCATGACTTGCTCGCAGAAGGACACGGCCGCATTCCACCAACTCGCGATGGAGGCCATGGCTTGGAGTATGGTTTCCAGCGAGAGGATATCCATGCCAGACCCACTACGAGGTCCCGGCGCTGACTCGCCCACTTTGAGCACTCCACCAACGTGTGGAGTGCGGTGTCGTAGTCGGAAACCTCGCAGTGTTGACAACGGGGTGTGACCTCACGAATCACGATGGATGCGAAACAGATAGCTACAGAAGCATCCATGCCCATTAACGATCTGCGTCGAACGATACGTGAGGTCACCATGCCACCTCTGCAGCCACTCGTCCATGATCGGTCTAACCGCCGCGATTACGGTGTTTCCCCATTTTGGTTGCTCAAGTCGCACCCTCCAAGTCTCCATGAGATCCTGGCGGAGTTGGGACCGCTGGTCCTCGATTTCTCGAGTCGCAGGCATGTTGTCCTTCTCCAGCGCCTCCGCCATTTAAACATGCAGCCTCTCCGGAGATCGTGCGGTACCCCGGTATGGTTTTGACGGCCAAGTTCCTCAGTGGCCGATTCAGTAGAGAATGGGGTAAGACGTTCCTCTTGACCGTCAATCTTTCCGCCCATACGGGAGCCCCGTATAGGGCCATACTCCGCACGATCCCCAGGTACAGTATCTTGCAGGAGGCGTTGGGTCCCTTTAGGTTGGGCATGAGTCGCGAAAGCGCAACTGATTTCCCCGTCACTTTAGGGACCAAACTTCAGAAATGTGGTCCAAAGTTCCATCGGCTATCAAGTACGATCCCTAGGTACTTCATCGAAGGCTTGATGCCGATGCTAACGCCATCTACAGGTATGAGTCCGTGAAAACAAAGAACCTCGGACTTGTGCAGGGCCACCTCCAGTTCCAGCCGCCGTATCCGACCCACGACTTGAGCAACACCCGTCGTGACCTTGAGTGCTACCAGTGGGTACCTACTTACCTAGGTGATACTTACCTACTCGTATAATGTGATAGTAAAATTATCGTGTCTGTCAAATAATTACACTATTAAGTAGCGGAGCAGCACTGGAAAATGTTGCTAAAACGGGTAAAATGTATTTCTCTTGAGAGCGAAGACATTCGCGGGCGTCCACTAGTAATTTAATGGCAGAACGTTAGCAGGATCAAGCAGTGTATCAATAATATTTAATGACTAATACTTAATTGAATCTGATACTAGTTAGGTACGTAGTTGTTAGATAGTAAGGCCGTTGGTGATGTGCTACAGTTATAGACCCAGAGCCCGTAGACATATCAGAGAAGGTCTAGGAAATCTGAACGTTTTTGTCTGAAATCAAGAAAGTTACGCGGTCGCCTGAGTAAATAGCGCTAAAGGTCATTTATCTGGAAGGTAAAAAGTACCTACCACCAAAATTACCTTCTTTTTTCAACTGACTTCCGAAAAGGAGGAGATTCCTTTTCGACTGTATGTTTTTTTTATGTTTGTTACATCTCTGGACTGGGTGAACCAATTTTGTTTTTTTGGTCCCATTTCGACAATTATTTGATCCCATTTCGGTAATTTGAAGTGTATATAAAATTCGGTAAAAATTTAAACGTGCCTCAAATACCTATTTTAGCTATTGTTGTTTCCGTGTTTCTTTAGGACCTGGAAGGGTAAGGACTCTCGCAAATGACCTGACCCTGGCATATTTTTTTTCCTTTCTATTTAGATACTTACCCATTTAACTTTACTTTAAAAATAATTCCAAGTTGCCTCAAAAATCTTGTTTAGTAATTTTGTTCCGTGTTTGTTATTTATTTATTTTATTGTATTATATTTATTATAGAGTTTGTAAAAGAACCGCTACCCTCCAGCCAGGTTTGTTTTTGTGTCAGAATATAAGAGGACAACAATCTAAATAATTTCCAAATTGCTTCAATCACCTTCCCTATGGGCAAAATACTTTGAGAAGCACCTGGCTAGGGTAAAGACCCTCGGAAATGCCCTGGCATTCTTTTTCTTTGTTTTTAAATATTTAACTAAATGTCTTAAAAAATGCCAGGTTACCTCAAACACCTTTGGTAAAAAAAAAAAATTCGTTTATAAATCCCTATAGGTTGTAAAAGAACCACTACTCTCCAGCCAGATCTGCGTTGTTGTGTTAGGATATAAGGACAACAATCTGACAATCTTTCTGATTGCTTTAATAACCTAATCTGATATGTCTATGGGCTCTCGTGCTATACTAACGCAAATGAGATGAGACCTCAGTCGAGACCACTACATTAAATAGACAGGGCATCCGTTTCGTGAGCGGTGCGCGGGCGCATCATGGCACGTCACTCCGCGACCTTCGACAAAACGGATGCTCTTCAAAGTGATGTAGGTACCTACCATCTACATACAGTCAGCACAGAGGTATTTATGTATAAGTATCGATTCGGTCACATGATAGTGTCCATATTCTTAGACACGACCACTAGGAGTGAACATTTAAAATGGAACAGTAGGTAAACATCTGCCAAGTTATTAAGTATTATAAGTGTATTTACATAAACCTTGTTGTCGAGTTTCCGATATTTCGGCACTATTGCAAGCGCCATGGTCACAGAGGAACTGTCAGTACATCGCGAAATAGTTTTAAGGTAAACCGTATCGGTCTACCCTCCTTCTCACTCATTTTTGTCGCGCACCACTACTATTGTCCGCACTGTTCTCACTACCAACTCGAACATGATCACGGCACACAATACTCACGGTATCCACTCGCGGTTTTTGTATAGGTTGTTATTTTTTGTGTGTAATGTTTTTAGTTTCTGAATTTCTCGTAAACAAGTCGCTGGGCAAATAGCCATAATATAACTTAGAGAAGGGCCACATTTCATAGTGAGATCAGTACCGATAGATATTATTTTGTCTGTGACACGACCCACGACCAAGGTTTCAACGAAAAAAAACTCAAGCCATAAAATCCCCAAAAAAATCGACATAAAATATATGCTATTGTGTGCCTTCGTGCTTGGTAGAGAATTAATAAGTAACCATTTACTCGGGAGAGGCCACAGGCGTGAAGTGTGAAAGTCCGCCGACGCGCGACGCCCTGGGTTTAACTTTCCAATGACCAGGGGCGTTCGGTAATGACCGCTGGGCGGTTATCTTCTTTTTTGAAACATATTCAGTAAACAGCATTATGCCTTCGTCAATAAAAGAGCTATAATAGGTACCTTTTTTTTAAATGCGCTAAAAAAGGAGCTGTTTAATGTTTGAGCAGCCCTTCTTATTTTATTTAAAAACGTGGCTCCATCGATGATTTCCCCAATGTCCAGGTAATGCTTGGTTACTAGATAGTCCCGCACAGAAGAACTAGTTATTCCTAACTAGCTCCAGGTGCAGAACAAGAAACGTTGTTCGGTATGTGAGTGTCTGGAATCCGATTTTTGCGGAGCGCCAGAGGTAAGCAGAAAAGCCACCAGCCACGCGCTCAACAAAAATCGAACTCCAAGGAGCCCTTAAATTAAGATTTTTCATACCCAAACCTTCCCAAACATCACTTTTGAGTATCTGAATATTTGAGTGACGTTTCAGTATTTGGCTATGTGAAACGAAAAATTCATCTAGTATAAGGAATTAAAGTATAAACCCATGTCTTTATGAAAACTATTTTATTGTCGGTTAACAAAAGTTAAAGATAATAAAATTAAAAATAACAGCTCTGTTATTGAATGAAACAATTCTCCTTAGGAATAATCAGGTTAACTTATATTATAACTATGCTTATAGAACAAATCATCAATACTTGCAAAAATTAAAATTAAAGAGTTAGTTATTAGAAAATTAAGTTTATGTTCACAACAAAATTGGTATTCAGTACACCTCCACTTTCCAAATTAACAGTTCAGATTAATTTAATACTGCGCGCGCAATGAAAAATGTCATCCACGTGGAATTTGTTGTCATGGAAACCTAGATAACAACAATGGACGGACGAAAAACGATTAAGAAAAGAATCGACTTACCCCCTTATAACCAGCGCAAGATGACAATGGGATTGGCGGCCATGTTGGTGACGTCATGATGTTAACCAACAATACTGTTTTGTTGTCCGTAGGTACTTTTCTACGATTGATGACGTCACGGTGCGGTTATTGTGACAAGGTTCTATCCCACTCACATCGTGCACGGCTTATATTCATAATGAGTTAACAGAGGTTGATTTTTTTTTAATCAAGCTTTTATCATCATATTATTACATTGTCATGCGACTTACATACGCGGGAAAGGTTTCAGCTCAACCGGAAACCGGGAAGTGTGTTAAATTTAACTTGCAAAATTTGATTACACACGGACATCGGGTCAGGTGAAAGTAAATAAAAGCTTGTAAAATAGGTACCAATTGTCATAAAAGAAATGGGCACAATCTGTTCTCTTGCACACCTTACAGAGCATTATATATATATATAACTTTACAGAGCATAATAAAATACGAGTAGTATGTAGAAAGATACACAAAGACATTTCAGAGGAGATCCCAAAATCAAAATGCAAATGTGTGGGTGAAATAGTGTTGTGTATACACTATGAAATACACAAAATATCGATAGTATTGAGTGTTATTTTTAAGTAATACAATAGAACATCACTAAACCGTTATACTTTAAGGTTACCTCTCCTTTTCGCTCTGGCATTAGTACAAAAAACCAGCCAAGTGCGTCTCGGGTCATGCATAGAATAGGGTTCCATAGTCATGTTATAATAGCCTATAACTCCTGTTCTAAAAATCAAAGAGAAAAAAAGTCATTTTCACTTTATGTGTAGTCCCGGGAGGGAGGCAACCCAAAAAAAAGTTTCCATTATTTTATTATAAACCACCGTTATAAATACACATATTTATGCAAAGTTTAATTTTTCTAGCTTTAACCGTTTAGGAGGAAAGCCGAGAATGGACAGACTGACGAACTGACATGACTAAACTATGTTTCTTTAAGCCAGTTTAGCATTTAGGATATTATATATTCAAAAGTTTTTTTATTGCATAACATAACCATCAAACAGTTCAGCTTGGTGAAAACCGCATCAAAATCCGTTGCGTAGTTTTAAAGATCTATGCATACATAGGGACGGACAGACTTTGTTTTATACTATGTTATAATTTTATGAAATCAAATAAAAATTTGTCTAATCTAATTTCTCTGGGAACCTTCCTAGTCGGCAATGACGTGGAAGATTTTTGAAACGATATTTTGTTATGTACTTAAATATTTTTAGTATATAATTATGTATATTGTAATTCTTATTGTAAATAAATATGTGATCTAATCTAAAACAATCATTCCGCAAAACAGGCGTGAAGTAAAACATTATACTTCATATTGCCATGGTTTATCGATACATCGATAATCGTGACGTCATCAGGTGGTCAAGCCCTATCGTAAAAGGATATTCTCCTATTTTACGTTATTTAAGAACAATTCTTCTTTGTGAATAGGAAATATTACTGCAAAATGCAAGGGTAATCAATGTACTTTGATTAGATTTTATTACTTATTTGATAAACCCAAGACAGAAACAAACATCTGTTATCTAAGAATTGATGGAAAACTTTGTATTAACCTGTGAAACGTGTAATTATTTGGATTGTCTGCTTTAGTCGCATTACAATTACTTAAAGAATAAGACACCATGGCTCTTATATACAGTGTTACTTACTACACAAGGATTATCTTATATTTTAGAAATCTAATATTCGCCAGTTATCAAGGTAAACGCTATTTTTGCAATTTGGAAAACTACGGAAAAATCTTGGCCACTTACACTGACACACATATATAAAAGTACGTCATCGTCCATCTTTATTACACATAGGCAATGTTCGAATGACTTCTCCGGACTTCTTTCCCACGCTCTGTTGGTCTATTAAGGGAGCGAAGCGAGCGGCATCCCAAGTCTCTGATTTTAACCAATAATAGCATTATGAATAAGGGCGTAAGTGTTTTTTTAGATCGGTTCTATATAAAATTGTGCTGAAATTTATTCTCCCTATCTATTAGATATTAGTTGTTTTACATTAAGTTTTTTGTTCTGTCGCCTTCGGATCATTTCTATTCACAGGGTTGACTTTACAAGTGATTTTGTACGATTCGACCATTTTAACAGAATCTCTAACTAAAATAGTGGACCTAATGGTGAAGGAGTGAGAGAAACAATTTTGTGCGACGGAATCACACAAGGCCGTATGGAAACTCAGATATAAACGATAATGGAACTTATCTGTACGCTGTTTAAGTTTTAATTCTACTCGACCGGGGAGTTTGTTACCTTTATGAGATGACGATATATACTCAAAATCTTCTAAAGTGACGTCTTTATTGTTCTCATCTCTTACACATACTAACCAATTCTGTGGAGCTCCAGGTGTAAACTGAACATTATTTATTTCAGCATCCAAACTAACATTAAAGTAAATAATAAGGTTACCACACTTTCTGTTCACAAATAAATCATTTTTGTACAATATCATGTTTTCTGGCTCAGAAAACTTCGGTTCGGGTAAACGTACTTTGAAATCTTGACATACATTTTTTGCTAGGTTAAGTATTTTGATACAATGATTGTTAGTATCTGCTATGTAGAGGTATTTACCGTCTTGTGTCGCAGAAAGACCTGAAGGTTCATTGAAAGTGGCCGGATCAGTACTTTCTATCATAGTCGGTATTAGGGAAGTGACTTTTTGTGGTCCGATATCAACTTTTTTTATTTTATTATTGTATGTGTCAGCTATGTATAGAGTTTTGGATGATTCACAGTAGGCCACGCCCAGAGGATGTTGGAGTTTCGCATCAAAACCTGTGTCGTCTAAATCTCCGAAGGCGAATAAATTCTGTAAATAAATGGTACGGTTAATGTTAAAATACTCTATAAATCTATAGTATCACGAATTAAATGGTTATCCTAAGAAGCGAAACATTCCTCGAGAACCATTCTATCCATAAAAAAACCGCATCAAAATCCGCTGCGTAGTTTTAAATATCTAAGCCTTAGATCAAAAATACTATAGATATTAGATTCAGTACAAATACAACGCGGAATCTTGGCACTCGAATACTATATAGGTAATTATTACAAATACCATCTTTTTTTTTTTTTTTTTTTTTTATATTTGGTTCGCCAAATTGACGCCGCCCGCCTGGTGGTAAGTCGTGACGACGTCTAGCGAT
Source organism: Nudaria mundana (assembly GCA_963556515.1). Taxonomy (NCBI): domain Eukaryota; kingdom Metazoa; phylum Arthropoda; class Insecta; order Lepidoptera; family Erebidae; genus Nudaria; species Nudaria mundana. The sequence continues at coordinate 7,916,056 of OY748291.1, forward strand.
TGTGGGCCACTCTCACAGCACACATTACTATTGAGAGTGGCCCTCAACTTGACGACCTACTGATGTGCCTCTTCACGCTCCGCTTAAAGAACCCAGGATTATATGTGGGAGGAAACACGTGCACAGGCAGGGCGTTCCAGGCCACTATCGTTCGGCAGAGAAACGAACGTTTAAAACGTTCGGTTCTCGCGAACATGCTATCCACTGTGTGGGGGTGGCATCTCTGCCCGGCACGAGTCGTTCGGGATCGGAAGGAAGAGGGTGGGATCAGATTGAAGAGCTCTTCAGAACACTCGCCGTGGTAAATACGGTAGAATGCGGCCAAGGAAGCTATTGTTCGGCGCTGAGCTAGCGGCTCAAGGCTTCCCGTTACCTCCGGACAACCTATAATACGGATAGCCCGTCGCTGCATAGCGTCGAGAGCGTCCAGCAGATACTTCGCGGAGCCGTCCCAGAGGTGAGAGCAGTATTCGACGCAGGGTCTAATCTGCGTCTTGTACAGCAGACACCTCCGGTCCGGTGTAAAGAATCTCTTTACCTTATTCAGTATTCCTAGTTTCCGCGAAGCTAGCCCTATACATCTTTCGATGTAGTTTTTATTATTGAGCTCTCGACGAACGTCTATGCCAAGGATATCAAGGTTGTCCTTCATTGGTAATAATGCATTCTGAAGAGAGGGTAGGGGAAGGAAAGGGGATTTCTTCGCAGTAAATGCACACGCCTGTGTTTTGCGGGCATTGAACTCGACCAGGTTCTCGGTACCCCATTGAGAGATATTGTCGAGGTTACGGACGAGATCAGCCACGAGTCGTCGCCTCTCCTCCTCAATCTCAGATCGCCCCGCCGTCGGACGAACCGAGTAACTCCCGTGCAGTGTGCTGTCATCTGCATAGCAATGAATGTTCCCGAGGGATAGCATATCATTGATATGCAGAAGAAAGAGAGTTGGTGATAGTACGGACCCCTGCGGTACCCCGGCATTCACTTGCAAGAAGCGAGAAGCCTGGCCATCGCAGAGGACCCGCACTCGGCGCTCGTTTAAAAAGCTGGCAATCCAGCTGCACAGTTGAGGAGGTAGACCATATGCCGGAAGCTTGGAAAGGAGCGAAGCATGCCAGACCCTATCGAAGGCTTTGGCGATGTCCAGGCTAATAGCCAAGGACTCGCCGTGCCTTTCCATAGCCCCACCCCAGACATGCGTTACGAATGCCAGAAGATCACCCGTTGATCGCTTTGGCCTGAAGCCGTATTGTCGATCATTGATTAACGAGTGATCCTCTAGGAATTGCATGAGCTGCTTATTTATAAGGAGCTCAAGCACCTTGCAAATGACTGAGGTGACAGCTATGGGTCGATAGTTGCCTGGATCGGACCGATCCCCTTTCTTGGGGATCGGTTGTACGTTCGCCTCCTTCCAGACCTCCGGCACGAGCCCTGAAGAGTATGACAGGCGGTACAGACGCGTTAATACTGGAGACAACTCAGCTGCACATTTTCGTAGCACCACCGCCGGAATGCCGTCAGGGCCACTGGCTTTCCGCGTGTCGAGTGACCGCAGCACTGCCCGTACATCACATTGCCTCATAACAATATCAGGCATTGTGTGGCCACAGTTGGCGATGGCGGGGGGCTGCAGGCCACGGTCGTCGACCCAGGAATTAGCCGCAAAGAGGTCTGCGAGCATATCCGCTTTCTCTTGGGCTTTGTGAGCCAGTGTTCCATCTGGGTAACGCAGCGGTGGCAGCGAGGGCTGACAAAAGTTAGATTGCACGGCTTTGGCCAGTTGCCAGAATCCACGGCTGCCCGTGGGATGGGAAGTGAGCTCCTGACCAAGCCGCGCGACGCGCTGGGCATCCGCTCTCTTAAAGGCCCTCTTACTCGACTTTGTGGCCCGGTTGTACGCTGCTTTGTGGTGGCCCACGTTTGGGTCGCGCACAGCCCGGGCCCTGATCCAGGCGCGATATGCCGACTGTTTTTGTCGAACAGCTTTGGCACAATCTCGCCCGAACCAGGGACGGGCTCTGCGGATACTGGCGACATCAGTGAAAGGCATGTAATAATCCATCCCTAAACTGATCTCGCCAGCAATAGCAGAAGCACTATCCGAAGGAGCCTTTCCTACAAAGCAGCGCTGGCTCCAGGGGACGGACGCATAATAATCGCGTAGACCGTCCCAATCCGCTGACGAGTAGTGCCATAGTCGTCGTGACGTTTGTACAGGACGTGCAGGAGGTGACACCTTCATGCCAGCGTGAACAACACAGTGGTCGGAACTACCCAGTGGGGCTCCTACCGAAACACTGTACTGGGCTGGGCGACTCGTCAGCAGTAGATCCAGCAGAGCGGGCGCGTGATCTGACCTGTCTGGTATCCGGGTGATCCCGCATACCATCTGGGTCAGACCGTGGGAGAGAGCGAACGCATGGGCGGCTCTACCCGCATGATCAGTCTTGAGGGACCCCAGCCATTCAATGTGATGGCCATTGAAGTCCCCCAGAAATACTAGGTCAGCGTTCGGGAACCGCACCTGCGCTTCATCAGCCGTCTCGCTGAGGTACTGGAAGAGCTTTGTTGTCTCAGAATCCCCTGTGTGGGATCGGTAGACGCACACGTAGATCTGGCTCATAGAGCCATGGTCTACGTGCAGCCAAAGGACGGAATTGGAGGGGTTCTCTAGGCAGCGCAACCGGCGGCAGCAAACATCCGCCCTAACGAACACGCACACCCCGGCTCTGTCTCGAAATTGTTCCTCGATGACATAGCCGGGGTAACACAGGTAAGACGTGTCGTCAGGGCGGCGTATTTGTGTCTCCGTGAGGAACATCACAGCGGGCCGTGCCGTCTCAAGGTGGTGGTGGACGGTATCGAGGTTCGCATGGAGTCCACGGACGTTAGTGAACTCCACCTCGAAATGTGAAGTTGTGGGGTTTCCTAGGGCCGCTGTGTAACGTTTATTTCTTTTTTGTTGCACTGCCATTGTAGATTTTGAAGAAGAAGCGTGAAGACAGGGTGACATTTGGTGCAGCAGTAAGTGACAAAGCGCAGGGGCTATCTTTGTCTAGAACCGTGTGGTTAGGTCGGAGCCGACTCGCCGGACGGAAGGGCTCCCAAACCCCCCTGATGCAAGGCCGCCGCTACCCCACACCGGTTACCACCCGGAGCGGCGATCCCACATCAGGATTATGCGCAACATGTGGGGCAGCCTCCTGGGGTGGTTGGCCCCAGGCGGGCCCCATGACTGTGTTGCGGGCGGCCGCGGCAACGCCGTTGCTAAGGGTCTCCCTGGCCGGCGAATCGACCCACACCACCCACACTAGACTCCGTTTCGCCCCCACTGGTCCCATGCCTGCTGCACCATACATCGCCCCGGGCCCGGCGGTGCAGCTGCTGAACCCCTAACGCAACCCAGCCTGGGCTGGGTTACTTGGGGGGCTTTAGCACAGCTGCACGGTGGTACCCCCCCGGACCAACACTGTTGTACCACCTGGTACCCACGTAGGGGCCGAAGCCACTCCATAGGTACCGTAAATTAACGAGCCTCGTCCGTTTATCAGCAGGTGCGCCACTAGCAGGTGAGGTCGCTGGGGCCCTATAGATGTTGGTAGAGCCCCTTTGCACCCAATATAAAATGAACCTCTATAAAATAAACAAGATTGTACATTGATGGTTGACATAGAAATAATTTGTAATAATTAATACAAAAGCATCAATGTACAGCGCCGTTGTCGCATCCCTCGAGAGTAAGCAAGCGGAATAGGAACTTAGTACGGAAGCGGCTGAAGCGCCCAGGTGTGCAATTTTGGATAGTGGACCGAGGTGAAGTGGTGCCGTTTTTAAAGCACTGATCGGTAATCTAGGTATTTTTGATCTAAGATCTAAGCACATATAGTGGCAGAAATGAACAACTCGATTTCATGGTTTGAACCGTGTAATATGTAACCCAGTTCACTCCATTTTACTCAATCACTTTTGAGTGATATTGTAGTTATAGTTATTGAAACTGACTCTACTTATAGTTTAAACAAATTCACTCTTATAACCTTACTTGAAATTGCACTCGAAATCGCGTTCTATCGTAAATATTATAAATATGTCTTAAATAGTTTTGAAGAATTTATTAATTATATGTATGATGATGATACATCCTACAATTACCCATCAAGAACGTATTTAAGGGAAGAAACCATCAGGAACGTATTTAAGCATACACTCAATTGAGTATATAACAAAAATTTTTGATTTTGAAGGAGTATAAATGGGAGAAAAATGTACACTCTACGGAGATAGTGTGAAGAGGCATTAGGAGTGTTGTCTAAGATTATGGGGGTAAGGCGCTGTAATTAGTATGAGAAATAATAGTGACATACCAATGGATTACGATCACCACCGCACAATGTGGACACCTGTCCAGTTCCTAGCGCTAGTCTACGAATGGTTGAACTCTCCGAATCCGCTATGAAGATTTCAGGACTCGTCCCTGTTCAGAAATAAGATTCAATATTAAACATTATTTCAATCCAGACGGCCGTCAAATTACTTTCCGAACGCCCCACATTACATGGCGACCCTGCCATTAGGATAGATAGAAATGGGGAATGTCCCCCTTAGCTCTCGAGAACTGCTTAGGGTCTAATGATGGTTGACCCCTCTATGGATAGCCTTCGATCTGAAGGCAAGCCAAAAAATCGAAAATTTGACCTAGCCCTAAGAGGTCAAAAGTTATAGGCCAAAACCTATGGCGTGGTGCGGCGCGAAGCACAAGCAAGACACCGTACTAGTTAGGATAGAAGATAGGTCCAGTATAGTATAGTATAGTATACATAATATAGTATAGTATAGGTCTAGTATAGTACTAGTCTAGTAGGTAATACATATAGTATTAGGCGCTCATCAACTTGCGCGATCCTGGTGCTTATCTAGGAGTTATCCACTAACACCGAATTAAATAATTAATTTGTCTTGCATCACCAAGAGTTAGGGTTAAATTTATAAATTCTTAACCCACCAATTTCAAAGGGTTACGATGACCGTGGGATGGAACCTTGTCACAATAACCGCTTCGTGACGTCATCAATCGCTAAAAAGTACTTAATCATAGAAAAACGTTATTCGTACTTTTTAGCGAATGATTCCATCCAACTGTCATAGTGCGCGGCTTCTAATGAACTGACCGTTCCTGAGCGCGAGCGCTGACGGCTGCGCGAAGGCTGCGGTGTGCGCGTACGCACTGTTGCGAGCCGCCTCCACGCCCGACCCCGCCACGCACACGCACGTGCCTGGTGACAATAGGTAGATATTAATAACTATACTACTATTGGCTCCTGGAGGTATCACCAGGAGAGTCGGGCTTACTATATCGCGGTTTACCTATAGCGATTAATATCTACGCAATATAACATCATGATACGATCGACGAGCGGTGTAGTAATGAAAAATGTTGCTATACCTACGTTACCACGTGGACGAAGTCGCGAGCGTCCGCTAGTTTTCAATATACCTATCGTGGTCAGTCGGTAATATTATATTTAACATGAAAGAACTCCATGATCATAGCACTAGGAACATACATACTTCGCATTACATTACGACTGTAAAGGCGTGATTCCGTTCTCGAAGACGGAATGCATTCCCCTTGACAGGGAAAGGCCGTAGGTGCGTGTCCTGCCGTTAACATTTCAGTTTTTGTGATTTATAATTTCTATCTAAATATTTAAGAATACTAGAAGCAAACTTGTTGCTTTTAAATACAGAAATATATGTTTTTAGAGTGATAGTTTCAATACCTATGTAGTGGTTGTTGGGAGGTATATTGAAACGCTTGTAGTAACAGTATGTGAACGAATGTTGTTTATTATCGAAATGTATTCGTATTTATATGTTACAAGCATAATATTCCCGGCACAATCAGGTTTAGGTAGGCGTGGCTTTAGACAATAGAACGGGAATAAACCTATACTTATGTTCTACTTATAATTTATTGCTTATTTCTAATTGGCTAGTTTAATTATAAGGAGGTGTGGCGTATGCGCAACGAGACATTGGTAGAATATTATCGAAGGTTGTCGAAGATTCTCGACCCGCCTTCTTGTATTATCTGGACGTTTCTTACATATGACGTCAGAGATTCGTTAAGTACGCGCCATACCTACCATTAAATTACGAGACGCCCAGGACTTAAATTGGCTGTGCCATAGCGGCCGGTACGTAAGATTTTGTTACATTTCATCGCAAGGCCGTTGCCTTTACATGTTTCAACAGGTCTCAATTTTTTTTTCAATATTACACTATAGCTGCTGCTTTTTAGTAAATTCATTTGGCCATTTTGGACATAACCCATTATATGTCTGCCCGGTCACGGCAATAGGCTTGCCCCCTATTACGTTGGACCAAAAATACTGGCAAATTGGGGGGTGTGTAATACACCGCTGCCTACCCCTTCGGCGATAGAGGCGTGATATGTGTCTGTAAATTAATATTAAAATACCTTCATTGAAAGTTTTATATTTCCACCAAATGGTAGTATCGAGGAACAGCGCCCATATCTGGTGTGAGCCGGCGCATGCTATTAACAACACGCGGCGTTTCTCGTCTTTCTTTTCCTTTTCTGAAAACAATATACATGTATAAGTAAAAACCTTTCTCGAGAACCTATTGATTGTTGAAAATAGCATGAAAATTGGTGCAGTTTACAATCGTTTTGAGTTTATTGTGTTAAACAGGCAGACGCGGCAGAGGAGTTTGTTTTCAACCGACTTCCAAAACAGGAGGTTCTCAATTCGACTGTATGGAGTGGGTGAACCAATTTTGTTTTCTTTTTTAAATGAAAGATTAATTGGTCTCATTTCGGTAATTTTAAGTTTTAAATATTTTTTTTTGTGTTAATTTTAGACGTCACTTTTATATAATATGTAGTGATCATAGCCAACTGATCTCTTCCATCATAATGTTGTTTTTTTTTTCATCATAATATATTTTTAGTTATACCTTTATTCTCCTCAGGTTCACCGTCCTTATCCGGCACGGTCTTGTCTCCGGTTACCGGAGGCGGCGGCGGCGGCGGCAATGGCCGGACAGACATGTCCATGTCCGGAGTCGAGTAGACCAGGACGTCCCAGGGCGACGACAGAGCTTGGAGACCGAGGTATTTGCCACCTTGGAATAACGGTAACTATGATTAAAAAAAGCTACACCAATATAAAGATGACATTTCTGTAAACTTTATCACATGTTCCAGTACAAACATTAGTAGCGTTTCGATAATACTGAAGAGCGCAAATCTCAGGAACTACTAATTCAAATTTAGAAAATATTTTTGTCATGAATAGTCGTTTTATCGCGGAAGGCTATGTTGCAAAAGTTGATTCAAAAGGGTTACAATCAAAAGGGTTTGCAAAAAAAGCTGGAAGAGATTGAAATAAGTGGTGCCTTTGTATTATACCTCTATCCCTATTGTCATACTTCTCGCTCTTTTACCTTCTTGTGTGTATATAAATAAATAAGTACATAATAAAACATTTCTATACTACATACCCAAATCGCCATGTGTAGATTGCTCCCCGGTACCGGCCAGAATCTCGACAGTCCCTTCATCTAGATGTATCGCTCTCAAAGCGTGGTTATTTGTGTCACAAACGGCCAACACATTACTGGACAACCAGCATATACCTTGAGGAGAGTTGAATTGTGCTTCATTAAGCTCTGTGAACAAGAAAAATCAATGTGAAATCATAATATTGACTACCGAAAATAATTTTCTTGGTGCTCCTTAATCAGATATTTGTAATTCAGATGGATTTTGTAATTTACTTGATTATGCCTGCTAATTTTGCATGCCAGTTGGCGGAAATATAAACTATGTATGTACCTCTGTACTCACCTGTATTTCGCAAAAAAATAAAGAATTGAATTGAATTGAAAATATGCGTCTATACCTGCATACTAATATCCTACTTTCTACTAATATTATAAAGGGGAAAATTTGTATGGATGGATGTTTAGATCTGTGTTACTCTTTCACACGAAGACGACTGAACTACTGAACGGATTTTTATGAACCCTGACAATAATGTAGTTGTCATCATCAAAATTACACAAGGCTATGTACTTTTTATACCAGTAATGTTTTCACGTGGAATTAGAAATGTAATAACTATATCACGAGGGTGAAGCCGCGGGCAACGTGTATTATATATTTGTTTGGTTGAAAGCGCTAATCTCAGGAACATCTTTAATACAGAAACAACTAGCAAAGGAAAATTGCATAGATATGCTTCCACTGTAAATGAGTAAGTAGATAACCTCGACAATGTCAGAGCCTCGTCTGCTGATCAGCTGGGGTACCACATGCAGGTTGGGACGGCTTGGGCTTCTAAGATCTTGAAGAGACTACTATAAAAAGAAATATTACACTCACTGCCATCCTTGAAGCCCGGATCAGTCCCGCCGATAATTCTTAACACAATTCCTGAACAATCAGTTAGCAACACTCGATGATTTCCCGTGTCAGAGATGGCTAGGAACGGCTCTTCAGGACGACCTCGGTAGAATGGGTTTAGGGAAATCTGTTAAATACAATAATTAAATAAGTTCACGACCGGTGCAACCTGGGTGAAACGTCCGGCAATAAAAGGTATGGACTTAGACCTAGCCTAGTTCAGACACGGCGGGAACCGCGAGGTTTATGAATCGGTTGGGAACCGCGCGGGTCTACTTCAGACGTAATCACGCGATTATTTTGATTTTCTAGCGGCTAAGTATTCGTGTTTCTCGAAAAAAAAGTCGAATACAAATATTTCGATAAACTACTCCATTTTTTCATAATATAGATCATCTCGTTGAGAATTTATAAGTAATTCTATAAATAATTCAAAACCGTACACGAAACAGAAGCCAAGTAGATTGCAATTGATTTAAAAAAAGGTGACATTTTGATCAGTCTCAATTTCTAAAGTTAGTAAATTTTGTAAAATATCTCATAAAGTATCTACATTACTATTGAAATAATAACAAATATATCACGAACAAAAAACAATTATCAAAACCAGATATCAAAAATATTGTATTAACTAACCTTACTGGGAAAACACAACACTTCTTCTTCGCTAGCCTTTAAATGTTTAGCTGGACTCATTGGTAGGGAAGAGAGAGAAATGCGAGAGCCATAATGTGTTAGAATAGCACCGACATACGATACCAGCTCCTGCCGGTGTCCCTCGCCAGTTAGGATGAATAGAGGTTTGTTGCCTAGACCTGACAAAAACAATGTAGCTGTAGTGAAGAAACATTCTGCCAACTAATCGAGCCTTCACTTCCCTAGAACTCTCTACACACAAGACCATCAACCTCCATGATCGGGGCTAGCAACCCGCCGTCCTTACAGAATCTGGCTAGGAGGGTTCCCGACCCCAAAGATGCGGGACAACACCCGACCTAACTCTGTGACAGAGGCCACATAGGTGGCCAAAGTCCGCCGGTGGCGCCACAGGGAATACTTCCGAGTGCGTACGCGGTGTGCGCTCGGCTATGGACGTAGGGGCCGCCGTTGCGGACAAAAAGAAGCCCAAGACCTCGAAAACTTGCGATCACATTATTAAGTAGATTTTGTAGACCAATCTCAGTATGTGATTTACGGCGCCGATAGAGAGTCATCTACCAGTAGTTAACAAACTAACAACTATGGTGTCGGGCTAGTGGAGTCTTGGCCAGTAGTAGAAGTTCTTCTGGAAAGGTAACAGTCGCTGGCTTGATTCCAGCGCAAGACCATCTTTTTGTGATTCATAATTGTAAAATTATTTGAGAATAGGCTTGTCTCCTAGTATTACTATGCATTTGCCAGTAATATTGATAATCACACATGTGGACATATGAAACACATCAGAGTTCCTTTTGGGGTTAATATTGTGGCTCTGTGAGTGTAGCAGATCTTTGTACATACATATTACCATGCTTATACATATACCCGAGAAGATAGGCATAGGTGCATTACTACCATGCACCATAATAAAGAGACTGCTCTTTAGCGATAAGGCCACCTATTGTACTTATTTTTTTGAAGGCATGTGTAATTTAGTAATATCTGTTTTTGTGTAATAAGCATATCTTAATCCAATCCAAAATTCCAATTTATGAATACTTAAAATATTCACTATGATTTTAAATTAAAGTACCTAATATGAGTAAGGTTGGCCAACACTTTATTCCTAGTGCCTCCCACATATAGCTCTCAGCATCATTAACAACAGGGTGGTGAATTTCATATCTCTGCACAGCAGCTAGAACATTAGCGGAGTTCTTTTCATTGGAAAATTTGGCACAATGCACACCTATCTGAAAAGAAAAGTACATAATTTGCGGTGCATTCGGCTTCGCAGAAACTAGTAACAGAGGTGTCTGCTGTACAAGACACAGATTAGACCCTGCATTGAGACTGCTCTCACCTTTGGGACGGTTCCGCAAAGTACTTGCTAGACGCACTCAAAAGTTTTATATAGTGCTCGATAACGGCAATAGGCTTGCCCCTATTACTTGGAACCAAAAAAATTACTGGCAAAGTGTGCATAACACTGTCTAATAGATTCATTCACAAGTATTTTATTATTTTTAAGCCTAAGTTTCGAAGCCTGCAACCAGAAATGAATAGTCAAGTGGTACACCTGTCGATCAATAGACAAAACTTCTGCAAACAAAAGTTCCTGGTAAGCAATAATAGGCTCACCCAGTACCTTTTAAGTCATAATAGTCCGAGGAGTAGGTTATCGGGGAAACAGTCTTGATTATAATAATGTATGTGTCTACATCCATTCATTACATACAGTTTGATGACACTTACCACAACTACACCGTTTTCAACTTTGTGTAACTTCTCAATATGTGCCAGGTCAGGCAATACATGATAACAGTTTATACAACAGTATGTCCAAAAATCAAGTATCACCACTTTATCTGAACAGTGCTGTGCAAGTGAAAGTGGCTCGGATACATTCACCCATTCTAAATCTGAAAATTAATATTATGGTTCATGGTGTCAGAAACGAATGTATGTAAGTAAAAATAGTTTTTGATTGCCGAGACAACAGAATAGATTGGTGCATAATTAATTTTGTAGTCCTCAGTTACAGCGAGTTGTAAGTAAACAAGGTCCTCCAGTAAGCTTTCTGAATTATTCAACTATTAAATTATCTTAATATACTAAAGTTTAGGTATAAATTTTATTTTTAACATACTTTTTTTAAAGTCTTCTACTGGAGTAACTGTAGAAGAAACTTTCTTGATGTGGTTTGTAATAATAGTATCACGCTCCGTTTCATTTTCGGCAGAGCTTAACGCTTCAGTTAAGTCCATACATGCCTGTGCGACAAAATCTAGGTAGCTCGATTCCATTTTATATAGATGTTTTAAGTTAGCTAAAGAAGTAAATTTTCTATTTTCACGTCCAAAAATATTTCAAACATTTATTTACATTTACCATAGATAGGTATGCCTTTATAAATGACATTAATGACATAAAGAACCAAGAAAGAACAAGACAGGAGTACCAACGGAATAGAACCAATCCAAAAAGCGGAAATGATGTCGAGAATAAGAAGTATTCAGAATTTGAGAAAGCCCGACATAAAATACACGTGAATAACATATAGAATCATAGCAGTACAATATCGCACACCATACGTTTACTGAACGCGTTCACACTGTGCTATACTACATAGCGTTTAATATGCTTAACGCTATATAATTGAGCGATGCGCTGTGCTGGCCGCGCTATACCACTCCTACTGTTCTCACCCCACCGTCCGTACCACACACCAGCTGCCGCTGCGGCCACCGAATAATAAATCCATTGTAACGATCGTGTGGAAACTTTACAAGATCGCGGTCTACTGAGCTTACTAATTTGTAATGTGAACGCCATGCTTTATAATATAGTATGTCATCGATTGTCTTTACTATTATCGCTTAGTGAAGTGGCCGTTTTTCAAACACGTGTCAGGCTTTACTAAGTGAATTACTCAGAGACTTGGGATGGCGCTCGCTTACTGTATCTATGGAATTACTCGACCGCATAACACCCGTCTAGAAGTTGCGGGTTGCGACTGCGAGATCACGGCAAGAAGAAGGGTCATTGCGTAGTCTGACTGACGCTTACGCAAGACAAGGCGGTATGGTTGAAAGACTTCAGCCTACATGCAATGGCGATAAATAAAAATCAAAATCAAAAACATTTTAATCATTTATTCAATTTAATTCCAATTTCCCTGTTGTAGGTTTGTTTTGTTGAGATTTTTTTTTACATCACATTAACATTTTTCATTTTTTTACGTTTTTATTTGTTGATTTATGTACTTGATTTACGAAGACTGGACATTGGCAAGTTGCTATAAGCAGAGGCCATAAAAAAAGAATTGAATTGAATTCCCTGTTGTCATAACTGTCAAATTATATTGTTTTTATTTTGTCGGTTGTTGTTGCGTTATTAGTTATTTTTCTTGTTAATTTTATATTTCATTCCAAGTCTGTTTTACTATCTCAGTCTCAGCTGTTGATAGTAAATTATGTTAGAACATGGATGCGGTATTTGATATATGTTACCTGTCCTCTGAGGGCAATAACGTTGAACCAGATGATATTCCTCAGACAAAGGAAAGCGTTTGGGTCCTGGGTAGAAAATATAGCCCTGTTCAAGGTAATTTTCACATAACTGTATATTCCTGTTAAATGGAAAAATATAATAATATTATTTATTTCGCAAAACAATTTATTTTTCAGATTTGGATCGTATTAGGCGTGATATCACTTCAATTATTTGGTGTACTTATAGAAAAGGTTTCATTCCCATAGGCGACGAGGGTCTTACATCCGATAAAGGATGGGGATGCATGCTTCGATGTGGTCAAATGGTACTTGGGGTTGCACTTATTAGAATTCATCTGTCAACTGATTGGGTTTGGACACCAGAAACAAGGTAATGCGCTTTAAATACTATCAATAATATATTTCATAAATAAAATCTCGCCTGTTGTTATTATGTCAATCTTTCTAGGCTAACAACTGAATACCGAAACATCCTCAAACATTCAGATGTTTTTTGACGTTATTGTATGAAAAAAATAAGTTTAAGGGATGCTCAAACATTTAAACAGCTAAATATTTGAGTGAGGTCTCAGTATTTGGTCGTAAGTGTTTAAAATATTTGTTACAATAATTTGTAATTAGCATAAGTCTACATCTTAACTTTTCCATAACTGTTGGGATCTACTGGAATGAATAGTCTCTGTAGATATAGGTAAGAAAGCAATTGATCTAATTAATATACTTGAAAAAGAAAGACCATAATATTATCTACCAAACTATTCTGTAAACTTGCTATCATGTATACACCTACGTAAAATCTTAATAGGGCAAGTCAGCCCTACCTATCTGCAAATGCCCCCTGTTGTTCAATAGATAATAGGGTCTAACACAGTTTCAGAATTCTAGCAACACAACTGAAACCTTTGGAACTAGGAAATATTGTTAAAACAAAATACATACATACAGCCTATAATCTAATACCAAAAAAGGTATAAAATATACCTCTAGTTTACAGATAACATTTGCATTGTAAAGGTTTAATATTACTGCAACATTAGTAAATGATAAAATATGCAACTGTAGGAAACTGATAGCAATGTAGAATTAATATGACATATTAAATACCTATGCAACTTGTTTTTTATGACTCACAATATACATTAATCATCTGCTGACAGTGATTTTCAGGGTATTTACCTCTTTCAGGTCATTATTTGTTTTTATTGTCTTTTGGTTTTGTACATGCATTATTATGGCTATAATTTTGATCTTAACCCTTTCACCACTTGTGTTGCATTTATGGCAACAAATATTTTTGTGCCCCTACGAAGCAGGCTGTGTCGCGTTTCTGCTACACAAATAAATCTCGTCATATTTTTTATAGGGATCCAACATATTTAAAAATAATACAAAGATTTGAAGAGAGGAAACAGGCTCCTTATTCCATCCATCAAGTGGCTTTGATGGGTGATTCTGAAGGCAAAGAGGTTGGACAATGGTTTGGGCCCAATACTGTGGCACAAGTGTTGAAGTGAGTACTGAGTTAGTGAAGACTATAAAAAAAGAAATTGAATAGCTGCCTAATCCAAAAACAAAAAAACTGGAGTGTTGTTTGTAATTTTAAATTAGCAGCCTTTTACTAAATAAACAAAACTTATAATCTTCAGAAAAATGAATAACTTCCCAAGTTAGTATAGTAATAGTTTAACAAGAAAAAATTTATTTATTTAGGTAGTGCTGTTAATAATACAAGTTTTAAAAATGCTCCAATTGTTTCAGAAAATTAGTGGTGTATGACAAATGGAGTTCTTTGGTTATTCATGTTGCATTGGATAACACTGTTGTAAGAGAAGACATATGTAAGTATGATTTACGGTCTCATCCCATAAGGCAACATGACTGTCTGTACCAGATAGAAGACACCATGTCTTCTTATCTCAAACTAAGCAAATCCAGTGCTACGGATGGATAAATTTCAAAGTGCTTTTGTTAATTTGTGAATTACGATAAAATTTCGGCCCCCGAAAACCACCCTAACTTGATTGATGATGTTATTGCATTCCGTCAACGTTAATTCAATCTCTAACCACTCCACTACTGATGTGAACCCACTATAAGAAAATATCTTGATAGACCTGTAATGTAAATATTGATATAGTCCTATGGTATAAATAAATATATTTAAGTAGTGTTCTATAATAGTAACAAATAACGTTTTTCAGTACATCAATGTGTGGTTAACAATGACAGAGGTGACACTTCATCAACTCCAGACAATTTACCCACAGACTGGATGCCTCTCCTGCTAATAGTGCCACTTAGATTGGGACTTAGTGAAATTAACCCGGTTTATATCAATGGATTGAAGGTAATATTTATTATTTCATACTTATATTATTTATTCTCTATGAGTTGCAATAGGTCAGGATTAACAGGGAATGAACAAAAAAACCACAGAGCTGTAGGGATGTTGTATTTTTATAACCCTTTAATAGATTTGAATGCATGCAAATACATACATAAAACAGCACATGATTCCTCGACGGGGTAGGCATGTTACGCCCACTCTTTGTTAGTTTTTTTCGCAAACTTTTATGTTTGCTAGAGCCCTGTCCGTTGACAGGTATATGCACCACTTACAGGCGAGTTTGTCTTGGACCCCTAAGTTCTTGGTGGGACCCCTTTTGTTTCGAATGATTATTGGTTGGTGATTAGTTCAGTCTCTTTACTTATATTACGACTGCCGCCTCTAAGGTCCCAGGTTCGATTCCGGGTCGAATCAAATTATTTGTGTGATCCACATATGTTTGTTTCGGAGTTTGGGTATTTTCCATGTAAAATATGTAAGTATTTAGAAATATATATGTATGTTTATCAGTCGTCTAGATCCTGGTTTGGTCTAGATGATGTTGTGTGAGAATGTCCAAAAATATTAATTAATTCATTCATTTATTTTCCAGATATGTTTCCAATCTCCGCAATCTATCGGTGTAATAGGCGGTAAACCCAACCAAGCCTTATACCTGGTCGGTTGTGTAGATGACGAGGTTATATATTTGGACCCTCACACTACTCAGAGATCAGGTTTAGTAGAAGTAAGTCATTGTATCCTTTTTAGAATAAATTATAGAATCTATATATTTAATACGACAATTTGTCTGTTTGTCTGTCTGTCTGTCTGTCTGTCTGTCCGTCCGTCGCGTTTTTCAATTTACATACATTTGCATGAAATATTAAAATATTTATTCTTTTTTTTTATATATATTTGAGGCGATACAAAGTTCGCTTGGATAACTAGTTTTATTTATTATGTAGTACTAATATTACGTAGTGAATGCGATCCATGTCTTTCATGTAGCTATAAATATTTTCTTTTACAGAGTAAGTTGACTGACGAGCAAAAAGAAATGGACTGTTCATATCACTGTAAATACGCATCTCGAATACCTATGTTAGCCATGGACCCTTCTGTTGCTGTCGTAAGTATTGACCTATTGAATGTCCGTTATAAAAAAGGCGGAAACTATCCCCCTCCCCTCCCGCCCCCACTACCAAAACAGCGTCCAATTTTTGGTCGTTGACAGTTGACGTATAATTTACTAGCATCCAGTTTTTGATCGTCGACACTAAACTCATTATACAACACGACATGTACATATTTTATTTAAATTATTTCGTTTATTCATTAACATTCTTATTTTATACATTTTTAAATAGATTTATAAAAAACACAAATACATTTAAAAATATAAAAAATAGTGACCCACTAGTAGCGGAGTAGGACCCAAACTACCGACGGTGGAGGCTACAGACTGAGAAACCTCCTAACAATACGGCACGTGTCGAGGATAACAGCCTTCTGAATCTGACTCTTGATCCAACAATCTAACGAGAGTCTCTTGAGATGTTGGTCGAGACTCTTCGCTATTAATCCGTTAGCCGAAATGACCATCGGCACAATGATCGTCGAGTCTACGTCCCACATGGCGGTTATCTCGAAGGACAGATCAAGGTACTTGCTAAGTTTGTCCTTCTCTGCCTTCACGAGATTCTCGTCATGCGGGACGGCGACATCGACGACGCTGGGTCCGATCAACCAACACGATATCAGGCCTATTGGCAACAATAGTCCTGTCCGTGATGATTGATCGGTCCCAGTAGAGCAACGCACGACCATTCTCGAGAATTGGCATTGGTGTGTACTTATAATATGGTACCTCGAACTCAATAAGGCCGTATTGAAGAGCAAGTTGCTGGTGGATGATCCTGGCTACTTGATTGTGCCTATGCAAGTACTCGCTGTTAGCAAGATACGAACAACCGGAAATAATGTGGCGAAGTGATTCACCAGGACGGTGGCATGCTCGACAAATGTCGACCGTACCGTCCTTCATGATGTATTTCCGATAGTTGTTCGTCTTAATAACTTCATCTGCAATTGCACAGGCAAAACCTTCAGTTTCCCCAAAGAGGTCACCGAAACGTAGCCAGTTCACCGATGCGGGCAGGTCTACATCGGGTCCTGTTAAGACTCGGTAGAACCGCCCGTGTAGCTCCTTGCTCTTCCATACGTCCTTACGGTCTTCAGTACTAAACACCTTTGGTTTACGCCAGTTCTCGTTAGCCAAGGAAAGAGGTGTCAGGCCCTTGTCAACCATCACAACATCGCTATGAATGCCACACCCATTCTGTAGGAAGTAATTCCTCAGACTGCACACTTCACGGTTATGGAGGTTCTTGGCATTTAAAAATCCTCGACCCCCCAACTTCCGTGGAATGTACAGTCTCATGACAGAAGATCGTGGGTGTAACATTCGATGCAATGTCAGTTGTTGACGGACTCGCCTATCCAGGGCGTCTAGTTCCGTTTGAGTCCACCTAAGTATGCGGAGTACAACAATAAAGGCATTACCCAACCGTTGAAAGCCCGCATTTTGTTACCGCCGGACAAAAAACTGTTAAGAACTTTTGTCAGGCGGCCAAAAAAACGTTCTTTCACCGATTTCTTAATGTCCTCTACCGCTATACCCAATGACTCTGACATACCTAGGTATCTGTATGTTTCGGTCTCGAAGAGAGATCTGAGAGTTATTATCTCAGAAAGTTGTAAATTCGGTGAATTTACAACCTTCCCCCGCTGTACATGTATAACACACTTATCAACACCGAACTCCATCTTAATGGCATTACTAAAAACTTCCGTAGTTTTTAGTAATGTCACTAAATCTTGGTGCTTCAGTGTGAACAGTTTCAGGTCATCCATATACATCAGGTGAGAAATAACCTCACCCCCTCTACGAAACCGATAGCCTAGCCCTGAATCCTTCAGCAATGTGCTAAGTGGATTCAGTGCTAAACAGAACCACAATGGACTCAAACTGTCGCCCTGGAATATACCACACTCAATCCTTATCAAGTCATGCGGACTAGAAGCGCACTCACCACTACCTGGTTGACGAAGGACTGTGGTCCATTGCCTCATACATGAGACTAAGAAGGATTTAAGAGTCGGATTAATTTTATACAACTCTAAAATCCTCCCCAGCCATGAATGAGGCACCGAATCATAGGCCTTCTTGTAGTCAATCCAGGCAGTAGAGAGGGCGCCCCTACTCCGCTTAACTTGTTGGCTAATGGCCATGTCAATAAGGAGTAGCTCCTTAGTACCACGTGACCCAGCCCTACATCTATTCTGAGCACTATCTAAGATGTTATTTGACATTATATGTGAATTTATTTTAGTTCTCAGAATAGATGTAAGGAGTTTGTAGATGGTAGGTAAGCAAGTGATAGGTCTATAGTTTTTAGGTTCCGTGGTACTACCTGATTTATGGAGCAGGAAGGTGATGCCAGTGGTCATAAAAGCGGGTAAGGAACCAGACTCGAGGGCTTCTTGATACTGTGTTGCCAAGCGTTCATGCGAGCTTCGAACCCACTTGATCCAAAAGTTGTGCAATCCGTCCGGCCCAGGACTTTTCCAGTTCTGTGCCGTACGTATTGCGCAACTAACGTCTTCGGAGTCTATTGTAATAGACTCCATGGGCTCGATGGTATCGCATTCACGCTCGACAACACGGATCCAATCACCCTCCGAATGTTCGACGGGCACCGACCATATGTCACGCCAAAATTTATTCATGGCGCGAGCATCTGGCAGTTGTCCGTCGCTCAAATGTTGTCCAGTTCCCTCCCACTCTCGGTACACCTTCCTTTGGTCACTTTGGAAGATACGATTCTGCCAGTATCTGTCTACACGCTCTCTATAGCGACGAATACGACTCGCCCATGCATATACTTTCTGCTTTAGAAAGTCAATACGTTCCGTGACATTAGCTAAGTATTGCTGGCAGCTAAAACCGGTCCCAGCGAATGCCTGAGTCACGAAACGCATGACCCGTGGACGATTATTTCCCCGGCTAAAACAGATAAGCTTCGCAATGAGAGTCCTAAATGTGCCGATACGTCGCTCGATTCTTGCCTGCCATACGGGCACACCACCCGATCGTGGTGCACGGTTAAATTCAGGGAATTTAACGCGTGCAACACGACAAGCGGTAATAGCTCCACAGTAAAGAATCGAGTGGGTATCTAGCAAATCATTGCTAGTCCGTAAGTACGGATCTAGCAACGCATTCAGGGCTCCCATCAACGCCAGATTTCGTCTATGCATGGGCAAGCGTGGTAGCCGTGGCCTAGAATTAGGTGCAAACCTATACTGAGAGATCACATCCTCCAAAGTACTCCTTAATTGCTCGCTTACCTGGATAGATATATTACTCGTATCATCTCCCGCGTCGAGCACAGTCTCAACTAAAGTGGCACTAGTTGCAACCGTGTGTGTAGCAGATGATGGTGCACTCGTTAACGCTGGAGCTGGTCGAGTAGATAACACTTCCAGGCGAAGTCGATCAAGCACAGGTTGATCCAACAACTTGCATCGTTGGATAGCCCGCACTTGATCCGATAGTCGTTGTACGGCAACGGTTATTGTTGGTTCAAGAGCCTGAAACAAAGGGAGCATCCTTGAACGGTACGCAGTCAGGTTGGTTTCCCCATCTGTAGCCTCATAATATGCCCGCATTACATTTTCATTGATGGATGAAGTCCATGGCATGCGGTGCACAATACCACCGGTAGTGGGGACCCTACTCGAAACTGGTAGGCTTTGGGGCCCAAACTGCCTCAAATTATTTTATTATTAGAGTAACTTGTGTTTATTTTATCGAAGTGTATTAATTTTCATTATGATAGTTTATCTTGAAACAGTATTTGTAATGACTGTTTCAACATTCTGTAGGTAACCAGGCACTCATGTCTCTTACTCGACCAATGTGCTGTTATATGACCATAAACATAGACCATTTTATGAATGAATTAGCTGATCGCCGCAGCTCCGCCCGCGTGATTTAGTTTACTCGTTTTCCGGTCCCGTGGGAACACATTACCGGGATAAAAAGTAGCCTATGTTACTCAGGGTGAATGTAGCTTTCCAATGGTGAAAGAATTTTTGAATTCGGCACAGTAGTATTTGAGTTTATTCATTACAAACATACAAATATTTCCTCTTTATAATAGTAGTATAGATTATAAGTATTAATGAATGGATGATACATTAAAGCGTTTTTTTAAATATAAATAAAAACAATCCCCATTCGTTTGTCTCACTAAAACTCTGGAACGGATGGACTGATTTAGCTCATTTTTGACTTGAAATATTCCTAAAAGTTCAAGGAAGGTTTAAAAGGGCGGCACGAAGTTCGCTGGGATAGCTAGTTTTAAATAATAAATAGATATACAAAAATGTTTTCAGTGTTTTCTATGCCGAACAAAAACTGATTTCGAGGAACTGTGTACTACTATAGAAACGAAATTGATGTGCGAAGCGCAGCCGTTATTCGAATTATGTGAGAAGCGACCCACACATTGGGGCCCTATTACAACGGATATTGATTTACAGAATACTTCGTTGTTCACAGGTAAATAATACTTAATTTAGAGAGGCTATTGTTACTTACAATTTATTTTCTCATAAAAATAACTCATTCCTTTTTTGCTTATTGTGGAGTTAGTGGCAAATCTCATTCATTAACCCTTAAGACAAATGGGTCTCAAAATTGACACGTAACCTTTGGCTGCGATTGTGCTAGTACTGGATTAAAAACTGTAACATTCAATTGATTATCTCTGTTACAGAATTTGAAGACATTGATCGCCAATTTGATGACTCGGACGACGAATTCGAAATCCTGTGATTATAATATAGGTAATACAGAATTACATTATGTAATATAATTATTTTCAAACCTACCATATAGCATCAACCTACGAACTAGAATAATTTCAACAACGCAATTTTTCTGCTGGTAAATTTTAATGTTACATCGATAATTTAGAATACGGTATCTTTATGTATATTGGTGTCAATAACTGTTTTAGGTTTACAATTTTATTATTGATATTATTTTCATATGAATGGTTGCGCCTCCTGACTTTATGCTGTAATTTGAAGTCAATCAGTCTTGACATAAAGTGGTATTGATATTCCTGTTATTTTAATTTATACCTAATAGGTATGATGTCGTGTCATGTACCTATTACTAGGTATTATGTTGTACTATAAAATTTAATTACTACCTCGGTGGCACAATGGTTCTATGTACGGACTGCCGCACTCGAGGTCTCGGGTTCGATTCCCGGGTCTGGTGGATAATGTATATTTCTCTTTAGAATTTTATCCAGATAATTATCCCAGAGTCTGGACCTTGTGCCCAGTAAATGGCAATAGGCTCGCCCCCTATTACATGGGACCTAACATAGCTGGCGAGATGTGGGTGTGTTTGCACACCTCTGCCTACCCCTTTGGGGAAAAAGGCGTGATGTTATGTTATGTTTTATAAAATTAAATACTTATTTAAAGGAAGGGTATGGGAATAACTTCATATAAAAAAAACATTTACTCACTGTAGTGTCGGCGCTCTTTTAGTTGAGATTTAGCCGAATTTATTTGTAAGAATTGCGATGTAAAGCTTTAAAGTCGTACCAAAACATAATGTAGCGGCATGTCTTCGGCAAGATATAAGAGACTCAATGGCAGAGCATTCCTGTAAAAGGACTCTCATGGGCTCAAGTTTTATCTAAAATCCATGGGTTTTGATATAAGAAATCTATGTCGCAGCGTAAACCACCTCCATACGACTGTTGGTAAGCAGCTACATATAATTTGCAGTGCCTTCACTATTTTTGTTGTAGAATTTATATAAATGAAAATGGTTTACACTGATTTACATTCCTATGAAGAAATTTCATGTGATAATCAGTTAATATTGTAGGCATCTCAACCCATTGCATAATTATCTAGTCATAATATACTAATATAGATAGAGAGGAAATAGATAGCTTGAATAAACAGATAAGTTACCATTGGTTAAATGGACTTGCTTGGAAAAGTACATGTGAGTTCCTATTGTCAAATTGGTGAATTTAACCTGCTTCCCGCTTGTGTTGCATAAATGCGACAGTGCATGAGAGCTCTTACTAAAATCCTCACAAAGTTTTAGTATATTACTTTTTAAATTATAAACCAAACATTCTGAAGGCCCGTTTGAATTCAATTCAAAACTTTACTTTGCTGTACTTTTAGCACTATTGAAGTAAGAATTTTGTCCGTTACTGGCAAACGTCTTGACTTGACAGAAATGGTTAGAATAACTACCATACGTTTGATGTTTTAAGGATATCAAAGGCTTTGACTCCAAAAGATTTGTCATCTTTGCATAAATTTCTCCTAGCAATTCTAGCAATTAACGGAACTTAGTTGTCAATTTTAGTTTTCAACGCCTATAATATTGTATGCCATTAGGAGTAAATCGGAGATAAGCTCTAGAATTACACTATTATCACATAATTGTGTATCAAAGTTATTAGGGTTCTAAGGTTTTGTAATAACGACTGACACTATGTTGAGATAGTCGTGAGTTTTGTGTTATGTAACGGAGGATAACAATTTTGTTACGGAAATGCTGGCTATCCAAATATTTTTATATAAATAAAGTTTAAAAAAATACTTTTAATATTATTGGTTTTACTGTTTTTCAACCCTAGATATATTCCAATTATGCTCTAAGACGGAAACCGGGTAATAAATATGATGTGCTAAAATATTCCTTCTTGCCAGTGTTATCTACATATAAATTTAGCCATAAGTATAGCAAAGATGAACCCAACGAATACTTACCGCTATTTACTTAATACCTACACTTTGTGTTTACGCTAGAAGCCTTTACGTTCCCCTTTTCGATATTATTCCCGTTTAATAGAGATAAAAGAGGAAATTTCCATCACCCTCATCAGTGTTACTACTAGGTAGCCAGGAATAGCATTGGTAGTGAGTCACATAAAAGGGAATTAATTACCTTCACAGTCATCGTAAAATTGGGTTTAAATTCGCATGTCCACCATTACAGTGTGAAATTTTGTACTATTATTTATTATTCCATGTACAAGGAATTCTTAGCCCATATAAAAATTTGTCCTAAAATGAAACCAGTAATTTTACAATACCATTTATTTATGTATTACATACAATGCTTTTATACCTTGGTAAAGAACTTATGTCATCACAACTTAAAATTCTAAATCAAACTAGATGTGTTTAAGTAAACATATGAACAAAAATAACACTAATAAAAAAAAGGGTCGTCTGTACATATCAGTTATTATATTATATTTTAGGTCTTACTTCAAAAATATAAGGTAATCGAAGCGGAGTAACCTAACCTATTAAAGTATCTCAATATGACTAAGCGTGGCAGCGGCAACTTTAGACCATAGAAATATATAGTACGTAGGTCCTAGAACATTGAAACTTATTGATTAACAGCAAGCTCATTTTTCGTAAGTAAGTAGCTTTATTTAACAACAGAGTCCTACACCTATTTCTAAAAAACAATCTCAAATCTAGCTAACAGAGTAATCCAGTTAAAAATATTCGGAACAAAATTGTAAGGTTGCATTAATTCGTATAGTGCTGCAAATTGGTGCAGGTCTTAAGTAAACATTTTTTTAGAAATAGATAGAAACTCGATAAAATAAAGCTACTTACAAAAAATGAGCTTGCCGTCTATCAATAAGTTTCAATGTTCTAGGGACTAAGTACTAATATGAACGTAATTTTCTACGATATAATTTTCAATTCATTGCCACTTGTGTTGCATTTATGCGACAAATATTTCCATACCCCTACCGCTCATGTAGTACCTATTTTTGCGACACCGACTTGGCAGTAAACCGCAAGGTTACTCGGCTGAAGTCGACACTGGCTGTGCTAGGCCACAGAGTGCACATCACGCGTGAGATGCTTGAATGCAATAAAATGAATTAAAATGAGTTAAGATTGCATTCGATTGTCCAAACTTAATCATAATTTTCGCCATCAATGACCCTTCTCAATAAAATAATACCAAACAGCTACCCCATTTGTAATGCTATACCTAGTTAAACAATATAGGTACGAGGGTGGATTGAAAAGTAATCGGTCTAACCAAGAAAATAAATACATAATAAATGAAATATATGTTTATTTTTCAACGTAATCACCATCAAGTTCAAAGCACTTTTGCCATCTTCCCTTCCAAGCATTTAGCCCGTTGAAAAGAAATGATTCTTCCTTAGAGTCAAAATATGCGTCTACTGCTGCTTTGACCTCGTCATTTGTCAAAAATCTTTGACCTCCCAAGTGCTTTTTTAGGTTAGGGAACAGAAAAAAGTCTGACGGTGCCAGATCAGATGAATAAGGTGGATGCGGTAACAGTTCAAAGCCACAGTTGTGAATTCCTGCCATTGATTGGACAGACGTGTGAACACGACCGTTATCTTGATGAAACAGGACTTTTCTTCTGATCATTCCTGGACGTTTTTCTTTTATTTCCTCTCGTAAACGACGTAGTAAGGTGCAGTAATAATCAGAGTTTATAGTCTGACCCCTTTCAAGATAATCAACCATAATCACACCCTTCGAGTCCCAGAATACTGAAGCCATCACCTTACTTGCCGACAAAATCGACTTAGCCTTTTTGGGGGGTGGTAAACCAGGTCTTTTCCACTGTTTTGATTGTTGTTTCGTTTCCGGTGTACAGTAATGAACCTCTGTTTCGTCCATAGTAACAAAACGATTCAAAAAATCACATTCATCAGCTTCAAATAACTCCAAACAGCCGCGCGCAATAGTCAATCGCATCCTTTTTTGCTCAACTGAAAACAGTCGCGGAACCCACCTCGCAGACACCTTGTGGAAACCCAACACGTTGACTACCTATTATGTTTTGAGTACGTTCATAAGAGATGCCTATAATCTCGGCTATCTCTCTAATTTTCAATCTGCGGTCTCCCATAATCATGTCGAGTATTTTTTTAACATTTTCGTCAGTAGTGGACGTCGAAGGCCTTCCAGAGCGGGGTTCGTCTTTCACACTCTCTCTACCACGCTTGAATTCTGCTATCCATTTTTTGACGGATGAATATGAAAGAGCGCAATCCCCTAATGTACTGACCATATCATCATGGATGGCTTTTGATGACAGCCCCTTCTTATGGAGGTACTTAATGACGGCACGCTGCTCGATTTGCTCCATTTGCGGAAATTGCTTTGTTAATAAATTTATAAAATTAAAACTAAGTATCGCACACGTTTCAAACTTCACACAATTAACAGGTCTGAACTGAACTAAATAATGTGAGTAGATTTGATTTTTAGAACTAAATGGATCAGTGTTAGGCCGACTACTTTTCAATCCACCCTCGTAGTTACACACGGCTCGTTTTAAATATAATAAAAATACTTTTGTTATTATCAGTAAGTATCACAAAAAAGGTAACACAGGATATAAGTTCCTTGAAATTATAATACTAGGGTATCATAATATTATAAAACATAATGCATATAGGTATTACAGAAATCCTGATTGATTAGAAAAACCTTACAAAAATTTTGGCACCTTACTTAGGTACATATACAAGATGACCACGATCGGCAGCTTTGTACCAAATCTACTGTATCGAATAAGTATTAGATAAGTATAGATATTAGATAGATATAGTTTTATTTGACCCCAATAACGTTATTCGCTATAGGCCGATAAAAGTACTCAACGACGCAAATTACAATTTTCAATACGAAATTTTTACGCATGAAAGCTACAAGCCTAATTTCCGACAAAACTAAGTAGTCAGAAGTGAAATGCAGTTTAAATACAATACGATAAGTATTATGTAAAATTTTAGTTCAGGTCATTCAGGAATGGTAATGGCCAAACAGATAAGTTGTTACTCATTGCCAAAGGTTAACAAATATATAATATAAAAGCTTAAAAGAAAAGCTGCTTCTACAAAATGACAAAGAATATAATTGTGGTAAAAAATTAAATACAATGAGACGATTCCAAAACTCAAGTACTCTTATGGACCAACAGTTTCAACTGTAAGTAATCACATCACAACCATACATAAATTTAAAATTTTAGGGTTTCAAAAATATGACGTTATACATTTTAACATTCAAAAATATAAACTCTTGTTTTAGTAATAAATCTTCTACTGGACGTAACTATTTACAATAAAACTCGTTACGTATCTTACGAATTAGTTACCTACTAAAAACATCAATATGACAATTACACGATTTTATATTGTATGATAAAAATTGAATATTTTAAATATCATGTAAACAGCATTAAAAATGATTTTAAAGATTCATAAAATAGAACTTTTGAAATGCGATTTCTGCGAGAAATGGTAATTACAATTGTACATAGGTAAGTACAAACTTTTTCTACATGCCTACCTACATGTAAGTATAAGTACCTACATACGTTTTATATAGCCCCAATTACATTGTGAGGTCGATCGGATCATATAAAACTGCGGCAGTTAGGCCTAAACGGATTGAAGCATATACACGATACAACCGCATCAGTTCATTCTGGTTTTAGTCTCTCTGGCCGACTGTTGCGATCTTACCTTCAAGCCACTTTACACACACTATGCGGATAAGCATCCGGTCACGTAGATCATAAGGTAGATCGCTTCGTACGGTTGGCTTAAAGGGATGAAAATTATATTGATCCGCCGCCGTGTGTGTGGCGTGCCGTCTACAGGTCACGTCAAATAAAAATAACGCTGATCTTGAAGCTATGCAGTAGGCAATTTATCGATCTATATGGTGGTACCAACGAGTAAGAGCGAGAGTACCGATGCACAAACACACCCCTCCCACTCGCCCAGCGTTCTTTTTACGTGATTCGGACTATACTAGCGTCGGGTTTCATAAATTTAGTGACAATGTTAGTACCTGACCTGACATGACGTGTATCTCGTCCGGACACGAGCGACCCAACGCTATGCAACTCCGCTCCGGTTGTACCCCGACCCGCACACGGCCCGTCTTATTATCGCTTACTTTGATTTTAGCGTTTATGGATTGATGCTGTTCAATTTCATTATTTGTTTTTTGTAGTACATATGGTTCACTTTTTCTCAAATAATTTTACAATATGAATCGCAAAATCTATAGTCTTGGGCTGGACTCGACCCAGCCATTTCCAGGAGGAACGTTCTACTAACTGACCAAGACGAAGGTTTCATATCGTAAAATTGTTTGTTTTCTCAAGTCAAATTCAAAATAATGGGTGTGTTTATAGTCACACATAAATTCAAAAATGTCTGTCTACACTATTAGTTTGTGTCTTGTCCACAATAAAGATTTAATAAATTTCATAAAATATTTACATACCTACATCAAATAAAAAAAACAAATGAAGTTCTCTAATTAGCTGGCAAGATAGAAATTAACACACTTCTACATTTTCTATTAATCAAATCATCTGATAGTAATAGAAAAAAAATCTAATACAATAAAATGAAAACAACTTTAAAATTATTATACCTTTACTGTGCGACAGCTACAGTGTTATTTAAAAAATTTATCACTAAAACTGTGATATTATCTACAGAGCCTCTGTAATATGCTTGCAGTGTCAAACTCTTAGCACCAAAGTCAGGTTCGTCCAATCTTTCTTTAATAAATTTAACAGCCTCCTCATTAGAAAATGTGTCCCACAAACCGTCTGATGCGAGAACTAGGAACATAGGTTTGTGATCATCGAGATTGAATGTTAATATATCAGGGTCGGCGATAACAAATTTCTTATCTTTTAGAGGATAGTCGCCCATAGCACGTGATGTTGCCAATATACCTGCCACTCTCCACACACCATTAAAAGCAATGTATCCACCGGCTGCTTCAATTCTTTTTTGTTCACGAACCTGTAAATGGTAAAAGTATATGGTAAAAAAAGTTAAATATATTTTCAAGTTTGCATCATGTATGATACTAGACACTTTATTTGTAAAAGAAGTACATCATTATTAACACTTACAATTTTTTTTGTAAAAGTGCAAGGTTTTTTAATATTTGTCATTATATTAATTGATCAAAGAACAAAAAACCATAACCTATGTAGCTGCAGTGGCGTTCATACACGTAAATTATTTCATAGTAAACTGATGAATTTTAGAACTATGTTAACATTTACCAAATTATGAGGTAATTCTTAAAATTTAAGAAATAAATTATAAATAGATCACAAAAACTGCTGTCATCGGCGGGAGTCGAACCCACGGCCTTTCCCTAAGACTGCTCTGACCAACTGAGCTACGATGACCACTACCGACGACATCGAATCACCTACTGCAGTTCTACCGGACTGACAGTGCCGACTGAGCAGTTTTTGTGATCTATTTATAATTTCTTTCTTAATATTTTAAGAATAGTTTAAGCAAACTCATTGCTTTGAAATACAAAAATATATGAGGTCATTATTAAAAATAACCAGTAATAATTAATAATTTTCACATTTACTGTAAAATATACACAAGTACATATGCCCCATTCTATACAAAGAAATAGGGGTGTTCCTATGCAGACTCAAGCAGCCATTCCGTTGCAAATTGTTTGTAAAATTCTGAATATATTCCTTGTCTAAAAAATTAAAAGTATTACCTGCTGTGGTTTGTGGTCAAAAGATACTGGTATGGCATTGCCACGTGAATCACACATTACACCTCTTGAGTCCCCAACATTAGCAACAATCAAATGGTTGTCTTCCATTATAGCAATAAGGGCAGTGGTACCTGCTACATTCAATGATCTCTTAGCAGCCTCCACAAGAAGTCTATCAGCAGCGAGTACTTCATCAGTTAACAGCTTCCCATAGTTGACTTTCCCTTTATCCATGTAACTGGATAATGGTATAGCTACAGTTTTTATAGGCGTAGAAGTTGGTCTTACTTCTCTTGTTATAGGCATCGCTTTGGATAATTGTGCCAGTAGTTGAGGATCTGTTATTTCTTTTTTAGATGTGTCATCTGCTGTACTAACAGACTTCTTAAAGCTACTTTTTCTATCCAATGATATAGGACTCTCTTCTTTTTTGACATTCTCAGGACTATCCCTAACAGGAGAACTTATGATTTTTCCATCTTTGAAAGCTTGTAATTCTACTATTTTGTTAAACAAATTTTGAATGAGGTGGTCCTTCGCGTAATTGGCGGCGAATTCTCCACCGTGACCATCAAATATGGCGAATAGTGATATACCTGAGTTGTTTATGTTCTCATTGATGATGAACCTGTCTTCCATATGCATCCTTCTCCCTTTAATAGCATAAACAGCACTGAGTGTCCCCTTCAATTCCCAGCTCTGTTTATCTGCGTCGGAACCTTCTAATATCTTCATCCGCTGAACAGCGTTCATAGGGTTCAATGATTGCGACAATCTGCTCAACATTGTGCGGCTCCATAGCTCAATAGTTTGCAAATACATTAAAAATATAATTATCCCTAACGTAAACACTAATACTTCAGATCGTAGTAAATAAATTCGGATCATTTTCCATAAATAGCTCACAGGAGTATCAAACGGAATACTATTTGTAAACCGGGACAATATTTTCATAAATGAAAGATATGTTTGGTATAGCACTCGGTCTTCTAGCTCGTCTTCCATGTCCTTCACTACAAAATTGCAATATAATATGCGCAATAAATTTGTAATGTTTTTCTAAAAACTCAAAAGTGCACCGATTCAGTATGTAGGTATGTAGGTACCTACTTTTTGTACATTTTTGTATTTTTGACCATTTTGACAGGTGAAATGACATTATTGGTTTTTTAATATTTTTGGAATGGCTATACAGCCCAGCAAAGGGGCGCTCGTTTAAACTCAACACAGAAGACCAACAAACAACATAGAAGCGACGCCCCCCAAACACATAAGGGGCGTCGGACTCCTCAGGGCCATACGGCCCTATCAGTCGGGGGCTTGGGCGTAGGCAATGCGCCGTCGCCCCCTGACTGGTGCCCGCCGGGGCGGGAGCGTACGGCCGCAATCACCTCCCGAGCGAAGGAAGCGACGGCGGCCCAACATTGGTCGCTGCCGGCCATAGACTGGATCAAGGCCGGCAGCGAATCCACTCTTCCAATAGTGCCCGTGAGGGCCAACCTCTCCGCGTCCCAGGCGGCGCACACGAGGAGCGTGTGCTCTGCCGTGTCCACGGCGCCGCCTGCGCAATGAAGACAAACGGGCTCCGACAGAATCCCCACCACTTCCCACAGGAATTTGGCAAAACCCACCCGAGTGACCCGTGAGAAGTTGGGTGAGGAAGTAGGTCGGAGCCCCTTGCGCGTGCTCCACCCACTGGCGGAGCACGGGACCGATGACCCCCACGAGCACCCGGCTCGCAGTGCGAGCCTCACATCTCAAGGCCCATTGCCGGAACAGATCGTCACGAGCCTCCTGTCTCCAGCGATCGACCTGTTCCGGCAACGGGCGACCTCCTAGTTGACGCACCAGGGCGCCCTCCTCGTAGACCCTCTTAAGGGCCCCTGCTTCGAGATCCCACGGGGGACTTCATGCCAACAGGCACGCCACCTCAAAAGACACTGTGCGGTACGCCCGTGCAGCCCTCTGCGCCGCGATCCGCTGCGGTCGTCGCAGCTGAACCACGTTCGCGGCGCTGAGGGCATCCGCCCAAATAGGCGCTCCATAGAGCGCCTTGGAGCGTACCACACCCTCGTAGAGACGGCGGCAAGCACTTCCCGGTCCCCCTTTATTGGGGAGCAGCCTGCCGAGCGCATTGGCGGACGCCACCAGTTTTGGTGACAGCCGCCGGAAGTGCTCGACAAACCCCCACCGACTGTCGAGTAGGAGACCTAGGTATTTCAGGGTCCTCCCGACAGTGATGGAGGTGCCACTCATCACAATTTGGGTATCCCGAGGGGGTATTTAACTGTAGTTAGGTTAGGTTAGGTTAGGCTCAGTAGCCGCAGAAGTACATGGTGCAGATAAAATTCGTATTGCTACTTTGCTGAGACATTTCCTGGAACAAAGTCCCTTCCACCAAGTTACAGGGCTTATATCTGCTACATTTTCCCATAGTAAGCGGTTATTCCAGAAACCCTGTCTTGCTCTGTAGTTTGCTATATCTACAATTGTAGTGATATTGAGTTTGCGTGACATTTCCTCGATAAAGTTCATAGCTAAAATGTCCTCCTCTTCATTTACGCCAAGCCTTGTGTGTTTGGATCCAAAAGATAAGCAGCTAAATGAATACGTTTTATACACTCTTTTGTTCTTTTTTACAGAATTCAAAGTCATTAGCTTATCTTCGTCATTTAATATATTGAGAGTAGGTAGTAGAAACTCTTTTGAAACAATTTTGAATTAATATCTTTAAATGTTGTAAAAACAGTGTGAATGTTAGAATTATTGGATTCTAATTTGAAAATTGGCTCTGTGACGGGTTCTAAAACACTTAAGCATACTTCTATGAAGGACCAAAAACTGTCATCTAATAGAGTGGACTTAACTTCTTGTGCTAGATGTACGGCATCTTTATGAACGACAAGGGTCATAAGAGATAACTTTGAATTTTGCAAATCTTCAATCAAAATGCAAATCCTTGTGAAATAATGCAAATGATATAATAAATAGTATCACTGTAATTGACAGAACACATATATTTATATTAAAAGTCATAATTTTGTGTGGAAGTATGATATAATTACATTTTTAATTTTTACCGGGTATAAATAGCAAGTGGGTGGGTAAAAATGGGTAAAAATAGGTATTTTCCCAAAACACCCATTTTTACCGGGTAGGCGCCCATCTCTAGTCAAGGGTGATTCAAAATAAAATAATAATAAATATTTTTGGACATTCTCACACAACGTCATCTAGCCCAAAATAAGCTATGAGCTTATATATCCGCACACTACCTACGTGTTAAAATACATGAATTATCCTCAGGGATATTTTCGTGTGTGTAATGTCATGGGGATCTAAAAGTATCAATTTTAGCATGGGGTTTTCCACTAGTTAGGTTAGCTGGAAATACGTTCTGCCCACTGGAAATACGTTCTGCTTGTAACCAGAGACGCCCGGCAACGGACGTTAGCCGCCATTAGCCTAGGGCCGCGGAACTAAAAAAAAACAAACAATATTTTTTTTCATGTATTTTTTATTTGTATTAATCAAAGTAATCACCCATGCAATCAATGCATCTTTGCCAACGCAGCGGCAGTTTATTCCCTTCTTAAAGAAATCAGCTGGACGGGAGGCAACAAATTCTTCAAAGGCATTTTGTACTGCCTCTCGGGTATTGAATTTCTTTCCCGCCAAGAAGTTATCCAAATTCTGGAAAAAGTAGTACCTAGTCTGTAGGCGCAAGGTCTGGTGAGTATGGCGGATGACGGAGAGCTTCCAACCCCAGTCCTCGCAACTTGGAGACCGTCTGCTGTGTAGTATGAGGTCGCGCATTGTCGTGCAGGAGCAGCGGAGACGAGCGATTGACCAATGCTGGTTGCAGACAAAGAGAATACAATACTACGTAAGTTGGTTGCAGATGTGCCAGCTTCTCCATCATTGTGTTCAGTTCTTCACAGTACACATCTGCAGTAATGCTCTCCCCGTTTGGTAAGAAGCTGTGATGAATCACACCGGCGCTAGACCACCAAACAGTGACCATCACTTTTCTAGGGGTAAGTTTTCGTTTAGGTGCTGAACCAGGATCCAACCAACTTGCTGAGCGCTTGCGGTTATCAGACAGAATACATTTTTCATCGCAAGTAACAATGCGGTTCAAAATTCCTTCATTTGTGTGTCTGTTGAGCAATGCTGAATGCAAGGCATGTCTCGACACGTACTTCGCGCTGGCGATCATTGAGTTCATGGGGCACCCATTTGTCAAGCTTTTTTACCTTGCCAATTTGACGCAAATTGTTTTGACGCTAACGTCGAAAGCTGCTGCTAATTCAGCCGTAGATTGTGTATCATCGGCTTCCACAATCGCCTTTAATTCGTCATTGTCGACCAAAGTCCAAACGGCAATTCCATAGGTAAAGACCTATTATTTCTAAATACATACATAATATACATACTAAACACCCAAACTCCGAAACAAACATTAGTGGATCACACAAATATTTGATTCGACCCGGGGAATCGAACCAGAGACTCCGGAGTCGAAAGCCGATGCACTACCGACCGCGTCACCAAAGCAGATTCGATAACACCAGGACGTTAGGATCTCAAAAAAACACCAAATATCTCGTGCGTGTCTTGATATTGCATTTATTTATTTCAAACATGTTATAGAAAAGTACAAAGTGTAAAAAAAAAATTGTGCGGTCGGGGGACCCCCGTCAGGAACGAAGTTCTTTACGCAACAGCAACGCAACCTAACCTGGGTTTAGGTTACTTTTCGTTTTACTAACGACGCCGACGCAATAAAACGCGGACCATATTTTGGTTTCTGCGGACCACCAGTTGGGAACCACTGATAAGCGTAACGTGAAGATTTCTATTAAATCGCACTACCCATAAGCCGCGTTAGAGAACTTCGTTCCAATAAAAAATGAGGATACTTTTTATTATAAAATGTATTAAAACATGAATTTTAGATCATACTTCTTTACGATTAAATCTATTTACGTCACCAACTAGATCGAATATTCAAGATTTTTGGAAAGGATTTAAAAACGCATGTTAGAAAATCAATTTAACTATAAGTACACAAGAACACACAGCCAAGAAAAGTTCAATAAATAACTAGGAAAATTAGTATTTTCGAATTTCAGGCATCAAAATAATTCAAAAGAGCAATTAGGTAGGTACTACGAAATTTGTTTCATACAACTAACAAATTCAATATTGTAGTTACAGTCCAAAATATCAATTATCTGTTACAAGTTTTACAATACAAATTTTGACTACTATATGTTAATACACTTGTTAATAAGTACGACAAATTATTTTATATTAAAGACTTTTTGTTTCGAAATTGTTTACACTGAATGAAATGAAAATCTGTTTAACAATTTTTGAGGTACACCTCGGTATAATTGACGTTTAATAATAAGCAATTTAATTATGTTGAGATTGAATACCTAGGTACTTACGTGAAATATAACTGCTATAAATATAGCTTAAATACACAATTATTACTTAACTTATAGATACAACGATGTTGATGACGGTGTAGTTGACTCTCAAGACGCGATTCCATAGGTAAGTCCTTGCATGCAAGTATGACTTTGGCAACTTGTATACAAGTTGTACAAATCTGTAAGTATACAATTTAACAAGCCTATATAATACAACTGGAACAAACAACTTGAACAAAGCTATATAAAAGTAGTCACGTCAATTTTGCAACTTGCATACAAGTCGAACAAACCTGTATACGACTTGATCAAGCTTGTCAACACATCCACACAATTCAAGTCGTAAACAACTGGAACAAACTTGTTCACAACTTGAACAAAGCTGTATACAACATGTATACAGGATTGTTCAACTTGTATGCCAGTTGCAAATGTGACGTCATACTTGCTTAATGGAATCGCGTATTAAATGTCAAAAAGTACAATTATTTTTTTTATAACATTTCTGGCAACTCATGTTGGTGCGGGCCTTTTGGCGACAATCACGGACGTCGCTGATTTATCATTAATAAAGTTAGTAATATAATGAATTGAGAATAACAAATGTCGCCCATACATATATTATTATGTAGGTAGACGTAATAACCCCCATATTTGTGAGACTTCTAAGAAAAACTACTTAAAATAAATAAATTACAACATTAATCCTGCAGAACAAACTTTAATTCGAAATAAAAAAAATGTAAAAAAATCCGATACAAAAATATATAATTTTTATTACAACTAAGTACTGTATACAAAACAAACACTTAAATTCAGGTCCCTATAAAAAAATGTGCTTACATAATAAACAAGCAGCTAACAACAATGGAAAATAAATGCACCTATTCTATGAGGGATATTTACGAACAAAATAACTTTTTCCTCACTTCTATTCAAAAAGATGCGTTTTGTTACATAAATGCGCCTAAAGTAGCTCTTTTTTGTTCAGAGGCTTTTTAGCGGGATATAATGAGATTTGAATTTGGAACATGAATCTTTCATAGTAATCCAACAAAAAAAACCGCGCGAACTTTTTTCATCGCTAGTACATTGTTTTTTTTTATAGAAGGCGATGAAAAGTAATATTTAAGACTCGATATTTTTTTCTCAGGCGACGTACTTTGTATGCCTCGCTACGTTCAGGATTCTACTTTAGAAACCGTCGCTACGCTCGGTATTCTACTCTAGAATCCTTCGTTTCGCTCCGTATTGCTGTCGCTTCAAAGTAGCGACAACAATATATCATTTAGTCCCTTGTCATGAACTAGTAGATTGTTAACCAAGGGATGAAAGCCTCCCATTTCTGACGAGATATTTTTGCCAACAGTTCGAGGCAGAAATGGGTGTTTTCACCCGAGTTAAACACTCTACTTTTCATTTCGAATGCGAGGAAAGCAAATAAAAGTCAAACAAAACAAATATAACAATAGAGATTGATGATCACGTATCAAGTATTGTACTTCCCGCCTTTTTTTAAATTTTTGTTTTTCATTCGCACTTTTTCCAGGGCAGGCAAGTCTTTTGGTCATACCGCCTTGTTATTAGTTATATTTTTCCATACAAAATGGTCTTCAGTTTTTTTAATTACTTCAGTTATTTTTCATCTCTCATGCTCTGAAAGTAGGTCATTACTTACCTAATATGCGGGTTGAAAGTGATACATATCGGCCCTAGGGCGGAAAAAAAAAAAAATATCAGCATAAATATCTTGAGGCGATGGCATAAAACGTATACAGCCAAAGTTCGATAGTCAATACAACATCCTGGTTTTTGAATGATCATAAACAAAAAAAGAGTTGGGTTACAATATAATAAAACGTAAATAGCACAAACAATAATTATTTGGACAGTTATACCTTAAAATATTGAGTATTTTACTCAGAATTTTAAGATTGAGACTCCGACCAAACCTGACTAAATCGACCGCGGTAACGCATCAAATCATAAAAAAAATACTCTATAGCGCATCCTAAAACAACAACTGAAGTAATTAAAAAAACTGAAGACCATTTTGTATGGAAAAATATAACTAATGACAAGGCGGTATGACCAAAAGACTTGCCTGACCTGAAAAAAGTGCGAATGAAAAACAAAAATTAAAAAAAAGGCGGAATGTACAATACTTGATACGTGATCAATATCATTTGTTTTATTTGACTTTTATTTGTTTTCCTCGTATTCGAAATGAAAAGTAGAGTGTTTAACTCGGGTGAAAACACCCATTTCTGCCTCGAACTATTGGCGCTCTCACTACGTTCCAGCGCCAAAATATCTCGTCAGAAATGGGATGCTTTCTTCTCTTGGTTAACAATCTACTATTCTTACGTACATATTTTAGGATGCGCTATAGAGTATTTTTTTATGATTTGAGGCGTTATGGCGGTCGAATCAGTCAGGTTTGGTCGGAGTCTCAATCTTAAAATTCAGATTAAAATACTCAGTATTCTAAGGTATAATTGTCCAAATAATTATTGGTTGTGCTATTTACGTTTTATTTTATTGTAACCCAACTCTTTTTTTGTTTATGATCATTAAAAAACCAGAATGTTGTATTGACTATCGAACTTTGGCTGTATACGTGTTATGCCATCGCCTCAAGATATGTTGATGATTTTTTTTTACTTTTCCGCCCTAGGGCCGAATTGTATCACTTTCAACCCGCATATTAGGTAAGCAATGACCTACTTTCAGAGCATGAGAGATGAAAACTACTATTCTCATCAATACAAACGTTTTAACAGACTTTTTATTGTTGCTATTTGTTCTGATAGCTAGCTGTCAAATTATGATGATGTGAAACTTAATATAGATAATAAATGAGTAAATCTAGGAAGAGAAAAAATAATGAATATTATAAAATTCGCAATTAACTATCATATTGGTAATATGTACCAATATATTGGATATTATAGACACTACAAGAGGCGTATGCGCAAATTTACCTCAGCTGGGGTGAGGTTCTATGAAACTTGTGCATTGTCGTTTAGTACAAATTTTAACGCTAAGGCTGGATTCGACCAAACTAGAAGTTACACTGCTGTTAAACTATCGCGGTAATTATTTTACTCCGACTAGAATATGTGGGATATTATTTGTATTATTAGCTCAACTTGAAATGTCTACTTCTTCTTTTAAAAACGTGGCTCCATCGATGTTCATCGATGATTTCGCCAATGTCAAGGTAATGCTTGGTTACTAGATAGTCCCGCACAGAAGAACTAGTTATTCCTAACTAGCTCCAGGTGCAGAACAAGAAACGTTGTTCGGTATGTGAGTGTCTGGGAACCCGATTTTTGCGGAGCCTAAAAAGCCACCAGCCACGCGCTCAACAAAAATCGAACTCTATAATTATTCAATTTTGTTGTATAATACAGTCTCAATTGTTAATGTCAACATTTTATACGTTTCACTGTATTATCCAACAAAATTAAATTATTATGACATTTCAAGTAGAAATAATTTTCCACAGATTCTAGTCCGAGTATAATTTATTACCGTGATAGTTTAACACCAGTGTAACTTCGAGTTTGGTCGAATCTGGCCTAAGTGAGCGATTTAAAGAGTCGACCATAAAGTTGGCAAGACAATTACATAATATGTAATTCCAATCTTATTTATGAGAATGACCAATTCCATGACACCTTAAAGAGCGATACATAGTATAATTAATAACTGTTTTTGAAAAGTCCTAATTAAATGTAGGTACTAGAGAGACAACGTCAGTCATGGCACTAGAACTACAGGCTGCCAAGTATAAGTTGGCTTTCCAATGAGAGCGCCAAAAAAGAGATTTCAGAACAATCAGTCTATACAATTTTATTAGTTCCATTTTGAGCCACGCGCCAAATTATACTTGGAGAGCTGTACCACCATAGTTTGTTCAGATCTTATTGTTACCCTAATTAGGCTTAATATTAGTACTTTAGCTAATCTATATATCTTGTCAAAGTGTCGTCATGTTGGCACCACTGCATCGCAGTTGTGCAATTTGCTCTACGGGAATTTTAATACGAATTGCCGCATAATAAAGATACCATACAGTGTAATGCCAACATCACGGGAAGCGACAAATTATGGTAAACGTTATTCGATTAAAGAATTTTTATTCGAGTAAAAATTGTGAATAGAATAACTAAGCTGGAGGGATTGACGAAAAAACTTTCTTTTAATTTTTTTTTCTCGTATAAAATCTTTCATATAAAAAAGTATTACTACTTCGTTCACAGCTAATACTACGTTGCGAGTGATTAAAAAATGTGCGTATCCCATTATATCTTAAAAAAACTCAAATGGTATAGTCCGAATCACGTAAGAAGAACGCTGTGCGAGAGTGGGAGGGGTGTGTTTGCGAATCGGTACTCTCGCTATTACTCGCTGTCACCACCATATAGATCTATAAATCGTCCACTGCTTCAAGGTCAGCGTTTTTTTATCTGACCCGACCTATACTATACTAAGTCTGTACCTAGTATTTATTTTGTATGAGATATGCGTAAAATGACATAAAAAATACGTATTGCTCATCAACTTTTGCTAGTATCAAAATGACTAGTTATCGCTTCTAAAACATTAACAGATACAAAAAACAACGTGTAAACAATAATTTTAAACCGGACTTAGGTTTAACCTTTAATCAGCATAAGTATGTGGGTATATAGAATCTCTTTACAACAGACAAAAAATACCAATTCAAGTGGTTTTATATTTTTTTTATTACTCAATCGACACTTAATATGCGTTATGTTTCGTAACGTAACGTATAGGTCGTTTGTGTTTAAGTCATTTAATAAGACCAGTGTCTAGTACCAGTTTCTTAGGTTATTTTGCTCTAAATACGTTTTCGTATTCCCCCTTACATTTCACACAGTTCCCTGACGCTACCGCTAGGGGCGCTGATGTGAAATGTATGGAGGAATACTAAAACGTATTTTGAGCAAATTAACCTAAGAAACTGGTACTAGTCACCCTGATCTTAAAGGTTTGTGCTGTAAGAAATGTAGAATAATATGAATCGAGTATAATTTTATATTCAAATGCGATTATTAGAACTAATTACAAAATGGTTGGCTATAAGATTACTTTTCGTTACGTAAAATTGATAGCGTACGTATTATAGAATCGAAGTATTAATAAAAGAGTTTTTTTTAAATTTAAGCGTTGCTAGACTCAAGTTCGACGCCAGTGACTGTGGTACTTAGGTTACCATTAACCAGGATGTCATGTAGTGGTTGACCGAGCATCCCCGTGAGAGAATTGCTCAGCTTGTAATAGTTAGATTCTAAAGCTTCATGGTAAGACACTTGATCGGAACTGATGAGTTTAGCGTTCAGGAGAAGAGCCGCGTGGCATACTGTTAGGAACTCTCTGAAAACAGATAAATTATAATATAATAGATTAATCTTTTTGTACACTAATTTAAAAAAAACAGGATGTACAGATTCGTTCAGTTCGGGCGCCGTGCGCCGAGCCATCGACATCTCCTGATGATGCATGATGGTTGGGGGCGAAACACGTGTCGAGGTTTTTTAATATTTTTGGACAATAACACAACTCTCATATATATTCTATTTTCAAAATGATTTCTCTATTCTTTCGGCCTAATTTTAAGTGGGTTTGGAGGGCGGTCTTGTGCATGAATAAATACGAAAGTTGGGTAATTTGCATGTGGCGGAATATTGCAAAGTAGTTAGATTTATTTAATTTAATTTAGGATGTACAAAGAAATGATTTAACAGGTATAAAATAAACATGCGTTAAGGTGGGTAAATATTGGTGGCAAAATAAATAAGTAAAAACGGAATTATGTGGGTATCTGGTGCGGTACTTGAAGGTGAGGTTAGTTTGGGCCCCTAAGATCTTGGAGAGACCCAGTATCATATTATTTCGAAGGCAAATCGTTGTATTGGGCATATCGCTCGAAGCTCGTTTAATGATTTACTCAGCCATGCCTGGGCCTAGGCAAATCGAATCTGTAGGGTGACCAAAGTACTAGCGAGCTATCGAGAGCAATTCGACTAGAATAGCGTTTTACGAAATTTCCATTATAATAATATGAAAGATGTGATATGATGATATTTAGTATTCCAATAGTCCCAGGAATATCTTTGCATGGAAAGTGGACACCCTACCATTGATACTCTAGTGATGTTAACAGCGCCCCAAACGTCGTGAAACGGAACTACAATACGATGCGCCAAGGCATATCACGATGAGGCCAAGTAACTAGATAGGATAATCGAAGCTTGCTCTACCACATACTTTATTTAATAAGCACAAAAAACTAACTTACCTAAACATATGTTTAAGTTTTTCAACCATATCATCGGGATACATGGGCGCCAATGTTGGGTCGAGGAACGCGTTGGCGTATGCCAGTGGGCCCGCGTTCACTTGAACGCATATGCTTCCTTGCAATCTATAGAGTAAATAAATATCTTTGTAATATTAAATTCTCACGTTTTATCTCTACTTATATGGACTGAAAACCTACGAATGTCCTGACACGATTAATGACCAGACTAGTTTTAAATATCATGATATACTTCGCAGTGAGCCATCGGCAAGTTCTATGACTGATATTACAAAATTATAAACATTATTCACCCAACCTTACTTAATTATAAAAAAAAACCATCCATTCCAGTCCATTTCCAGTCCATTTCCCGTCACATTATAATCTTAGATCTTTTCGACTTTAATTTTATTGCGGTCATCAATTTATTAACATAATTTAAATTAACATATAGTCAGTTACAAACCTGAGCTGCAACTTTTTAATGTCAGGCGCCTTGGCGTTGACAATCTCTTGCACTTCAGCAACTTGGCTCTCCATCTCTAACAAGGCTACCTCTATTGGACTTTTCTCTTCCACCTGGGTATCGATAACTGGAACTCGGCGTTTCACGTACGGGAACCAATTTTCAGCTGTCACAAAAATGACACCACGTTAAGGGCGCTATTCCATTATGAAAGTCTTGCATGCAGAATTGTGCAACTTGTATGCAAGTATATAATGCCTACATTATGCCTATTACGTGGGATCTTCAGCTATTGCCAGAGCCTTGTCCATCTATTAGCAGGACAACCGCCTGCAGGTAATGATTACTAGGACCCTGGAGATGTTGGCAGGGTACATTAAACAGTGCTAAATATAAAATAGTAACTTACTAGAAAGATGTGTGAGCCTCAGTCTCTGATGATGTACAGGCCCTCGAGCGGCGCCGTCACGAGTGAAAGGTGTTTCGAATACGAAGCGACGAATATTGTGCGCTCGTTCGAACGAACCTTCCCCGCTGCTAGATGCAGGCGATACACCTTCCGGAGCAGCACGTACCCATGTCACTTGAATGTACGCTAGCTTGCTGTCTAGTTCTTCACGATTTACCTGAGTTAAAAAACTATTCAGTTTGTTCATATTCACTACTAATAAAACAATAGTGTGGTAATAAGTGATCTAAAATGGGTAATGGTTTTGTCGATTGCTAATATTGAGCATACACAACTGAAAAGATTTAATACCCTTTCCTTTTTAATTCCCAAGTTAGGTCTGTAGTATTTCCGCAAAGGGCCACTGGAAATTCTTTCTAGTGCTAACCATAGGAGCTCGGCGATCGACGTAGGGGCAGACGCGGCCTTGCTCGGCGGATTAAGAAAAACAGGCCTAGTGTGGGTCGGGTCACGCATAAGATAGGGTTTCCATAGTTACCCATAAAAGCCTCCATAACACCTGAACTAACAGAATTACACTATCTGTTTCAAAGTTTATTACATGGACTGCCATCATGATTTTTTTTTAGGTTTTTCACGCCAGTCGTTTATATTTTTCCGTCAACCGTATAATTATCAGGTTTTGTTCTATTTTGACGTTCTAAGACAGTAAACATTATTTACAAAAGAAATAAACGCGCAACGAATAGGCGTTATGTAATATATCCGTGTCTTATTATTATGTAGTGTTTGTATTGATATATTAATAATTCATTTACGTGACAAACGTGTGAAAAATTTGGAAAACACCAAATTGAAATATGATTATTATATAACCAACTAGCGGACGCACACGGCTTCGCACGTGTCACATTATATACCTAAACATTCCTCGAGAACCACCCTATCCATTAGCGAACATAACTTTGTTTTTAAATGTGTAGCTGTAGTGATATGATATGAGCCCTCTTGAGAATCTTTTCCATAGTTAGGTAGGTATATAAATAAATACAATACATATTCAACAAGTAACATGTCAGAAACGAGTGCTATGATTTATGATCATGCAAACCGGTTGACTGGAAATATATACCTAAGTAGTTTGTAATTACACCAATTAGTGTATCCGCTAGTTGCCACCAATTGATTGCTTACTCTAAATCTGTGATTCAAGGTTAACTTCTGCAGAATTACTATAGATTCTATCATCCCAAGTTTCAATGTCAATCACGGCCGAATTTTATGTTATTACTCGTACTAGTGGCGAACTTCTTACCGCATCAAATTATCTTTTAAACCTTCCCTGGATTGGTACGAATATTTTAAGACTAAAATTAGTCAAATCTGTCCAGCCGTTCCCAAGTTTTAGCGAGACAAAAGAACGTGCGATTCATTTTTATTTATATAGAAGATAGATATTACTTGCACGTCATTGGAGAGTATATTTCCTGCAGCGGACTGATGTAGGTTGATGAGGATTGATGCATTACTTATTATTATTATTTTAGCTGTTGCCAGTGGCTCCCCCCGAGTGCCAAGGAAACACATTACCGGGATAATACACTTCCTCGTGATCACCCGTCGCGTGATTATACCTATCTACCGATTTTAATTATGATACCTATCTCTTAACATACTATTCGGTAAAATTTAATTATAGTAAGGACAATTTTGTTCAAAATTAAATAATAACTATATAGATTTAAGTACTCACAGGAGCGGAGTCCATAATCATTTTGACATTCCCAGCGCCCAACTTCTGTTCATAGAATGTTTGTAACTTTTCCGAGATTTCACTCAGTGATGTGAGTTTAGGTTCTTT
Source organism: Nudaria mundana (assembly GCA_963556515.1). Classification (NCBI taxonomy): domain Eukaryota; kingdom Metazoa; phylum Arthropoda; class Insecta; order Lepidoptera; family Erebidae; genus Nudaria; species Nudaria mundana. The sequence goes on from OY748291.1 coordinate 7,959,188, forward strand.
ATAAATGAACTCGATACCTTCTTCGTCTTCACCGAAATGCGCTTTGCCGAAGAACGCAACTCGATAAAATCTACCAAGAAGCCGTTTGCCCGAATTAGTCACTTCTATAATTTTGGCATACGCTTTGGTTAGGTGTTGGTAACAGGCCAGTAGTGCCTGATAATCCTTTCTACGTTCGTAAATTGGTATTGTGAGCCGGTACAATGGACCAAGGAGTTCATATCTTTCCGCCTTGTCGACGTACTCAGTGCAAATAATTAATTGGTCGAGGAGAGCTTGCTCGTTGTAGTGAACATCCGTCATGCCTGAAACAAGAAAACGAGGCTATTATGGGTGAATATATTTAACGTGGTCGTGTACCTAAATATATTGACTGCACTGAATTCTGAATATTGCGAAAAGTATAATATCCGTTTGTGTATAGCCACACAATAGGGAATAGTACTTAGAGCGGAGACTTGAAAGATATACCTAGTTAATCTTTGATCTTGGTGAGATATCAATACCTTAATTAAATTACGCATTGTTATTTTAAATACCTTCCTAACTGTACGTAAAGTAACGATTTGTATTTTCTACTTGTCCATCCAAAGGTTGCCTGTCAGAAATCAATTTTTACTTAGTGATAAGGCCGCCATTTGTACATATCCAAACCTGTTCTTTTGTTATGTATTTTGTATCGGGTGTACAATAAAGTTTATTCAGTATATTCTATTCTAACGTAATATTTATGTAGGTTTAATAAATGTAAATTATAACTTCCTTATTGCTAAATTTCTTCAAAAGAAGGAACTAATGAATGTCCCTGTTGAAAATATAAAAAAAATGATTAAGTAATATGTACATGATAATTTCTAGATCGCGCTATCAAGGTTAGCGTTGGTTCGAGTTCAAATACCGTGGGTTCGAGTCCCGTCGATGAAATTTCAGTTATTGTTATTTATTTATAATTTCTTCTTAACATCGTAATATTTAAGAATAGTTTAAGCAAACTCATTGCTTTGAAATACAAAAAAAGGTCCTACTAATATTATAAATGCGAAAGTTTGTATGTATGGATGTTTGTTACTCTTTCACGTAAAAACTACTGAACAGATTTTGATGAAACTTTACAATAATATAGCTTATACATCAGAATAACACATAGGCTACAATTTATAATGATACGGCGACGGGAACAATAATCACGCGGACGAAGTCGCGGGCGACCACTAGTAAACTATATTCTGACAACTTATCGACTGTGGAGTGAATAAGGAACCTTCCTACTAGCTAATACTAGTATACACACACATATCACGCCTATATCCCCGAAGGGGTAGGCAGAGGTGCATTACACACCCACACTTTGCCAGTATTTTTAGTCCCACATTTATAATGGGTTACGTCAAAAAGGGCCGAATGAATTTAATAAAAAGTAGCAACTGTATTGTAATTTGGAAAAAAAAAAAAAATTAAACCCGTTGCCTTGCGATGAAATGTTAATGAAAGGCAACAAAATCTTACGTGCCAGCCGTAATGGCACAGCCAATTAAAGTCCTGGGCATCTCGGACAATATACAATATACTAGTAAGTATAGTATTCTTATATCTGTGATACTAGTCTTTACAAAACTGTAAAGAAAAAGTATTTTTACTATTTTGCCCACTACTGCCAATAACTGCCACTACACTATTCTCTCAATAGGTTTCCATCTTGTTACTCTGTAATTGCAAAGAATGTTACGCTGTGTATGTTTTACAATAAACACAGGTATTATTACATTTATTACCATACAATGATTACCGTGTAATCACGGTACAAAACAAGACTGTTTTGCACTGGTGATAACTGGGGATTACATAAAAAATAATAACATTTTTACAAAGGAGTTGATATACGAGTAGCAATAAGATTTTATCTTGTTGTGCATATCAACTTCAGACCCTTTTTTATACCCTGCCCGATTGACCACAGTTAATTAATTTAATTACTTTAGTCAGTACCTACCTATTGTGTAATACTTATTCCTTATTATAGGTACTTGCCTATTTTCTTTACTATGAAGTACTAATTTCATCATTGCATGCATTAAGCGAGATGTTTTACGTAATAAAATCTCAGAGAATATTATGAAGAAAGTGTGGATATGGTATAGGTTTGAAATTAAATCATAGTTTATAGATTCGATATCAAACATTGGATTAAACTGTGAAGAGATTCGCTCAACTATAGAATCAAGAACCACCGGCCGGCTCTTTTAAAATATATAATTCTATGTATCTGTATATAAATGGAGTTGAGGCTTTATGTATTGCAGTTCAAAGCTGTCGCGAACGCGCGTACATGCTGCTGATAAGAGCCCGTGTCTGTTTGCGCGACAATTACAATTTAAAAATGGAACTAGTGCTAGTGTTGGGTATCTTAGTTGGGATAGTGGTAGTGTGTGGAAAGGTGGCACCAGCCAACCACGTGGTAAAGTCTAGCAGTGACGCAGTAGATGTCGGCTTAGGAGACTCAGAATTGGTTCTCGCTTTTGTGGTATGCCTATGCTGTTATTCAAACAAAGAATCATGACCGTGAAGCGTGCCCCCCAGTTTCCTACATGAATAGTAGAACATTCATTCAATTTAAGACTGCCATTATACGAATGACGTGTCATACAGGCTTGTGCTCCATTTAAGTATTAGAATATTTATACATGCAATAGTTTAATTTAAATAATACACAATAAGTTAGTACTTATAAAAAAATATGCTGTATGAGAGTTGTACAAACATAGGTTTAAAATATGCTTTAAAGAGATCAAGTAGGTAATATATTTCTCACAGATATTCCGCCATGGTGACCGTACACCGGACGATGAAGAGCTCGACTTGTATCCGGCAGGGAAAAAACAGCTTAATTCCAACATATATTTTCCAGATGGAAAGAAAGCACTCACTAAGGTAAGTTCCATTTAAAAGGTTCTTTCTAAAGTATTAAAAATAATGTCCCAATGAATACGTTTTTCTTTTTTCACGTCGATTTGAATGAATGGTAGAATTTTACGAAAATAATTTTGGTTTTTTAATTACCACAAGATACACAGATATCTATAATACAGGTTGTCCCCCAAATCACGCCTATTTCCCCCGAAAGGGTAGGCAGAGGTGCAATACTGGTAAATTATGAGTGTGTAACCCATAATTTGCCAGTATTTTTAGTCCCACGTAATAGGGGGCAAGCCTATTGCTGTCACCGGGCACAATATGGGTTATGTCCAAAATGGCCGAATGAATTTAATAAAAAGTAGCAGCTATATTGAAATTTTGAAGAAAATTAAAACCCGTTGCTTTGCGATGAAATGTTGATGAAAGGCAACAAAATCTTACGTGCCAGCCGCTATGGCACAGCCAATTAAAGTCCTGGGCGTCTCGGACTATATAGGTTGTTTGTACATAAAATGCTCTCTAATAATTTAACAATATTAATCGCAAAAACTAATCTTGGCCTGAACTAACCAGCGACTGTTACCTTTCCAGGACGAACATTCTACCAACTGACCTCCTATTATAACCTGATATTGTAAATTATTTGAGAAAAAGTTAGTATACTTTTTTGCTCATAAAATATATTCAAAATTCTATATTGTACATAAAAAGCTTATCGCTAAAGAGCAATGTCCGCAAGACTACCTTACTTAGGATGTAAAGAATATTGCAAGAAATGATAGAGGTTGTGTACAATTAAATTGAAGTATGTTTACTAGATGAATAGATTTAAAATAAAAACATGGATTGCGACAATATTCAATACTAGGTAAAGCTACGCTGCTGTAAACAGTGCGCGGCTTCGTATTGAGTGAAGCGTTTTTTTTTGTATTTAAATTGAATATTTGAGCTTCGTCACGACCTTAATTGAAATTAGCTATTAATTTTGGTGAAAAAAAATTATTTATCGGTCAAGAGGTTGCTGAGAGACGAACATCCGAACATTTTACATTTAACCTGGTCCAACAATAAATAAAAATGTTTCATCAGATTTGAATAACAAATTCTAATACAGTTACAACATTTATTAGACAGCTTTATCATATTCATAATTACACGAAGAGAGATAATGATCTTTTATCATAATGTTCAAGGATGAAAGTGTTTGTGCGCGTCTAATCTGTAGCAGCAGAGCATTCTACAAGCTAATTGCTTGGCCAGTGAAGCATTGGTCCGAGAATCTTGTAGAGTGCACTGGCATTTCCAATATTAAATTTACCCGATAAGCTCACAGACCTCAAATGTGTCATGAACTCATGAGAGAACTCCAATCCATCCTTTAAGATTAGAGGAATTACAAAGATTGGACAGGAGTTACACCTAGAATAGAGATAGGATATAGAACGCAAATTAGGAGCTTGAATGTTAAACGAAATGAATGCATAAGCTATGCAACATTGTTTGGCATGTATATTACCTGTGTGACTTGTCTGTTCTATTCTACACGTGGATAGTTTATATATTTGCCTATAAGATATACAGGGAGTTAAATAATACTCCGTAGATCCTTCACTACTGTATGAATTAAGATTGTGAATTCATGCGTTTTTTCATTACCGTTTTTTGACCAATGAAAATGAAAGCTTTTTGCTTGTCAATTGCGATTGGAAATTACAAAATGAACACATCACTGATTCATGTGCGTTGATGATGGCTCCAATTTCAAAAAAAGAGGAGTATAAAGTACACACGTGAATGTTGAAAAGACAGCACAGAAAGTGCAAAAGCATTTCGTGAGTGCTCGTCTACAAGCTTTAGCATCAAGATTATAGGTTAGATTTTACATAGTCGTAGTTTATATGCGTAAAAGAAAATTCTTATTGCAGTAGGTATATTTAGATAAGTTTAGTCATTTTGAGAGCAGAATGTTAAATGCGTCGTTCTAAAACAGTATTTATTTCAATCACCCGATGTTAGGTATCCAACAATGCTAATAGATATACACAGATACTCCTATTTAAAAGACTCATGAATAATGCATAAATACGTGACACTAGTTTTTTTTTCTCTAGAAGTGACATCACCCATGAGGTATTTAAATTAAATAGAAATTTTATGTACATTGTATTTGTAAACTGTTAACAGAAAGGGAAACAGCGTGCATACTTGGTCGGCAAATATATTCGAGATTTGTATGATGGTTTCCTCTCCCAATTGTATCTACCCGATGAGATAGCAGTACGGACAACGTACTACGCCAGGACACAGATGACAGCACTTGCAGTTCTCGCGGGCTTGTACCCACCGTTGATACCGCAGAAATGGAACCCAACTTTAGATTGGCAACCGATCCCATATAATACAGTACCATTTGAAGATGACGATGTAAGTATGCAAAAGACATTCACTTTGGCGAAAATATAAATCGTTTTACTTTCACACCGCGAATTCTGACTATAAGGCTTGTCGACGCCGACAATCTTTCAGGACAAGTCCCGATTATATATATTAATATAAATCTTCACTATTTTTTTAGCTAATGTACTGGTATAACTGCCCAAGGTATTTAAAACTAAGGACCCAATTATATGACAAACCTGATATAAAGAAATGGCTGGAACCATACCAAAGTTTATTCAAGGACATATCGGAACATACCGGCGCAAACATTACTACTCCGGAAGACGTATTCAACTTGGACAATCTGTTTCAAACATTGGTAAGAGATAAGTGGTTTGCAACTTCTCCTTTCGTTTCATCCAATTAAAAAAAGTTAGTTTGGAGTACACAAATGTACACAAATGCACACAACGTAAAATTCTTTCTCCCTGACGAGATAAGACGTTTTGCCAATAATTTTCGCAATTAGGGTTGTGCCAACAGTTTGGAGAACTTTGGTTATGGACCTGAGTCTCGTCAGCCTGTCAAATGCAGGTCAGCATGGCTGCTTAAAGAACTAGGCGTTCTTTAAGCAGCCATGTTGACCTGCATTTGACCCATTAGTCGCTCTTTAAGCAGCTCCTTTTATCTTCAAAAATGCAATATTCGTATCTCTATAAATTGTCAGGAATAGCTCTTACTTACCATTATTACTCGTATAATCTTGTATCACTAATTTCTGAATATGTAATTAATAGATTCACTTTCTTTCAGTCTAATGTAGGCGTTGATCCACCCGATTGGGCGCAAGATATTATGCCTAAAATCAAAGATATAACCAAAATTGAATACGCTGTACAATATTATAACCCCGAACTGATACAACTGGCATCGGGTATGATGAGTTAATTACGATATTAAGTAATTACTTTGACACCTGACTTTGACCACAAATGTGTAATTAAAATGTTTTACCATTATAAATTACAGGAGTATTGATGGACAAGTTTTTAAACTCAACGAAAGCAGTGATAAAAAATCCATCGAAGCCAGCAGAACCAAAGCTGTATTTGTTATCTGGTCATGAAAACAATGTAGCTGGATTGTTAGCAGCTGCCAGAGTGTTTGAACCTCATCAGCCAAGATATGGAGCCACTTTTTCATTAGAACTTAGACGAAATATTATAACTGGTGACTACGGTGTGACGGTAAAATTATGCTTGTTTGTTATTATTACTTATTTTTGCTACGTTTACTAATAATAGGTAGATTTTTTTAGCATACGTTTAGGACGAATAAATAGTTAATAGGAAGGTTGTCTTTAGTTGCTAGGCATCTTTGGTTAGGTATAGGTAACTTTACTTCATTATAAATAGGTTCATACTTTTATGGAGTTTTTATACATAGATAGTTAAGGTCGTTGACCGTATCAAACAAAAACGGTTGCCTTTATATCCAATGAATATAAGACAATAGTTGTGCACGTGCGACTATTGTGCAAAAAAATACAAGGGAAAAAAACAGGCACAAGTTAATACTGTGATACGTATAATAATTGAAAAAAAAAAGATAAATCGAATTGATTGTGATCACTTTAATTCGAACATTATAGTGTATGAATATTCTTTTTAACATCCCGATTGAACGTTTTATGCTTCTTGAATAGATGCTTAATGTGACCTTGAGGTGACCTGTCCTCCTCAAAACTACAGATGCCTGTTATGTTAAGGCAGGTCGATTCATACTAGAAAGTTTTGCCAATTTTGCGGACATTATCATTCGCGAAGTTTGGGATCCTTCCAAAACGATTGATATTGTAGATATAAAATACGCATCACAATTTTTTTTCAGGCAATATACGCGCCTGATGCTGGTGGTCCTGGTAAACTACTTCCTATTAATGGTTGCAATGGTCAACCGGTGTGCAGCTACGAAGAGTTTACATCACTCGTGCAAAATATTACATGGTCTAAAGAAGAACTTTTTAAAGAATGTAAGAGGCCGTTATAGTGAAAATCAAACTATACCTACTATATTTAATTATGAATGATTATTAATATTTTGGATTTTATAATACGTAATCAAATACATGTTGTTTCCACAATAAAGTACACAGGGTAAAATAAATAGAATTGAGCGGCAATTCGTTTAGTGCCAGCCGGACAGAGTACACACATGATATTCGGCGTGGTTAGTGATTAAAAAAATTGCCGATTAAAATGGCTAAGATAAGTACATAAAAAGAGGATATTTATTTATTTACCTCCCTCCCCCACATCCTGGATTATTGTGATGATCACAACATTTGTTATTATATTTCGGAAATCACTTCATAATTACATGATTATTACGTGATTTCCGAAATGTAACAACAGCGTAAACCGCGTTTGAGATCTTACATGGCGAATGTTCCATTCCAGAAAAAATTAAATAAAATAATGTTACATGCAACCACTTCAACCCCAAACTCCTAATAAATGCTAGATAAGATTTAGATTTCTAATTAATAGTACCTACCTTACTAGAACGATCGGAACTCATCGTCGTATATTCAGAATAAGATAAGTATGTACACCCACGCAACACTTATCTAAAAAAATCATCGTTTTTAATAAATTAGATAGTTTGACCACGAAGAATGCTAAAATTCCTCGTGGTAGGGAAGTAAGGAAGGCAATTTTTCAAAGTTCTGCCGCTTCGCAGTTAGACTGGAAAGCAGATCCCAAGGAGGTTGGCAAAAGGCCAGCGGTGGATAAAAACCTAGAACTATTTCGGCAGATGACAAGAGCTAAAAATATTGAGATATAAGCAGGATAACATTGATGAATCTACGCGAGAGGGCACCTAACAGAACAGTATTTATAATGTAGGTAATTTGATCAAGTGCAAATTATGCACAAGAATGTTGATACCACATTACTATAAGTACAATATATTACAAATCGTATGACGTTACTGCATATTGAAGGCACGTGTGCCAATATGCATGCAAACATTACAATGTTAAAGAAAATAGGTGCAACTAACAAATAAATACGAGTCCAAGAAGGTATTATGAATAAAGGTATTTAAAGAAAGGTGCAGACTGCAGAAGTGGCTCACCTAGATCTTAGGAGCCTAATACAACCTCATCTCCAAGTCGTGGACCTACTGAGAAATGTACCAAGCTCCCTAGCGGAAATAGGCTCGCTCCCTATTAACTACGAGTACATGTTACTGGCGAAATGTGGTCCAACATGTCTGCACCCCCTTTGAGACGATGTGTGTATGTTTTAGTGCAAAACAAAGGGACAATAATTCAGCATTTGCTTTATTTGTAAGATAATACAGATATTGGATAGAATCAGGCGTTACCTGGCGAAAATCCATGACAAAGTAATGGTAAGTAAGATGTTCAAACTTTTCAAAATAATAGCATTATTTTCACAAAAATAGAAGACAATAAAACGTCGACAAATGTTTCACCTCTAAACGAGGCATTCTCAAGACTGTCTCAGAGAGAACAGTAGTTCTCTCTGAGATATTTGTCGACGTTCTATTTTTGTGAAAATAATGCTATTATTTTGAAAAGTTTGAACATCTTACTTACCATTACTTTAGATAATACAGATATTACTTTAACTTACATATTTAACAACGTGAGTATATAATTATATTTACCTGCTGTAAGATAATGTATTACACAATTTATATTATCACAAACACATCATTCGTGTCGTATCACTAACTAAGAGGCTGTATGATAGTTGACAATAGTCTATAAGAAAGATAACAAAAAAGTTGAGTGTGGTAGTGATGTTTCTTAAATTATGTGCCACGTAAGTACATCTTCTATAGATTTGTAAAATTGTAGTTTGTACGTTCTAGAATTACGTAATTATAAAAAAAACCCTGCACCAAATATTTATCTACAGGTAAAAAGGCGGCACAGGTTTCGTACGTCAATCTTGATAGTATTTGAACTTATGTTGAAGAGAGCCCCGTCTTATAGTTAAGTATTTGGCTAACTAATGCAGTTGAGATTTTTACTATTTAGTTAATAGTAAAAATTATTAATTATATACAGATTTTTAGTTTAGTAGTAGAAATAGGGGTGATTATATGATAATCAACATCATCATCATTTCAGCTCACTGCTGGTTATAGGCCTAGCGAACTCCACAACATTTGGTCTTACGCTTTCCGCTGATGATAATATGATAATTCTATGTATAAATATAGACAAGGATTAGAAATGTCAGAAATGTCCACCCTTCTAGCAATAGACGAAAGATAGGTATTGTATTAATACGACAGTGCGATGCAATCTTTTAATTAACTCTATCAGGAAATCCATGCACTCTCGTTCAACTGACAAAGTGTTGTACAGTTTGCATATTCATCTAGTAGAATAATGAGCTATTTGCTAAATAGGTATATCAGGTCGCGCTGGAACAAGTAGTATACATAATACATATAAAATTACATATGTAATTACCCCTGAAGTAGGCAAAGATCACGGATTTCCACTTGCTACGATCTTGGCGTTCTTCTTTCGCTTCCTCAACTTTTACAAGTGTTTTATGTATGCTCGACGATACACTACTATTCAGAATACAGAACAAAATTTGTGCTGTATTCTGAGGGGTACAATAACATAGTCTTTTGTCAATCTATAAGGTTTTAAAACCTACAGTTGAGTCTAAATATTGAATAACCAATGATGTTGGTCACGCATTTCGGAATAAATAGCCACCGTTGTACAATCGATTGGACAAAGTCAATCATCTGTACACAGGTCGCGACGACCGTGAATCTCGCAAAGCATCCCGTGCGCGGATCTCAGTGAGACCCTGCATCGCACGCCGAGCGCTTCCTGTCTCGAACCGCTCGTTTAGCGTTCCAACGGACGCAGTAGTAGACGCAGCGTTGATTTTCCTGTCTCAAACAGTAAACATTGGCAATTATTATGCGTTCTAATAAGTGTTTCAAACATAATTAACATAGGATTACAATGTAGAGCTGCAAATACTACGACAGAAAATGTGAGTGGAAATGGAAATTTTGATATTTCGTTCAATATTTCGAATGTGTTTGTTAGTTGTTGTCTCTTATTGCCTATTAATAACAATAACAGAGCAAGAAGACCTAAATACAGATAATAATAATGGAAGTTTATCTAGTCAAACTGTGGTTGATTTTATTGACATGCGTTTACGCAGGAGAGAGGGCGGTCGCGAGGAGGAGTCAACCAACAATGCGGTGGACACGGTGCCGTCGGGCATGCGCACAGAACACACCTGCTGCTGTCTCGGAGTGTTGGTGGGCATCTCACTCATCGCCGGTATGTACCATGTAGTGGGATAATCCCAATAATTCAAGTCATCATCAACCCCCGCAGTGTGCTTGGTCACCGACGTGATTTTAAGGTTGAAATGAAATGATTTATTTATTTGTATAGGTCACTAAATGGGTTTATCCACTTAGTTATACTATTAGTTATACGATATAACAAAATGGACTGAAAAAGTCCAAATAGTTATACGGCGCAGTATAACTATATGGATTTGATTAATTTGGGTTGTTTTGTCCAAATTGTTATACTGCTCAGTATAACTATATGGATTCGATTAATTTGGGTTGTTTTAGCCCAAATAGTTATACTGCTCAGTATAACTATATGGATTCGATGAATTTGGGTTGTTTTAGTCTACCTAGTGACTACCTCGGTGGCACAATGGTACTATGTACGGACTGCCACACTCGAGGTCGCGGGTTCGATTCCCGGGTCTGGTGGATAGTGTATAATTCTCTTTAGAATTTTATCCAGATAATTATCCCAGAGTCTGGACCTTGTGCCCGGTAAATGACAATAGGCTCGCCCCCTATTACATGGGACCTAACATAGCTGGCGAGATGTGGGTGTGTTTGCACACCTCTGCCTACCCCTTCGAGGAAAAAGGCGTGATGTTATGTTTATCATCATCAGCTCAAATACAAACACTGCTGGACAAAGGTGCCGGAATCGTCACGCTTGGCAGGTAGGCGGGTTGGCTATCGTTGTTAGATACACGGCGGCATTTTACTCACTATTTACTTTTTCTGTAATGCTTGGGCCTTTTTTTTTTTTTTTTTTTTTAATCCGCGACCTTGAGCTCGGCCGCACCTACGTCCATTGCCGAGCGCCTCCGGTAGAGACTAAGAGAATTCCCGGTGGCGCCCGGCGGACCTTGGCCATCCGCGTGGCCACTGCGTGGTGGTCGGGTGTTACCCCGCATCTTTGGGATCGGGTTTTATCCCGCGTCGGTGAGTGAAGGCGTGCGTGGGGTGCAGCCCCACATCACGCAGCCCTTCTAGCCTGCTTCTGTAAGGACGGTGGGTTGCTAATCCATCGTCCTCAGGCCCCGATCATGGAGGTCGATGGTCCTGGGCGTAGTCACGTCTGCGGCGACCTCGCCGCACACTTCGGAACTCCGCGGGGAGGGTACGCTCCCTCATCCTACCGGCCGCCTCCTTCACGAGCATTACCTGCTCGCAGAAGGAAACGGCCGCGTTCCACTGACTCTCGCTAGAGACCATGGCTCGTAGCATGGTCTCCAGCGAGAGCGTATCTACGCCCAGGCCCACAACGAGGTCCCGGCGCTGACTCGCCCATGCTGAGTATTCCACCAACGTGTGGAATGCCGTGTCTACGCCGGAAGTCTCGCAGTGTTGACACGCGGGTGTGACCTCACGATGCATGCGAAACAGATACTCACCGAAATTTCCGTGCCCGGTGATGACCTGTGTCGCACGATACGTGAGGCCTCCGTGGTGCCTCTGCAGCCACTCCTCCATGATCGGTCTCACCGCCGCGATGGTGGTGGTTCCCCACTTTGGTTGCTGAAGTCGCACCTTCCATGTCTCCATGAGATCCTGGCGGAGCTGGGACCGCTGAGCCTCGATTTCTCGAGACGCAGGCCTGTGGTCCCGCTCCAGCGCCTCCTTGTGCCATTGGAACAATGCCGCAAGGGCTCTCGCTTCCAGGTCCCATGGAGGGGTCGCGGCTAGGAGACATGCAGCCTCTAGGGAGATCGTGCGGTACCCTCTTATTGTTCTGACGGCCAAGGTCCTCAACGATCTGTGTAAAACAGCAGCGTTGTTGGCCGTCAGACTCGGCGCCCATACGGGAGCCCCGTACACGGCCATACTCCGCAGGATCCCTAGGTACAGTCTCCTGCAGGAAGCGTTGGGTCCCTTTAAGTTGGGTATCAGTCGCGAAAGCGCAGCTGTCGCCCCCGTCACTTTGGGGACCAAACTTCGGAAGTGTGGTCCGAAATTCCACCGGCTATCGAGTACGAGCCCCAGATACTTCATTGTGGGCTCGATGCCGATGCTAACGCTCCCTACATTTACACTGGATCCTGGAGGTGGCCCGCGCCGAGGTCCGTGAAAACACAGAGCCTCGGACTTATTCAGTGCCACGTCCAGTCCCAGCCGCCGTATCCGACCCACGACTTCAGCAACCCCAGTCGTGACCTTGAGTGTTGCCTCCTGGTGCGTTGCTCCCCGCGCCGTGACGAGGGTATCGTCAGCGTAGCAAGTTACGCTGACGCCCTCAGGCAACGCACCCCGCAACACCCAGTCGTATCCGATGTTCCACAGGAGAGGTCCTAGGACCGACCCCTGAGGAACACCGCACGACACATCTCGCCGAGCTGGCCCGAGCCAGCTAGGGTAAGTTATAGCCCTCTCGGATAAATATGCCCCGACAATACGACGGAGGTAGAGAGGCACTTCATGGTATACCAATGCCTCCCTAACGCAACTCCAGGGTAAGGTGTTAAACGCGTTGGCGATGTCAAGAGACACCGCCAACACCACCTCGCCCCGCGAGACAGCTTCCTCCGCCAGGGTCTTCACGCGCATGATCGCGCTCACGGTGGACCGTCCCCGACGGAAACCGTACTGGTTGTCCGCCAGGTCTGGGCCCACACGCGTGAGATGCTCGACGAGGCGTTCCGCAATAATTCGCTCAAAGAGCTTACACACCTCATCGAGCAACACGATCGGCCGGTAACCCGACGGTGAGTCCACCGGCCGCCCCGCTTTCCGGATCAGGACCAGTTTCCCCGTCCTCCACACCTTGGGAAACTGGCCCCTTTCGAGGCATGCGCTGAAGAGCCCCCTCAGTCGAGGCCCGAGTTCCTCGAGGGCCAGGACCCATACACGGCCCGGAATGCCGTCGGGTCCAGGGGCGGTGGTTTTCCGGCGACTGAGCCGAAGTACCACCGCTCCTAACTCACCCTCTCTGACTTCGGGTACGTCGTCTTCGCTGCTGCTATCCGCATTGGGCGTCTGGGACGGAGCCATGCGCGGAGAGATGTGCTCCTCCGCGCTCGTCGGAAACAGAGAGCCCAAGACCCCCTCCAGCCGATCCGGCTGGAGACTCTGGGTCAGTGGGAGCGCCCTCGGTCGGAGTTTACCTCTGACCTGCAGGTACGGGCGCCATAAAAATGTGGACCATGCTCAAGCCATACACTTTTATCATTAAGGTAATCAACTGTCTTATAATATGCTTTTTGACATAAAGTGGTCTAAAGGTTTTAAATTTACTGTCGGGCATACAAAGGACCGATTCAGGCAATTTATTATAAAAGCGTATACCTTCCCCCTTGAAAGAATGACTAACCTTGCTAAGCCGATAACACAGAGGGAGTAGTTTATTTTTATTACGTAGATTTCTGTCTGTAACGTCACTTACTTTAGTATAGCTAGATATATTTTTCCTGACATACAGTATGTTCTCAAATATATATTGGGAAGCTACAGTTAAAACATTAATATCTTTAAATATCTCCCTAAGAGAATCTCTCTTACCTAAACAATAAATGGCACGACTGCCCTCTTTTGTAATATAAAAATTGTTTCTATATCTGCTGCATTTCCCCAAAGTAGTATTCCATAGGACATCAAGCTATGGAAGTAACCAAAGTAAACTAGCCTAGCAGTAGCTGCATCTGTCAACTGTCTAATCCGTCTCACAGCATATGCAGCAGAGCTAAGCTTATTAGCTACAATAGTGATATGGCCATGGTTGATTAAAGCATTTTTAACAAAAAGTGAGAATCTGAAGCGTCTGGGACAGATTTGCATGTTAATTTTTTTTTGCAAAAAAGCTTGTTATGTACGACTTTTCAGAGCAGTCCCTGAATCAAAAAAGTGTAATGAGAGCTACTCAGCCCGCACTCAGCAGATTTCGCGTAATTGAGCACGAACATGTATTTTAATAATGGGACAGCTAACGGGGAAACTCATTGATATAACTTTTGCAAGGCCAAAAAACAAAGACTTTACATGAAAAGCTTTAATTTATTATGTATTGTTCTAGCCCTCGTTGCAGTTATCCTAATAAAAGACAGCACGGTCGAGGTGACTGTACTGCGACAAGTACACGTGGTAAGACTATTTGTTTAATTTATTTGCACCGCACCTTTATCGGTTACTGGACGATGAAAATTGGCTAATTGGTAAAAACGATAACCGAAACTAAAAAACACTGTAATTTTAAAGGAGCCGTTCCAGGAGAGCGGAGCGTAATATGTTCGTGAATAGTCGATAGCCAGCTTCACAGGCTATCAGACTAAAATTGGTATCCTAAGATTTTCACGACTGCTTATGTAAAAATAATGATGAACATAGAGGAGGCAATGATTCGTACACCCTTATCTAGAGAAGGATATTATCCTGCAAGACCTTTGAAGCGGCGCACCATGCGATTACTTAAGAAGGAATAATTAATCAGTAAATCATTATTTCAGCTAATGTCACACGGAGAACGCACGCCAAACGAGCAAGAACTTGCAATGTTGGGGACTTCTCTACCAGACCATGTATTTGCACCATACGGAGCTGGCGCAATGACCAATGTGAGTAAATTAGACAAATACCTATGTTCTTAGTCTTTAAAAAATTTAACGCTCTCAATGCGTTTCAGTGTGTTAGGTTCCTAACCCCTGAGTGAGGCTGCATAGGTGGCTAAAGTCGGACAGGATACTGTAGGTATTTTTTCGAGGGCGTACCCGGGACGCCCAGCAATAGACGAAAGTGCAGGAATTGAAAACAAGAAAATTATTCCAGGGAATCTAATGCCAAACTCTCTTGACATCGTCAACGCTTTTAATACCTTGCCTTGGAGCTGCGTATTATCACGGCATATTTATCCGAGAGGGCCATAACACACCCTAGTTGGCTTGGGCCGGCTGGGCGAGATGTGTCATGTGGTATTCCACAGTGGTAGGTCCTACGACCTCTCCTTTGGAACATCGGATACGACTGGCTGCTGCGGGTTGTGTTGCCTGAGGGCGTTGACGTAACCTGTTACGCCGACAATCGTCACGGCTCGGGGGCACCGCACTAAGTCGTGGGTCGGATACAGGAGCGGACTGGACATGGCCCCGCATAAGTCTAGGGCTCTGTGTTCACGGACCTCGGAGCGAGCCACCTGATTATCCAGTACAACTGTAGGAAGCGTTAGCATCGGCATCGGGCCCTCGATGAAGTATTAGGGGCTCAAGTTTAGTTCCCAAAGTTACTGGGACTGTACCTGAGGACCGTGCGAAGCATGACTCAATACGGGGTTTGCGTATGGGCGTCGAGACTGATGGCCAACAACGTGTTTGTTTTAAACAGTCCATTAAAGACCTTGGCCGTCACGATAATACATGTCGAGATATCGAGGTGCAGCGGTCCTAACTCCGTCAGGATCTCATGGAGACATGGAAGGTGGAACTTGAGCAACCAAGGTGGGGAACCACCACCATCGCGGCGGTGAGACCTATCATGGAAGAGTGGCTGCAGAGACCACACTGTAACCTCACGAATCGGACATCGCAGGTGATAACCGGGTACGGATGCTTCGGTATGTATCTGCACCGCAGACATCGTGAGATCACACCCCAGTGCCAACAGGGCGTCATTTCTGCGACTTAGTTTCTCCAACCTGCGGCAATTCTGTACTTCCCTATTGGAGCGATTTCCCTGAGTAATTTTGAATTTAGTGACATTTATATTCATTCGAATTACCTACATATGGTATCGATTGTATTTTTTTTTCTATTAATCTAAAACGTTCATGGGAACCGAACGACACTTCATATTCAACAATAGGACCTTTTAGCGTAGTTCCTCGATACATCAAATTATGTGTCCGGATGCTGTAACGAATGATTTCTGACGTAAACACAAAACTACAACGTGGTTTCATACAAATTCATAGTCAATGGTCGGTCATTCTGCATTAGAGTTACTCATATGAACGGCACTCCTCCATCCCGTATCTACAAAGCCACTGCTAAGTAACAAAAGTGTAGTTTGATGCCGTCCTTGTATAATATCATTGATGAACATTTAATTAGAAATACATAAAGAAAGATTATACTAATTTTGATGGTTACTGTTGATCTACAAATATACATAGTTTTCTACTATCGAATTTATAATATTATTTATAAAGCTTCTGTTTATATTTACCTATTCGTTTTATTTTACTATTCACTAAATTAAATATCTGCAGTCTGAGCATACAAAAAATACCTCACAAAACAACAAAATTATCACGTAAAAGTAAGTCCAGATGCATGGTAATATTAGGATTATACAAAAACTCATCAATCAACGGCAATTAACTTAGTATTCAGTGTCGAATATGTATACTCATGAGAATCCATCCAAACATAGTTGGATATAGAGGATCGTTCGCAGATGCATAGTGACATTAACCCACTAATTACATGGGATTGCTACCGGATACGACTTAGATAATACCCTAACTGGATCAATTTGTTTTTAGATAGCTACCAAGTATTTTTCCATCTACTAAGATATAATATGAACTATCATTGAACTAGCCTATTTTGTATCAAAGTAGACTCAATTTGCCATGGCCGTGACAGTGACCAATCGGAACTATTGATAGAGTGTCGCCGGCAGTGTCAGGCGTCAAGGATATTGTAGCTACATAATATTTAACAAATTGTTTTATAACGAAGTAGTTTCTTCCCTGTCGGAATGCAAGAGGGCGTCTCGATACGCGATGTTTAGTTATAAACAGGAACAAGGTGTCAGTAAAGACGTAGATTGTCGTCATTCACTAATAATGATTTATTGCTCATCGCGCGTCGCCACTGTATTATATTAGTTAGGAACACGTAGTTTGGTGTACTTTTCATACCTACAAGTAATTTAACTTTTACTTTATTTCCAGGAGGGTAAGATGTTAACATTCGAAATGGGCGCATTACTTAGGAAGAGATACGATGAATTTTTGGGACCTGTCTACCAAAGTGGTATTTATTAGATAATAATTAGTATTTTCTTCAATAGGTATACATTTTTCTAAGCAAATGAACTTTGTTTACTTTCCTCGAATATTTTACAATATGAATCGCAGAACAATAGTCTTGGGCCAAACTCGAACCGTGCGTCGCCAAAAGACGTATTGATATGATCACAAATTTCGAGGTCTTGGGCCAGTCGCGTCGTAGTCAGTTACCATGAACGTTCCTTCTGGAAGGGAACTATCGTTTTGAGATTAATATTGTAAATATTTTCTTTTATGCATATAAAGCGGATAACAGACTTTGGGTGGATGTATTCATAGTTGGCAATCCAACAACGAATTCGACACTGTTATTTTTTGGAAAGGAACACGACCTCGTCTGAGAGTTATCTGATACTCAACCTCAGATGAGGTTGGTTTTCGAACCCGAAAATGCAATTAAGCTCGATAGCATTGAATAATAATTGCAGAGCGCCAAATGCAAATACATAACCTATTGGTTTTAGGGTATGTTTTTTGGGAAGTGACTCTCCGTCTGCAGTAAGACCTCGTCTGAGAGTTAGCTAGAGTTAGAGTACCCTAGCTCAGATGAGGTTGGTTTTCGAACCCAAAATGTAACTGAGCTCTATTGCACAATTGACATTGTTTTGATTGAATTTAATAATAATGACATAGTAACAATGCAAATACATACCCTATTGATTAATTCCATCAGTTCCCGATTAATACCATTGATCGATCAGACGTAAATTAATACATTCTACCATCGATCGTTTTGACTGGTAACACCCTAATTAGATAGGACATAGTGATATATAGTTGGCCTTTTGGTTAATGACATGTCGATGCATTGTTGTTAGTGGTTTCTACTTAATTTTAGAGAATAGTGTCGTGATATCGTCAGATACAGATTTAAGCAAGATGACAGCTCTATTGATAGCAGCGGGACTGTGGCAGCCCTCACCAATACAAATGTGGAACGATACGCTCGACTGGCAGCCAGTGCCTTATATTTACCCCCAGAAATACAATGACTACGTATGTGGTTCAATACTAGATATTATTTAATATAACATAAATATACTATACTTATCATGACAGAGAAAGTAATAGATACATTGTTTATAAAATTAGAAGGAGCCTTGGTTTGACTTAAAATAATTTGGGGTTAAGTTTAGTTATCAGTAGCTTCAAAGTGAATGCCTTTGGGTGGGGAGAGACTCTTCAAAAACTTTCAATACTGTTAAGGTGGAGCCCTCATTGTAGCTAAGGCGGTTATAACAGTTATTTATTTCGAATACGGTGAAGTCAATTCGACAGGATCCAAGCACACGTACTACGACTCGGTGTCGTTGTCGCTGAGCTTGGAGCCGTACGATGGTGTTTATTAAATTCATATTGCTATAGTTATCAAGGGTATCATTAAATTTCAGCTACTATACGAAGAGAACTGTCCCCGGTACGTTCAAGAAAAGCAAAGAATTCTGAAAGCTTTCATAGAAGAGGGATTATTGCAACCTTACCGTGACTTGTTTCACAAGATTGCGCAAATGACAAATACGAACTTCAGTACGCCACAGGAAGCTTATTACCTTAACAATTTATTCTTAATACAGGTATGGGCATATTTTCACATACATATAACCACCCCGTTTACACCTACGGCGTAAGCAGAAGGATATTTTACTTACACCAATTTTTAACCAGCAACTTTGTAGGTCTCACGTAATATGGCGTCAGTCTATATTCGATAGCAGTGAGCTTTTGTTTGCTAGATTCTCATTCTGGATCTGCATGTACACCACTTGCAGTTGAGGTTGGCTTAGGGCACTAAGATCATAAAACAATGAGCTCCTATACTATTGGTTTTGTTCCACCGTCAGATGGATTTGTTATTTTTTGCAGGGGATGTAAATAATTACTTCGTTTCAGGATGACATCAAAGTAGCGAATCCCAAATGGGCCAAACACGTCAAGAGAAAACTTATGGATGTGGCAAGATTGGAGTACTTGATGATGTTCCACAATAATTTACTTAGGAAACTTAGCGGTGGTGAGACTTTTAAACAATTGCGATATGCAGATCGCACATAAAGGGTAACCTAACCTAACATAACATAAAGGGTATTTTACTGCTTCGGTATAGTTGTCGGTAGTGCATCCGCTTTCGACGCCGGAGTCTCAGATTCGATTCCCGGTCGGGACAAACTTTGTGTGATGACACATACGTTTGTACCGAAGTCAGGATGTTTCCTATGTTTTTACAGAAAAAACATTTTATCTAATACTCATATCACAAGCTCTGCTTAGTTTGAGACTAGATGGCGTTGTGTGAATTGTCCTAAATATAAATTTATTTATTTTCCAAACCTTTTTTCCCTGTATCGTTGTCTAGAATAATAAAACACAAAAAAGGTATGTGTTTTATTATTGTCTGTCTGTATTTAATGAACATGCTAATCTCCGAGTAACTGAACGGATTTTATTGCGGTTTTTACAGATAGATTAATCGCAGTTCAGCGTAACACATATTTTTAGCCTTTGTTTCATAAAAATCAGACGGCATTAAAATAACCTATTCCACGCGTATCAAGCTGCCAGCATCAGCTGGTGTATAATATAGTAAGGATTTAAGGTAAGACACGTGCTTTAAAACTCTTTTAGTATGTTTTCAAACACGACTTACCATAAATTCTGACCTTAAGTACTTATATGTAGTGTACACGATTAGCAAAAGTATCTTGTTACCTATAAAAAATATACCAGTTCTGAGCTAACGCCTCTGAAGCCACGTGAATGTTGTTATTAAAAAATAATTACCGAAGACGTAATAATTAGTCACGAGTGTTATATAATCGTCGAATGAACTGACGACGTCGGTCTTACTTAATATAACATTAGTATAAAAATAAATAAGTTTAAGAAGTTTTGGAGGCGCGAGAAGTTCATACAAATCATCAGCCACCTAGCCTTTTTCCCAACCCATTTGGGGTTTTCCAGTCTAACTGCGATGCGGCTGAACTTAGATATAGCCACTGCCATCTGACCTTCACGAGCCTTGGGCATATACGAAGTTTTATAGTTAGACCGGTTGGATTTTGGTTTTAGGGCTCCAACTATACCTGACCACTGCAGATATTTGTATGACAACCGGGACCAGTGCGGCACTGAACTAATACATATACTAAATATAAACTCCGAAACAAACATTTGTGGATTACACAAATATTCGACCCGGGAATCAAACCCGGGGCCTCAGGACCGCAGTTGCATACTGCAGTTACCAATGCGCCACCGATACAGTAATTTTTGACTTCATTCAAATACCTATATTTAATAATACAAATTAAGCCCATTTTCTTAAGTTCTATGTATAAGTGAGCCTCCTAGATTGTCGTTTGAGTAGGTACATAATCTAAAACATCGAGGGTGTACCCGGGAAGTTCGGCAAAGGGCGTAAGGTCGGACAATAAATAAATAAAAATACATGTCAAAAATTTACACAAATGACCGAAATGGGACCAAATAAATGTCGGAATGGGACCAAATTGAAATGGCACCACTTCGGAAGTTGTAGCTTTCATTTAAAAAAAAAATCTAAATCGGTTCACACAGTCCAGAGATATGAGGTAACAAACATAAAAAAAAATTTAAAAAAACACAGGCGAATTGAGAGCCTCCTCCTTTTTGGAAGTCGGTTGAAAACACGTCCAAATTGTCAGAATAGGACTAAATATAAATGGGACCACTTAGGAAGCAGTGGTTTTTTTTAATCTGTTCACTCAGTCGAATGATAATGAAATTAACAAATATATATAAAAACCGACGAATTGAGAACCTCTTTTTTCCTTTGAAGTCAGTTAAAATGCAATATATACAATCACGTCTGTCTCCCCAAAGGAGTTGGCATTATACGCTTAAGCCTAGTTTACAAAGTGCGAGCTATCGTACGAGTCAGCCTGCCGAGTAGCTGCACTGCAGTAACTCGTACTGTTTGGACGTCACTTACGAGTAACTCGCATGTGCGAGTTGGACAGTAGGTCAAGTCCGAAATACTTCAACATTTTTTGTTTTCACTCGCATGCTCGCCCACCAGCAACTCGTATGACAGTAGCTCGGCCGTCGCTCGCATCGTATAGACGCGTTCGGCAGTAGCTCGCCAGTGCGAGCACGACAGTCTTTAAACGGCAGGTGTACTAATTGCATTTGTGGTTGGCTTTAAACTTCTAGAAATCTTGGTAGGATCCCTATGTAGCCTAATCACTATCACTACATATTATAAAACAAAGTCGCCTGTCCTGTATGTATGCGTAGATCTTTAAATTTAATCGCAAAGGATTTTGATGCGGTTTTCACCAATGAATAGAGAGGTTCTCGAGGATATACATATTATAATTTGTCAAGCGGACGAAGCCGCGGGCGTCCGCTAGTAAGGCTTAATTGAGTAACAGGAATTAATTTCTCCACAGGTGCTTTATTGCAACAAATCGTCAAGGAAGCCGTAAGTAACAGCGTGGGTGAATCAGAACTTCGTATCGTAGTGCGTACAGGCACTCCTGTCTCCGTAGCCGCTTTGCTAGCGGCTTGTGTGGCGCCACCGCCGCGTTTGCCTGACCCTGGTGCTGCATTGCTGTTTGAGTTACACGAGAGACGACCCTCGCAAACCTCTAAAGATGAAAATGTCATGTCTGACGGCCAGCGATTTGGATTTAAGGTAAGGTAAAGTGGTAAGATAAGTACCTAAGCAGTTAAGGTAAAGGTATCAGTTAAATCTAATAATAATTTGCCAATACGTACAAAATATTAATGTTATGGTTTTTAACCGCAATACAAAAAAGAGGGGGTTCTCAACTCGACTGTTTTTTTATGTTTGTTCCCTCATATTTTTGAACTGGTTGAACCGATTTTGAATTTATTATTAACTAGCTGATCGCCGCAGCTCCGCCCGCGTGATTTAGTTTACACATTCCCGGTTCCCGTGGGAACACATTCCCGGGATAAAAAGTATATATAGGCATGTTACTCAGGGTGAATGTAGCTTTCCAATGGTGAAAGAATTTTTGAAATCGGCTACTGTGCCGATTTCAAAAATTCTTTTACGAGTTTATTCATTACAAACATACACACAAAAATACAAATCTTTCCTCTTTATAATAGTAGTATAGAAGTATAGATTGAAAGTTACTGCTTCCAGAGATGTCTGATTTAAATTTGGCCCCATTCGGCAATTATTTACCCTCTGCTAACTCCTTTGAACCGATTTTGAATTTATTGTTAAAAAAACAATTTAGTCCGAGACGCCCAAGACTTTAATTGGCTGTGCCATAGCGGCTTGCACGTAAGATTTTGTTGCCTTTCATCAACATTTCATCGAAGGCAACGGGTTTCAATATTTTTATTTTTCAAAATTACAATATAGCTTTTTAATAAAATCATTTGGTCATATTGGACATAACCCATTATAAATGTGCCCGGTGACGGCAATAGGCTTGCCCACTATTACGTGGGACTAAAAATACTGGCAAATTGTGTGTGTGAAAATATTTTTATATGAGATTCATTTCAGATATTTTACTGGGACGACGACTCAGCCGAACCCCGTCTAATGGAGGTTACTGGATGTAATGCATTTTGTCCCCTTGAGACATTCCAAGAATTAACTAAATATATAGTGTCACACAATTATAAAGAAGACTGCAAACTTGTACCTAGCAAATAGATGTTACTATGAAACTAGGGAAACAGTGTTAGTGTATGATAAACGAGTGATTAGGCTGCGGTGTTTAAATTGAACTTTAAGTTAATGATTATAATGTAGGTATTTGATTTATAAAGTACAGTGCATCTGTTTTCTTTATGTCTCTCGGGCAGTCTCGGGAATCATCGTTTTTTTCCGAATGCAACCGAATATTAATATCCATGTCCATAAATTATTAGATTTATCTTTAAAAAACTAAATACTTGAATTTTGAACTACGTATTTTATTGTTGTTTTGTTTTGATTTCGGTGTGTAACTCTATAGAGCTGCGAAATAATAATTATCTGTTGTGTCTGCGATTTAAACAGCTTTCCCGTCTCTCAAATGTAAATTAATAATCAAAAGGGGCGGTAATCAATCTCTATTTACTTCCAAACCGATGGATATCCGACGAAAGCCGAAGCATATGCGTATCGTATGATACGAAAGACATTAAGAAAATAGAAGTACTGTTAGTATGTAACGATTGTTTGACTCACCCTCATCGATTTTCATGCCGATCTCGTCTCGAGGTATGTTCAGAGATATGTAGGCGAATTCGTCTGCGCCCCAAGTCTGAGTTCCTCGTAGTTTTAAGTACTCTGCTATAAGTGCCACGATGTGTAGTTGACAGCACATTGCCTGTGGAAAATTTTATGTATTACAACCGGTACATAAGTAGAAGTTGTGGCCGCCAAGCGCCACAAGGGTTATGACGAAAAGGCAACCGCGGGCTTAAAAAAATGGGGGGGGGGGGTGATTATTTCTTAAAACAATGAGAACTCTCCGTAGTTAGAGCCCTAAAAATCCGATATCGCCAATAGGGTTGAGTTGGTCAGATGGCTGTCAATTCAAGGAAAATATCGAAGTTCGTCGAAGTCGAAGAAGACTGGTCCTTCGTATACGACGTATGCCACGCGACGTGGGAGACAGCGACACAATGGTCCTACGTACACGACGTCTAAAGTATACAGCTTGCCAAGTATAAGTTGCTTGTGGCAAAAAATGGAACAAATTTAATTGTCTGTAGTTTTTGCTCTGATTTCTATGTAATGTGGCGCACCTATTGGAACGCCAACTTATACTTGACAACATGTACGTTATTGACATCAAACAATTGTGCGTCGTACGCGTGGGATAGTATAGGAACACGCGAATCTAGCTAGTTGACGCGTAAGACAGCGTTGCGAATGAAAAGTGTGGAAGCATACAAATTGTACGTCGTATACGAAGGATTGGTGTGTTGATACCTTAATGGAGTTATTATGTTACCTCATCATGATCGCCTTGTCGCACGTTATGTTCAGCGAGCGTGGTGAGCCAGGCGTGCCTCAGTCGTGGTGTAGCGCGACACGAGGCAGCTAACGCGTGCTGCAACTCTGCTAAATGCACGCTACCTGCGCCTGCAATCATTTATATCATTCATTTCTGATTACAATTTCCGTTTCATGGTTCTTTAAACGGAGCGTGAAGAGGTACATCACTGGATCGTCAACATGAGAGCCACTTTCAGTAACACTGTGTGCTGTGAGAGCCGTGTCAATTTGGCGACCGCAAAAAAAAACAATTTTTAAGGAAGTTTAAGCCTTTTTTTCAATGATCTTACATCCATTGTCGAGGTTCCATGAGCACTAGAAAGAATTTCCAGTGACGCCCGGCGGAGGAAGTTTAGGTCTAGGATACATTTTATTTGAACAGCAATTACAATAGAAATGGGCCCTAGGTGAAGTGATAAGCTGTAGACCAAACATAGTCCAATCAACAAGGCTTTTGGGACCAGAATATTTCTACAGTTTATGAATCTTGCCACGTGATGAAAATATGTACCTAATATCGATTATAGATATACAA
This sequence comes from Nudaria mundana, assembly GCA_963556515.1. NCBI lineage: Eukaryota > Metazoa > Arthropoda > Insecta > Lepidoptera > Erebidae > Nudaria > Nudaria mundana. Next base: position 7,984,406 of record OY748291.1, read on the forward strand.
CAATCCCACAACTTTTATTACCAGAAGTTAGGATCGGAGAATTATTCGGTAGTCTCCATACAACGAATCTCGTCGTTGATCAGACTAATGCCTATTAGTCTGCTCAAGCTTAATTAAAAAAGTTTGAAATGGGATAGCAGGCGATTTCAGATACATGAGTAGAGAATAAGGCTAATTCGCACTGCTGAAGCGACTTGTACGCCACAGAGTGACTAAGATGTCGCTTGTCTTTTGTGAAGAACGCCTATAAATATAGTATGTTTATATTGTTACCTGATACTCCAACACCACCGACACCAGCCAAGCGGGCTCGTGCTCCAACCACAGTACGTACGCGACGCATCAATTCCGCTACTTCGTTCGATAATCCTGGCAAATCAATACATATGTAAGTGGTCGATGTCTGTACATCGAAGATATAATAGATAAACCGTTGTAAACTTTATGAACGCAGTAGAATCCAAAACAATGGTTTTTAGAATTTTTGTCTGTTTGTCTAAATGTTTGAACACGCTAATCTCAGAAACGGCTTAACCGATTTGAATGCGGTTTCAGTAATGCGTTGTGGTTTATTCAACTTAACATTTAAGGTTTGTTTTATTTCAATCGGTTCATAAATAAAAAAGTTATGTCGATCTAAAGTAACATGCAGGCAGAGCTGCAGGCAACACCTAGTATATAATATTATATCACATAACCAAAATTTTTATGTCTGACAATTACTATTTATGTAACAGCTTTTCACTAAATGTTATCATAAAAGAAACATTTTCAAACTTTTTCTCGGTCTAGCTGTTTGTTCTGACTACTCTCTGAAATGGCTGGATTGATTTTAACGGAACAGTTAGCTAATGTTACAAGGAGCCACTTCGGCTACTATTTATCCCAGGAATGTGGGAATTGGGGACTAGAAAGCTAGAAATAGACAAGAAAAAGTCATCATTTACCTGTTCCTTTCATGGCCTTATCGCCAGTAGCAAAACAATTGATCACAGAAAGTGATTCTTGGAAACGTTTGCAGTTCAGCGCCGTTGAATTGTCAAGGAGCTTCGACACAGCCATTATTACCTGGAGCAAACCAAAATATAATATTATAGAGATATCAAAATATTATACCCAACTTTTAGGTAATGATTTCGGGACGTTTGGCCTGACGACGTTTCGACCGAGTTACATCGGGCCGTAGTCACGGGCTGACAACACAGGCCAAACAGAAGGTAAATTACACGTTTAAGTCCTGAAATCGTTAATAGTATAATGAATTCAGAACGCGAAAGTTTAATAAATATTTTAGGTAATGCCCGAAAAAGTTACTAGCTAGCAAAAAGTCACGGTAATAGGCTTAACATTTCTAATTTAGTCGACAGGGCACATAATAAAACAATACTAGGTACACTATGACAGAAGTCACATCATATACAAATTAAAGTGTGTAATTATTTGTCAGACAAGACATTTTACTTTTCCATTTTTAATGTTACTGATGGACTTCCAGTGACGTGGGTTAATCTTTATATACATAATTCTACTGTACGTGTGTTGTAGGGGATTCGAAAATGGTTTAGATTCACAATTTGGTTCTTTTTTTTTATTTTTTGCAGAAAAACGTCTGTCGGGTCCACTAGTATTGTATAGTTATCTTAATTGTACCATTTTTTTTATTGTTAAATTAAAATGTGTTTTACAGATTTGAGCACAGATATACTATACCACGATAGACGGAGCGAATGTACGTACTTTGCGTACCAAAAAGGAATGCAATGCATCTGTTCCACACCGATGCGGTGTCAATTAGTCTGTTCAGCGTTGTTGGAAACAACTACCAAAATTTAAAAAATACCCAGCTGAGCTATTTAGCTGTAAATACTGTACAAAAAAAGCAGACAAGATAATAAGGCGACAAGAACACATTTCTTTTCATCGATAAGTAATTTTGTTATTAAATTGTGTTTCGACACCCTTGGTTTTATGCAAATACAAGCACTCGCTGAATCTATTAATAATGAATAATTTTGTATATAGTATATCAGTGGATGTGAGCATATCGAACTCAACTGACTTACCTGTAGATGAACTCTAGTGAGGTTCCCGCCAGTGCCATGCTGGAAGTTAGCACGCATCAGCAAGTAAAGCGCTGCAGCCGCTTCACGCCGCAGCCACGCGGCACGAGCCTCACACAGACGTACTACTGCGCCTACGACGCCCGCGCATACTGTGCTGCCACCTATTAGAAACAATCGTAGTACTAGTAGTAGTTTCTTCACTAGGATAGATATCGTTTGTATGACACAACGCCTACCGAGTAGTTAGGCGTAGAAATTCAGCAGGATAAGTCAATGATAGCTGAATGGGTAACACGTTCTTCTTGTAAGAGAAAGATGATTTTATGTTATCTTTTGTAAATATTAGGGTGTTTATGGCCATGGCTTAACCTCTGAACAAATTTAAAAGCTGTTAAGAGACGTTTATTAAGAAAGGGCTATTACGCAGTGATTATATAAACGATAACGAAACATGGAATTGATCTATTATGAATTTCAAACTACCCACCTTCAAACAAAGTTTCTGAAAACTGATTAATGTACGCTCTCAAGGCTGCAAACAAATGCTTATACAGGGTTTCACTCTGTGGAAACTGTAACAGCTTAAGGTATGGTTTGGCTGCGTTGCCATTGGCCGCTCCAAGGTTCTTCAGGAACAAACAGGTGCGGTCTATGAGTGTAAGGCCTACTTCAGTGGCGAGACAGCTGGCGGAAAGTACTGTGTGTTCTGCGATTGCTTCTAGTTCTACAAAAATGAAAAGATTGATTGATTTTTTAGAATTGATTTCTTTTTTTAATTATTCCCGATCGCCACAATAATTTCCAATCGCCATAATTTTTTCCCAATCGATCAATAAAATTTGTCGAAATTAGTCCCAATAGTCATATTTTCACAGATTGCCGAAACGAACAATATTTTCAACGGGACGGTTTTAAAAATAACATCTCTAAGTTACGTTACGTATTATAAACAGTCTGTTTTACCATCCGTCATGTTTTTCCAGACTGACAGGAAACGATTTACATTTAAAAAAAAGCAGGCTCTGCTCGATCAGGACCATAGCTAAATGAGTAAACCATTATACTTAACTAACCGGTTGTAACTGAAGGATTAACAAGGTTCTCTCGGTTGACCGTGTTGTTCTTATTCTCAACAACAATCGGAGGTTCCTTTGAGAAGTCCGGTGGAGTCATCCTTGCTGGCAAAGTTCGCGCTTTCAATGGCTTCAGTTTGCCATTACAGTCTGGTGTTGTAGCTTTCATTTCTGATAGTATTCTATTTCGACCAATGTATTGGAACTGTTCTGCACATATTCTAAAAAAACACGATATTAAGTTAAAACTAACGATCTAAGTTTACTATTCTGTGAACTTTCCTCTGTGTTAAGCGTTACAAAACATTCCATGTGAGCTGATGGTGGACTATACGAGTGAGAACACCAGTTTTGTGAACATAGGCTATAAAAGATTCTTTATAAACGAAATATTTGACGCTTAGATTAGTCTTAGTTAACAATGACAGCTTCATTACTGTCTAAATGGTTTACCACTTCATCTATGATTTCAGTAATTACTTGCGAACTTACTCTAATACATTGAAAAATGATTGCTGCTGAGCTGTAGACATTCCCTTCCACCAATCTACGAGTCTTTCGTCGTCCAAATATTTCAGGACAAACATGAAACATAAAAGGACATCCCGCACTTCCTCAGCCGACATGACGCCAAATCTAAAAATAAAAGAACGATGAAAAATACTTAAAAAAAAACTACGTTTAAAAAATCCGACTTCATAAGCTAAAAGGTATAAAATATCTTAATAAAGATTGAATTTAATACACCTTTTTTGCAAACCTAATATCTTTAATATTTATAAAATACAATTTTTTGTATGTGCTTTCTATTGATAGGTTTAAAATCGATCGACTTGATAATCTCCTCCAGACGTCGGTTAAAAATTAAAATCGTTCAACTCGGCTGTCAGTCGTTCATGTATAAAAATAATTTATAAACAAGCCTGCTTCTCTAAATAGATACTCGTAGGACAGGTACTAAAACTGATCGTGTCGTCGCAGACAATTCAGTGTCGGTTGAGTCTAAGAACTTGGTGAGACATTAATGTTATATACGTGTACGTGGCGAAAAAAACCCCATTATAACATTAACGTACCTATTAACCTGGTCACCAATCTCGCTGAAATCAAGACGCCCTGTATTTCTGGGCAGTGAGTCACCGCCGGACATTGTTGAGATGGATTCCAAAGAGCTCTGAGATACGTTACTTGCGTGATCTAAAACAAGATGTTCAATTTAGATAGAAATACTCGTACATCACACCTATATCCCCGAAGGGGCAAGCAGACGTGTTTAATACGCCTGCATTTCGCCATTCAATTTGTTTGTCCCGGACCCTCTGGATATAATCAAACATATTATGTCAACTACTCACAATTTTGTGCTGACTTAACATGTCTGTCATGAGTTCATGACTGACACTTAAATTAAACTTTTACAGACACAAAAATGTCGACAATTCAAACGAATTCAAATGGCCCAGGGGCAAGCCTATTGCTGTTACCGGTAACAATATTTCACAGAACAAGCGAAGTGAGCAAAGCGTCTACAATTCGAGACTGTACAAATTTGATTTCGTCGTCTGTCTGTCTGCATGTGTGTTCTGGGGTAGCGACCATTCTTCAGTCTTTTACCGGATCTCGATGAAATTTGGTACGTGTTCCTTCGTTTAATACAATTTTTTATCGGGATATTTTTGATTGTGTAGCCCAAATAAGGTTTTTAATGTTTGCCAGTGTTAATAAATTCCAACAGCTAGCACCAATCTTTGCAGTGGTTCAGGTTATTTACTTGAGAGATTGTCAATAATGTTGTATTCACAGTCTCATAAGTAAATATATTTATATCAACTTACCTTTACCATACAAATGATTACTTTGTACATTCGGTGGTTCCTTAAAATGTGCAGAATTTCTGAGGGGCGTGTGTTCAAAGTGCAATGTCAATCTGTTTCTTTTCGGCGTACTGTTAGCCGAGGCGACATCTTTTTGCGTACTGTTGAGTATCGGATGTGCTGCGGTGACGTCACCGTCGACTTTGTCGTGACCATTCTCAAGGAGAGGGCTTGCTAGGGTCTTGGTAATGAGACGATGTGCGTTATCTGAAAACGAATAAAAAAAAAACATATTTTTGGATTAGGTAAATGAAGCCAATCTGGTTTATATAGAAGAAATATGGCATCAGATCATGACTAGCATTCTGTTCTAAAAGATTATCTGTAGATTTCAGTTTAGGGACCCGTACTTTAAAAAACCATTAAGTATATTACCTAAGACGATAGTCAGCCAAGGTGAGTATAAATAGGCAAGTCTCGCGCGACACTGTCGAGTTCTATAGCGGTCGTCGTGTTCGTGTTTTGTTAGTAACGCGCGGAGCACGCTAAGCGCCATACGCCGCTTCAACGGTGCTTCACGAAGCGATTGTTCTACCTAAAGGAATAATCGATTTCAGGATTAAATAGACACTTATTAGTATAAGCCGCGTAAGATGACATTGGGATTGGCGGCCATGTTGTCATAGTGACGTAGATTAACCTACAATACTGTTTTGTTATCCCTACTTTTTCAATTGATGACGTCACGGAATGCTTATTGTGACAAGGTTCTATCCCACTCACATCGTACGCGGCTATAAAATTGAATGGCAATAGCAGTGTACTATACCGTATTTCAGATAGGAATGGGTGCGTACGGTGACGTTTACCCTATGTTCGGGGAGCGCAACACGGCTAGGCTAGACTTGAAGTATGACGTTATCGAAGCGTGTGAAGCCTCTGACATGACGTCACACACTCAAAAAATGCTCCCTAACACGGCCTTAAACTTAGGATCTTTGTTCGCTATTACGCTGTATGAATTAGGAAATGAAATGAAATTATTTATTTATTTGTATAGGTCAATAAATGGCTCTTACAAAAGTCAGTAAGTACTTAAAATAAAAAATGTCATTGCTTCTATATTTACATGTACTGCCAGATTCGCAAAGCAATAAGTAGAACCGAGAGAAAGAACCTGGCAATAAAACTCTCGGTCACTCTTTTCAAATAATTGACTCATTTACACATTTTCTTAAGACTAAATGTGGACGAATGTACATTGGTCTCGTGTCAAAATCAAAAAGAGTGTATAATACAACAAAAAAATTATTATAGTCGCCTAAGTACAATATGCTACAATTACGGCATTTTAGGAGGCGCCTGCACCATGCTCAAGCCAGACACTTTTATCATTAAGGTAATCAACTGTCTTATAATATGCTTTTTGACATAAAGTGGTCTTTATAAAGTTTTTAAATTTATTGTAGGCTGTGGTATACACACACAAATAACGAGAAAAGAGGTTATTGTAGGGAATGGGAACTAAGTAGTGATGAATGTGGATATACTTAATACCTGTTTGAGCAGTGTCCCAGCAAGAAAGTGTCTCATGATAAAGTCCTCAGAAAGCTTCAATTTCGAAGGATCTGCGTAAACGTAACACACAATGAGATGAGGACGTCACAAAATAATGATAATATTATATAAAAATCAATCAAATTTACCTTCGTCGCCATCTTTGGACAGTTTGTTTGCGTGTAAAGGCAAATTGAACGGCACAAAATGTTCGTGAGAACAGATTGTTTGTAGGAAAGTGAATTTGAAGTCGAACAGCGCCTTCGGATCACAGACCTTGAATTTGTCTAGGTATTTGTATATTTGTCGGAACACAAAACCTCGATCCATGAAAGATAGGCAAGACTGAAAACAATAAGAAATAAAATATATAATTATATTAATGGATTAAATAATTACAATGTACTTAAGAGTTGTTAGTAACACGTTCTTACTAGTTATAACGCGTTGTAACTAAAACGGGATCTTACGGTGTCATATTATACATCTGATTGTCACTTAGTTAAGTGCGAGTGCAAGTGCTACAGATTTTACTAATCACCAAACAATCACACTAATCACTAATCAAAGTTTAAGGGCGTAAGTTAATAATATAAAGGTAATTTACCTTAAGAAAAGTAGCAAGATTTTTGTTGAATATGTGAGTTTGCATCGGTTGTTGCAAAATGTAGGAAGGTTCCACTGTAGATATTAACTGATCGATATTATTCAGAAGATCGCTGTGAAATCTTTCGTGTCGTGACATCTGAAAAATAAGGCTTTATTATACACTGTTATTATACAATTTTTTTCTGAAATTACAGATAATCTTTTTAATGTACAAATGATAGTCTTATAAGTACATAGTAAGCAATATAAGAAAGGAAAGAATAGGTATTGCAAGGATAGGAGTTGTGCAGTATGTAATAATGAAGAAACAAAGCTTAAGAAGATAGAAGGATCATGAAAATATGAATGAGATGGTATTAATCATAACCTAGTATAAAACAAAGTCGCTTCTGATGTCTGTCCGTCCCAATGAATAGAGTGGTTCTCGAGGAAGGTTTTAGGATATCAACAAACAGGCCAAACAGGCCACGCCACGGGTGACCGCTAGTAAATACTAAAAAGATTTTTGAATGATGAAGTTTCACAGCTTCAACAAACAAATAAAAAAAAAGTACTTACTTTTATTCTACCAGTATTAATCAAATACTGCGCCATACTTTTAACAATAATATCGAAGAAGAAACTCGAATACTGCATGAATTTATTTCCCAGTAAAAAGTCAGGTTGGTTTGCATCCACGAACATATAGAGAGGGGCCGCCAACATTGTGTGCAGTTTGAATTGGACGCAGTTAAACACATACTTCACGTAACTGTCCAATAAATCCTTTCTACCATAATCATGTATCATATGAACGTAGTGTATAATTAGTTTCACTATTTGGTAGCCCATGTCTTGTGTGTAGCTCTTTTCTACAGTCTGTGAAGAGGTTTTAAACATTTATTATAGTTAAAATTGTAATGACTGAAGTTGCAACTAATGTTAGATTTTACTGCGGCTAAGTGTTCATCCATCGGCTATCTGATAGTATATTTTGCACATTATACAATATAGATATACTGACTGGAATACAATATAGTATCAATTACAATTGTAATGTACGGAAATTGATGTAATAAGATGACATCTTGATTTACTTGTATTTTGAACTTTGTAACATTTATGATGTACTTGGTAAGATTATGTATCCAGAAATTTTGCTCTCGATTGAGGCACCTACTAAAATTGCATGCCTAGTATTATGGTAAAATATGGTGAATCTATAAATTACTACTGTAACTATTTATACTGTCGATTGACGGCACTTGGTGGAATCTGCTACACATATTGCACAAAAACACATATACTTTTCCACTGTTATAATTTTACTTGCACTGACCGGTTTCACCTCACGGCATCATCAGAGATTTATACAAAATATATTTTAAATTCACTTAAAAAATATCGTGCTACATATTCATACTGACATCAAAACACTAGTATCATAAATAATTATATGGGGGTATATGAAAATAAATTTAAATGATAACACCACCACTTCTAAATTTACCCCGAAAAGTGGGAGAATAAGTCCTAAGAAAATGTCTACTTAGATGTTTTAAAAAATATTTGTTACATGTCTAAAATTACGTTAAATGTCAACTGCCAAATTGTCAAATTATTAAATGTCGACTGCTAAATTGTCAAAATTATTAAATGTCAACTGCCAAATTGTCAAAATTATTAAATGTCAAAACTTACATTTCTAGTCCCACCCCAGTGAATTAAATTGTATAATAGATAAATAGAATAAAATAAAATCGTCGTAAAAAAAAGTCAATTATATAATTCGAACAGCTTATTTGGTAAGGATGCCTACAGACTCAGGTTAATGAATCCCCAGGCCCCTAAGCTGCATGCATATTATAAACTACACAAACCAGAAGTAGCCATACGTTCTGTAGTGTCATACACCGGAGCACCAGCCTGCAAGTTAGCAGCTAAAGTTGACAAGTTGTTTAAGGAGCATACAAACTTTGTGCCCACAAATACAATAAAAAACAGTCTTGACCTTGTAAAGAAGCTGGAAGATGTTTATGTACCTAATGGAGCTATGTTGATTTCGTTTGATGTGAAAAATCTGTTCCCTAGCATCCCAATAAAGGAGTGCAAAAGTGCTATCAAAGATATACTGACACAAGCTGTAGTAGATCCACAAATAGCTATAGACTTGGAACACACCATATCTATATGCTTGGATCAGAATTATTTTAAGTTTAACAACAGGTTTTATAAACAGATCAACGGTCTGGCGATGGGTAGCCCCCTCTCCCCACTTTGTGCAGACATTTTTATGTATGATGTGGAGCATCGGATACTGAGCAACAGTTTGTACAGACCCTTTATAGCTTATTGGTATAGATATGTAGATGACATTATTTGTTTATGGACTGGAAACGTAGATATTTTAGATAAGTTTTTGACTTTTATTAATCAAATTAATGCGAATATACAATTTACAATTGAAATGGGACATGACATAATTAACTTTCTGGACATAACTATCAGCTTAACTAATCACAAACATACATTTAAAATATATAGAAAACCCACATTTGCAGACAACATCATACACGTAGATTCTAGACACCCATTGAGTCATAAACATGCCGCCTTTCACTCAATGGTACATCGCTTACTAACAATTCCAATGTCCCAGAATGACTTTAAAGAGGAATTAAAGTGTATAAAAACTATAGCCACGAATAACGGTTTCTCACCCCAAATAATAGACAGTATGGTGGCACGCATGAAACCAAGGGCAGTTATGGATTTAGCATACCTACAACTTCGGATGTACCTAGGAAAAGATGGGCTCGTATATCTTATATTGGTAACATATCATACAAATGCTCTAGGAATTTATCTGAATGCAAACCCGCATTTTATACACCTCACAATTTAGGAAATCTTCTATGCAACAACAAGGACAAAACACCCGTCGAGAATAGGAGTGGGATATACGAACTTACATGTTCAAGTTGCGCGAAAAAATATGTGGGTCAAACGGGGAGATCCATACGGACTAGAGTAGCGGAGCACATTAGCGGTTGGAGACTTAAAAAAACAGAATCCAACTTTGCAGAGCATCTCCTGTCTGAGGGGCACTCGTTTGAACCAAAAGCAAACGTTAAAGTCCTACATTGCTGTGAAAAAGGTAGGAAAATGAACGCCCTCGAGACCCTCGAAATAAATAGATTATTAAATACCAATAGTAAAGCGATACTGAATCAACAACTTGATTTAAGCCGGTCACCGTTGTTACAGTATTATAAGTAGTGACATCTACATATCTATATTTGAGTAGCTGACATTCGAATTATATAATTGACATTTTATTTTATTTTATTCTATTTATCTATTATACAATTTAATTCACTGGGGTGGGACTAGAAATGTAAGTTTTGACATTTAATAATTTTGACAATTTGGCAGTTGACATTTAATAGTTTTGACAATTTAGCAGTCGACATTTAATAATTTGACAATTTGGCAGTTGACATTTAACGTAATTTTAGACATGTAACAAATATTTTTTAAAACATCTAAGTAAACATTTTCTTAGGACTTATTCTCCCACTTTTCGGGGTAAATTTAGAAGTGGTGGTGTTATCATTTAAATTTATTTTCATATACCCCCATATAATTATTTATGATACTAGTGTTTTGATGTCAGTATGAATATGTAGTACGATATTTTTTAAGTGAATTTAAAATATATTTTGTATAAATCTCTGATGATGCCGTGAGGTGAAACCGGTCAGTGCAAGTAAAATTATAACAGTGGAAAAGTATATGTGTTTTTGTGCAATATACTACTGTAACATCTGATGTAACCCATGTTTGCAATGATTTATAAATAAATAAATAAATACAGAAAAATATATTCTAGAATGACAGCCCATGTACAGAATTGTAAGTTACAAACTCTCCTCATCGACAAATCTTTGTTCATAAGGGTTCCTGAAATGTGACTGCAAAAACCGCAGTGTATATGAGCCCTTACTATAAGACAATTTTTTTCTTTTTTTTTTATCTTTGAAATTTTTAGAAAATTATTTAGATTCGTCAAAAGTTGGTGTGCCTCTACCGAGGGTTCCAAAATGCAACGAGACTGAGAAGAGCCCTCAAGAAGCTCAGTTCGGCTTTTTTCAAAATATTTCATCTTAAATCTATGACCGAGTTATTTAGAAAGGAGCAATTCTGTTACAACCAGGCAGCCTTGTCATCTAAGAAATCATTAATACTATAATAAGCTTTATGGCACAATTTACTTTTTATGGCACATTTATGGCGCATATTATCTTCAATCTTCACTATCTCTATATTTATTTTTATTCTGTAATCTATACAGGTGAATTTTTCAAATGGGCTTGGATGGCCAAATCCGGAACTGCGAATATAAGGAATAGCGAAAAATGCTCAAAGTAGTCACAAGCCCGATTTTGATGAAACTTAAAACCTCATCATTAGATTTGTTAAAAACCTATAATCCTAGCTGGGAATCGAACCCATTGATTTAGAAAAAAAATCACACCCTTTATTATTACACCATACGATAGTGTTGCTGTTAAGGATCAAATTCTGGGAAGTAATGATATACAGCAAATTTAAGGAAAACTTAGAATTTTATTAAAATTCATATTTCTTGTCTGTCTCTTAGTCTCTAATCACACTGGGCAGAGGCGGGTGCGCTACCACCGCCTCGGTACTACTTACTAATTCCATACGCGAGATACAACATTATGTTCTACTTTCAAATTTTACCTGCCCACGAGCATCATTTAGAAGACGAAATAGTCAGTTCTGTGATTACGAACAAAATTGACATAAAATATGAATTCTAAGTTTTCCTTAAATTTGCCGTATATCATTACTTCTCAGAATTTGATCCTTAAGAGCAACACTATCGTATGGTGTAATAATAAAGGGTGTGATTTTTTTTTTGAAAATCAAAGGGTTCGATTCCCAGCTAGGATTATTGGTTTTCCAAAAATCTAATGATGAGATTTTAAGTTTCACCAAAATCGGTCTCGTGACTTCTTTGAGCATTTTTCGCTATTCCTTATAGTTTCGGATTTAGCCATCCAAGCCCTTTTCAAAAATTCACCTGTATATCGCAGTTAGACTGGAAAGCCGACCCCAACTGGGTTAGGAAAAGGCTTTTTTTTTTTTTTATATATTGGGTTCGCCAAATTGACGCCGCCCGCCTGGTGGTAAGTCGTGACGACGTCTAGCGATTGTGGGCCACTCTCACAGCACACAATACTATAGAGAGTGGCCCTCAACTTGACGACCTACTGATGTGCCTCTTCACGCTCCGCTTAAAGAACCCAGGATTATATGTGGGAGGAAACACGTGCACAGGCAAGGCGTTCCAGGCCACTATCGTTCGGCAGAAAAACGAACGTTTAAAACGCTCGGTTCTCGCGAACATTCTATCCACTGTGTGGGAGTGGCATCTCTGCCCGGCACGCGTTGTTCGGGATCGGAAGGAAGAGGGTGGGATCAGATTGAAGAGCTCTTCAGAACACTCGCCGTGGTAAATACGGTAGAATGCGGCCAAGGAAGTTATTGTTCGGCGCTGAGCTAGCGGCTTAAGGCTTCCCGTTACCTCTGGACAACCTATAATACGGATAGCCCGTCGCTGCATAGCGTCGAGAGCGTCCAGCAGATACTTCGCGGAGCCGTCCCAGAGGTGAGAGCAGTATTCGACGCAGGGTCTAATCTGCGTCTTGTACAGCAGACACCTCTGGTCCGGTGTAAAGAATCTCTTTACCTTATTCACTATTCCTAGTTTCCGCGAAGCTAGCCCTATACATCTTTCGATGTAGTTTTTATTATTGAGTTCTCGACGAACGTCTATGATGCTTGGTGGATGATGATGATTCTGTAATCTATACTAAATTACTAATATTATAAAAAGGAAAGATTTGAATGTTGGTTTGCATTGAATATGCTCCGTACCTACTCAATCAAAGAATCAAAGAATCAATTTCATTTATTCAGTTTAGGCACATAAAGAGCACATATGAATGTCAAAATTTTACAATTTTATGTCAAGCACTATTATAAAAATACTAAATTAATTAGGTATATAAATAACCATTTAAAAATGATTCTTTCACTGGTTCGGTAAGTAGGTTCTCCTGAGAAGATACCAGCAAGAAACTCAGGTAGATTATCCATTTTCTTTTTTAATAATGTTTTGTTTACATTGTGTTACAATTTGTATTGTACGAGTGACTAACAACAGCAGATTAGGGTGACCATGCATTTTTATCATTAAGATATTCGTCTACATTATAATAGCCTTTCATCATCAAGCGTTTTTTCACTACTATTTTAAACTTATTAAGAGGCATGTCAACCAAATCCTGCGGAATTTTATTAAATATTTTTATACATTTGCCTACAAACGAATTACCAACTATATGAAATCTAATTTTTGTCATTGCCAGTTTATTTTTATTTCTTGTATTATAATTATGGTTGTCGGATCTTTTTTTGAAGAGTTCTATGTTCTTCCGTACATATACGATGTTGTCGTAAACATATTGAGAAGCAACGGTTAAAATATTAATTTAATTGTAATAAAAATTACTAAACCGATTTTGAAAATTATGTCACAAATAATTTGCTATATTATCCCTGAGTTATTTCGGAGGACTATTACTAATCACCTAGTTAAGCATTAAAAAGAAACTCACCATCAACTCAAACAGTTGATTAAATGTAGTAGGTAAAAAAGCCACAAGCGTACTAAGTTTGACGGCGTGTGCGGCTTTCAGAGCGTTGCATACATCGTTCCAAGGCGGCGGTGATGGCGAAGTTGGTGGTGAATTTGACTTGATTAGTCTTTCAGCTTGCATGAACAGGTTGTGTAAATGCATGTCGCGTGTAGCCACGGTCGAGTCTAGAACTAGTTGACAACGAAATAGTTGTTTTTCACCTTCCACCCATGTCACTTCTGGGCCAGCATTCTGTAAAACAACAGTGTTTAGGTTTATGGAACTTGAATCTAGATCTAGAATAGATATAAGTACAAAATGCTTAGTAGCATTTTGTCTTGGCTTTAGTAAGCCGCATTTTAGTTAGTCGACATTTTCATTCTCTCTTTCTCTCAAGAAATTTTACTTCAGACGTGTCATCGAAAGCACACTTGTTTTTTTTTAAATTTGTTAAGTCTCGTTCCATTGTATTTTTTTTCTTTAAAGTAAGAATAAAATACATTGTAACACAGAATAGTTTGAAGTAAACTACATACCCCTCTGCCCAGTCCAAGTGGTTGTATGGACAAATATCCCGACGGCAAGTGTGTTGCAATTGGCAAGTTAATTAACTCTTCCACTAACTTATCACTTTTTATCAAAGACACCCACGCATACCTGACAAGAAATAAATACAAGTAAAAGCATTTGAGATACAAGTAAATTTTTTTATTTATTTATTTATACTGTACAAGACACATGTATGTACAAGACACACAGTAATATACAAAATGGCGCCACTTATCTCTAAAGAGATCTCTTCCAATGGGCTCATGATTGCAAACGGTGCTTCTGTGTGCAAGTTAATAAACTTACATAAACTATAGCTACATAAATACATAATAAATATGCTATATAAACATACATTAACAACAAATAATTAAGGTAAGGAAGCGAGATAGTGTTCTTTCACTCTTTTCTTAAAGATATCTTAAGTATCTATCAATACCGCTATATATTCGTAAGATCTTGGTGGGACCCCTAAGCACCTATTAAGATTTGGAAAATATGTAGCATTATTGTTTAATGAAATGAAATGATTTATTTATTTGTATAGGTCACTAAATGGCTCTTACAAACGTCAGTAAGTACTTAAAATAAAAAATGTCATTTTCTATATTTACATGTAATGCCAGATTCGCAAAGCAATAAGTAGAACCGAGAGAAAGAACCTGGCAATAAAACTCTCGGTCACTCTTTTTCAATAATTTACTCATTTACACATTTTCGTAAGACTAAATGTGGACGAATGTACATTGGTCTCGTGTCAGAATAAAAAGCGAGTATAATGCAAAAAAAAATTGTTTGTCACCTAAGTACAAAATATGCTACAATTACGGCATTTTAGGAGGCGGCTGCAATATTTTTTAGGGTTCCGAACCCAAAGAGTAAAGCGGGAACCCTACTACTAAGACTTCGCTGCCCGTTCGTCCGTCTTGGGCTGTATTTCATGAACCGTGATAGTTGGAAAGTAAATTTTTTTACATTATGATGTATTTCTGTTGCATAACAACAAACACGAAAAATAGAATAACGGGGCTCCCATACAACAAACGTGATTATTTTTGCTGTTTTGGTACGGAACCTTTATTTGTGCGCAAGTCCGTTTTTTTTTGTATTCACATGCTAGGACAAAAATGTATAATGCCACAACTATATTTACCCAATACAAGTTTCAACATTGGCATCATTCTTCTTGGCAAGATCACAAGATATGTGGTAGAAAGTGAACAACAGATGATGTTGAGGAGTAATAGTGGCCGGTAAACGAATCTTGGCTTCGTCACACCAAGTCGGGTTTGTGCTGTGGTGTAGTACCGAACACCGGTGTTGTGACGTCATGCCGAAACGACCGTATATTATCTGCAAGGTTTAAGATACAGTCAAGGTTCAAAAGTGCATTCCCGGTATTTTAATGCAGTAACTTGCTGATGCTCAGACTATAGAGATTGCCAGGAGAGAGTGCTACGACAGATGTTACATACCACTATAGAGAATCACTTAAAAATAATGTATGGTATCTATGGTTTTATAGATTTTTGAAGGTATTTATGTATGCTAGAAATTGTGATATGAATATAAATAGTGAGAAAGTATTATTAGATACAATCGTCGATCAAATATATCTTTAATTTCACATCGAAGGATACAAACATCCAATACCATTTATATATATTCGCTATTTTTTCAAAAATTTTGCGTCCCAAGAGACTACAAATGTTTTTCTTCTATACAAAATACTTCCCTATTTTATTTAGTTAGTACTTTTCCTCTTTTTTTCTTCTTCTTTATTTAAAAACGTGGCTCCATCGATGTTTATCGATGATTTCGCCAATGTCAAAGTAAAGCTTGATTAGTTAGTCCCGCACAGAAGAACTAGTTATTCCTAACTAGCTCCAGGTGCAGTACAAGAAACCAAGGGCGTAGCCAGGATTCCACCAAGGGGGGGCAGACCTAATCCTAAAATAAATCGGGGAGGGGTGAGCACACCCCCCCCTGGAGTCACCCCCTTAATAAGGGGTATTTTAAAAATATTAAACATGAAGTTTAATTTTTTTTCTTTTTTTAAATCCGCGGCCTTTGGCCGCGGTCGCACTACGTCCATTGCCGAGCGCCTCTGGTACGCACTAAGAAAATTTCCAGTGGCGCCCGGCGGCCCATGGCCACCCGTGTGGCCCCTGCGTGGTGGTCGGGTTTTACCCCGCATCCTTGGGGTCTGGTTTTATCCTGCATCGGTGAGTGCACAACCACTACACATCTAGACGAGCTGGCCCGAGCCAGCTAGGGGAAGTTATGGCCCTCTCGGATAAATAATGCCCCGACAATACGACGGAGGTAGAGAGGCACTCCGTGGTAGATCAGTCAGATCTAACGCAGCTTCAGGGTAAGGTGTTAAAGGCGTTGGCTATGTCAAGAGACACCACCAACACCACCCCGCCCCCGCTACCTCCGTCAGGGTCTTTGAGCAACACGATCGGTCGGTAGCCGGACGGTGAGTCCGCTGGCCGCCCCGGTTTCCGTATCAGGACCAGTTTCCTCGTCCTCCACACCTTGGGAAACTGGCCCCTTTCGAGGCATGCGCTGAATAGCCCCCCCGAGCAGTCGAGGCCTGAGTTCATTGAGGGCCACGACCCATGCACAGCCCGGAATGCCGTCGGGTCCAGGGGTGGTGATTTTCCGGTGACTGAGCCGAAGTACCACTGCTACTAACTCTCTGACTTCGGGTACGTCGTCTTCGCCGCTGCTATCCGCGTTGGGCGTCTAAGATCGAGCCATGCCCGGAGGGAAGTGCTCCTCCGCGCTCGTCGGAAATAGAGAGCCCAAGACCACCCTCCAGCTGATCTGGCTGGAGAATCTGGGTCAGTGGGAGCGCCCTCGGTCGGAGTTTACCTCTGACCTCAAGGAACGGGTGCCCCCATGGGTTCAGTGGCGCTCCAGGATCTCCAGGAGCTCCTCGCGGGCTGATGATGGCAAGACTAAATAGAAAGCATACATTTGAAAAACTTCCATATAGGTAGGTACCTATCCAATTTTTAATTAATACTGCTCTTCAGAAATTGCACAATGATGCAGGTACGCAACGGGCGACACTTGCACCACAGAAGAGAATGAGAAAGAATTTGATCATTTCTTCAACTAAATGTGCTTGCACTTTTGCACTACCCTTCCCGGCCTCGCCTGTCGTGTTCGACACAAGTGCTATACTAGGTGGTGACCCCTACAGTAAGCGCAGTATAGTCCCTACAGAAGCGGAATGGGATATCCCGCGTAAAAAAATGGGTTTATGAGTATTATAGCTAACTCTATGCTATACTATAACATAGAGTAGAGACTCGTAGGGGGGGGCAGCGGCCCCCCCCCTGCCTGTACCTGGCTACGCCCATGCAAGAAACGTTGTTCGGTATGTGACTGTCCGGAACCCTATTTTTGCGGAGCGCCAGAGGTAACCTAAAAAGTCACCAGGCACGAGCTCAGCAAAACTCGACCTATATTACATAGTTGTTACAAGATAATAATAATAACTAGTTATCCCGACGAACTTTGTATCACCTCAAATAAAAAAAATAAATAAAAAATATATTTTTTTAAATATTTCATGCAAATGTATGTAAATTGAAAAACGCGACGGACGGACAGTCAGACAGATAGACAGACAGACAAAATGTCGTATTAAATATATAGATAATAAACCTTTAATTTCATGCAAAAGTACGACTACACAAGATAAAACACATGAAACATTGACACAAAACAGACTTATTACCGGAATGGGACCACAATGAAAACAAATACCCTTCAATAAAAAAAAAAATCAAAATCGGTTTACTCAGTCAAAAGATACGGGTACCTAACAAACCTAAAAAAAGTAGTGAACTGAGTCAAAATGAGAACCTCCTTTTTTTGAAAGTCCGTTAAAAATACCTGTAAACAAGGTAAAATGATGCAATGAGGTATCGTCTTTACCTGTAGCGGTTTACTTTCCCCCGTATCATTGTCCCTTATCTCAATAGTACAGGCAATGTTTCTGGCTCTCGCGAACATTTTCTGTGACTCAAAGTTCAATCCCAGCGGCCGTACATATAAGTGATGTACGTAAGTTGCATAGGGTTGCTCCGGTTCAACGTTCAGTGTTGCCAGCTCTAATGTAAGTGGCATTGTAGGTGGGAGCGGGTATGGTTTTAATGCGGCAAATGCATTTGTCATACAATCTGAAATTGAACAAAAAATAAACTACGTAAAAGTTTTTTAATTTAAAACAAGATATTTTATAAGTAGCAACATCGAGTAAGTCATAAAAATGTGGGTAAAATTTCAAACTTAATTGTTATTTCAGAGAGAGAGAGAGACTTAATCGAGATAATATCGATGAAACGACATCGAAAATCGCTCGTCGATGTTTTGATTGGAGTACACCAATCGTGGTCACGAGTTCACTGATCAATAAGTCTAGTTATCTAGTGTTGAATAAATTTATTTTACATAAAACTTCTTCAAAACATTATTATTGAACAGAAACACACCAGGTACTGTTAAGTAACCGGTTTCGCTCAATATAATAATATAAGTTCCACTAAGTACCATCAATGGACAGTATAAATAACTTACTTATAATTTGTTCATTGTTCTGATAAATATTGACACTGAGCCAGCCAGGTATAACAGTCAGTTTGGACATTTTCTCTGGCTTACGATAGTCAGACAATATCTTCAACAGATCCTCATCAGACACTTTGTTGGGCTCTTGGCGATATATCGCTGGGAATTCTGGACTCGTGTCCAGGTCATTACTGTACATTCTGGAAAAGTAAATTAATGGGCAATTGTTGAATGTCGTTTATTTAGTGGGTATGTAATGGATGATATAACAACAAAATCTCTAATATTAAAAACATATAACAACGGAACCTATAATTTTATTAATTAATATAGCGATTAGTTAATATAATGAACGATTGATATAATTTTAAAATCACTAATTTTTATACATCGTTTGACATCACATACTCGTACATTAAATATAAAATCGTTCGACATACCACTCAAAAGATAGGTCGACGGAGCCTACGGCGGCTCCTATTTCTGGGTGGTTTAAAAAGAAATATGTCGGGGTACTCTGAGTCGGGGTGTTAACCTTAATGACGTTTATTATATATATTAAACGTTAGACCTAATCATTTTCGATTAATTAAACAATATACATATTAAACGTAAGACCAAATGATTTTCGATTACATAAACGTTATATCAAACAACGTTATATTAATTAAGTTTTAGAATAAATAAATGTTATATGTAAAGAAATTATATCAACAGTTGGTATATCACACGTTGATTATATCTAATGAACGATAATAAACTGAAATTTGACCAAATGAGTTTATACGTTATGAGACGCACCCTCATTTAGCTTGTTGAGAACATTCGATTTTATCTTGACGTAGTGATTTCATTTAAGGTTTAGTTATATTTTTATATTATTTTATTTTTATTTTATTTTTTTTAAGGAAATCTTACAGCTAAACGTTGACAATTAGTTACAATAACTGATCAATGATGCTTGCCACAAACATACTTTACAGTTGCATAAGAACAGACACAACAACAAAGAAATAACACATACACATTTTTTTATGAACATATTATTTACACATATGAGAGTGTTAGGAAGCGTCTTATTCCATTTATTTTGCTAATGTGCGTACTTTGCATTCAATTTTGTAGTAAGGATCAAGACCAATCAAGACATGACGACACTCAATTTAGATTTAAGATTCAGTGCGATTGGTTCTTGGGTTCTAGCCAGTATTTTTGGATGGTTAAAGTTGCAATTAAAAGACAAACAAGAATGCCAAATGACACGAAATCGAACTCGATCTTACGTCTTACGTGAAACGAGTATAGGGAGTAACCCAGCAGGTTGTCAGAAATCTATATATTTAATACGACAATTTGTCTGTCTGTCTGTCCGTCCGTCGCGTTTTTCAATTTACATGCATTTGGATGAAATATTAAAATATTCTTTTTATTTTTTTTTGAGGCAATACAAAACTCGTCGGGATAACTAGTTCATTAAATTAAGAAAGTCGATTTTAAACAATCTAATCTATATATTTAATACGACAATTTGTCTGTCCGTCCGCCGCGTTTTTTCAATTATAATTAATAATACATACATTTGCATGTTTTTTTATTTTTTTTTTATTTGACGCGATACAAAGTTCGCCGTGATAACTAGTATGTTTTTAATATTGATCACTTACTTGTATAAAGGTTTCGCTGCCCAAGCAAAAGGCATTCTATACGTCCCCACTCTGTTAGCATACGCCTGTACAGTCTTGTGTACTTTGAGACCAAGTCGTGGGTCCTTCGTAGCCTTCAAATATGGTTCCAACACTTGACTAACGTGACCTTGTAATATTTTATCAATTTTCACTACTAGGAACAAGTCGGAGTGAGGATTGTTTACGGACATTACGACCTGAAATGTAATTATTTTTAGAAACATGGTGCTCTACCTAGAATGCATTGTATATAGGCAGACTAAATTAAGTCTAATAAATTGGTCGTTAGCTCCCGCAGATCGTGGTCGTTAGACTTTTTCCATTGGCAGTAAACCATATCCGGCCTTTTAGGCGATTCCACGCATGCGAACTATCGACCAAATTTCATTAGTCACACGACCGGTATATCGACCTATGAAACTGAGTCTTTAGGCGGGATCTCGGTGGTCTATCGGTAGGACGCTTTTTATGACCGATGTCCTTGAATAAAGGGATCCACTATACACTATAAGGAAAATACAAGTATGGTAAATATAAAAAAAATGAAACAAATACCTGTTTCTTTGACCTAAACCACTCCTCAGGTATTTGATTAACATCTAACTTAACATCGTAACTAAAATTTTCAACTAATGACTTTGTGCACTCTGTGTCCTTGACTAGATCTCTTACGGCATCATGGTTGAGGTCAAAATGGAAGTTCTCAGTGAGTTTTCTGCCATTCCTCGCGTCATATAACGCTAAGTAAGTGTAATAAGGCTCTACTTGACACAATAATTCTTTATCGCCATCTATGGGCGCTTGTAACCTAAATTTTAAACTCTCGCATTTGAGCAAAATTCTTTGGCCAAAGTGTTCTCTGAAATAATAAAATGGTTGTTTCATAAGTGCAAGTTACCCATAGCAAGCGTTTCATCATTAGTAGACACACCTTTGTACAATAATTGTGGACATAAATAAGGGCTTACTTGAAGGGTTCCAGTTGAGGTTCCGGCGATGGTGCTCGCTTATATGGCATACTGAATATATTATATCGACACTCGTTGCGAGCGATAGATATCGACATATCTGTCTCTCGGGAATACCGCATTAGTAAAGGATTCATGCTATGTTCTAGACCCTTCAGAGTACCGTAAGTTGGAGGTGGCGGTTCAGCTGTTAGCGATACGTCTGCATCTAAAGTAAACCATACAAAAAAAAAGAGAATTAAAAGGCTTTCTTTGTTTTATACTGAATCCGCGCATGTGTGTGTGTAATATGGTGAAAATACCTTTATCTAAGACTTCATCATTCTGGTGTGACTCTAGGTCTTGGTTCTTTTTCAAAGCAGCAGTAAATGCATTGATCCAATCATTCATTTCTTCCTCATTATCAGCTGAGAACGTGTAGCCTTTCCCACCGGCCATACGTAATTCAAAACAAAATCTACCTCGCTTAGGATTCTGTAAAAATAATCAACTATTCGATGCGGGGAAAATACATTATGTAATGAATGCCTTGGTACCTGACAATTAAAGGTAAACGAGTGCATCAGTATAGTCTGCAAAAGCATCGTCATGCACTGTTAATTTAGGTTATTTTGAAGGTCTTTTCTATTATTTAATTAAAGTGTACTTATTTGGCGCTGATTAATTTCATATTTGTAGAATTTAAGAGTTTCACTAAAAGAGGTGTATTCATTTTAACGTAAACGTGACATTAAGATAATAGCAACAGATTTTGGGCTGTCGAGCATGAGATCTCACACACGACGTAGTTCCATTTAGAGTCCTAATGCTGAGAAAATGTCTGAGCATGACTACTATATTAAATAGTTTTACCATTACATACTCAATGTTTTATGATATGCATACTTTGTAATAACTATTTCTCCTTCATTATTACTAGGTCAACGACTAGCATCAACTATCTAAAAATAAACGTTCAGCTCTTCAAGTTCAAGTTTAGCTTTTATAATTATTTAACGTTGATACTTAATTTGTACACTTATATGGTCATTAGATGACGAAATGTGAACTTTTATTTAATAGATTTATTTTGCCAAAATATCAAAAACTCGATACAACTTTATATGGTAAACATCCTGATAAATCTAACAAGTAGTTAATGTGAATAATCATGATAGTTTAAAATGTGGACTTTCAAAGTGCCTAATTTTTCCGATTCATTTGTCCTAGCACCTATCTATAAAATTAGATAAATTAAGACTGGTTGTTATTGTTTGTGCCGACTTAGGCAACCTTGAAAAGTGAATAAAAATTCATCGGAATGTTCATTTTAAACATTTTTGTTTGTTTATTCCACACTTGAAAGATAATAAGTTGGTAATATTATGCAATTTTAACTCTACAGGTATAGGTCAAGACACAATAACCGGATTTGTGCTCCAAAAATTGCTACCTGGTTTTTAATATAAATCTTAGTCAAATATAAATAGAGTTGAATGTACCAAGGAGCATTTTGGAGCATATATGTTTTTTATTTTTTTCTTTAATATTTCAACTCTGAATTATGACAATTTAAGATAGTCATGGCCACCGAAAGCCTTGATGTACAGATTTGATCGCCTCTCACTTTGTGAAGAAATAACGAAAAATGTATACTCATGACGGACTTAAAACACTCTACCAGTATCAGTGGCATAGGCTTCGCGACAGGTCACAAATGCAATAAGATTGACAACCAAAATAGATGCCGGTTTATTTTATAATTTTTCTTATGTAGATAATGACAATTGGCAACCTGTTATTATGATGTTTTGTGCTTTTTTTTTTTTTTTTTTTTTATATTTGGTTCGCCAAATTGACGCCGCCCGCCTGGTGGTAAGTCGTGACGACGTCTAGCGATTGTGGGCCACTCTCACAGCACACATTACTATTGAGAGTGGCCCTCAACTTGACGACCTACTGATGTGCCTCTTCACGCTCCGCTTAAAGAACCCAGGATTATATGTGGGAGGAAACACGTGCACAGGCAGGGCGTTCCAGGCCACTATCGTTCGGCAGAGAAACGAACGTTTAAAACGTTCGGTTCTCGCGAACATGCTATCCACTGTGTGGGGGTGGCATCTCTGCCCGGCACGAGTCGTTCGGGATCGGAAGGAAGAGGGTGGGATCAGATTGAAGAGCTCTTCAGAACACTCGCCGTGGTAAATACGGTAGAATGCGGCCAAGGAAGCTATTGTTCGGCGCTGAGCTAGCGGCTCAAGGCTTCCCGTTACCTCCGGACAACCAATAATACGGATAGCCCGTCGCTGCATAGCGTCGAGAGCGTCCAGCAGATACTTCGCGGAGCCGTCCCAGAGGTGAGAGCAGTATTCGACGCAGGGTCTAATCTGCGTCTTGTACAGCAGACACCTCTGGTCCGGTGTAAAGAATCTCTTTACCTTATTCAGTATTCCTAGTTTCCGCGAAGCTAGCCCTATACATCTTTCGATGTAGTTTTTATTATTGAGCTCTCGACGAACGTCTATGCCAAGGATATCAAGGTTGTCCTTCATTGGTAATAATGCATTCTGAAGAGAGGGTAGGGGAAGGAAAGGGGATTTCTTCGCAGTAAATGCACACGCCTGTGTTTTGCGGGCATTGAACTCTACCAGGTTCTCGGTACCCCATTGAGAGATACTGTCGAGGTTACGGTCGAGATCAGCCACGAGTCGTCGTCTCTCCTCCTCAATCTCAGATCGTGCTGGTGAGACACTGCATGGATGCGCCATTTTCAGTGTAACTAGCTTCCTCTGAAAACAAGCGCTGGCAATGGTGTGTCTGCCGACGACGGCCGGGTCAGCATAAGCTAAGAGGAGACCAAATTCCACGCAGATGTGGCGTGTACTAAACACCTACGATTTTCCTGTCTAGATACCTACTTCTACTTTTTCCTTGTGTATCTTGTTATCGCCATGTCTGTGTCTGAGAATTAAATATATTTCCTTTCTTTCTATGCTAAATCTGACTGCAGTATGTACTGTTTGCTTACCTTTACAACATCAGAACAAAAGTCCATGACGATGGTGAGCTTCGTATCCGTCTTCTTATCATCTTTGTATACTTCCAATATGTAAGTGCCATCGGCCTCTCTAACCATTGAGCAATAACGTTTCTTAAACGACTTTGAAGCAAGATTGCCGAATATTCTATCTGAGCCGATTTCTGGTCCTTTGAGCAAATGTCCCTCTTTAGTACCGAGGTCCAACTTTGCCGCCTGTGATTCATTATCACTTTCAGTTTCTGCATCGATATCATATATTTCCTCCGGAAATTTATTCTCTACAGGCCTGTCAAAGAAAGATAACGGTAATGGAGTTTAGTTGATAACAGCGTTAGGTATGCGTCAATAGTCCAGTCACTGTACCCATTCTATGAAATAGTACTAAAACAGAACATACAAACTTGTATCGAATTGACGTACCTAACTAATGAGTAAATATAACATTCTGTGACCTATTTTAGTGCTTTTCTGATAAGATTTAGACGGCAATACAATTGACAGTAACGGAACACATTCGCTTAAAAGTGTAAGAAGGATTGTGTTCTTAGTAACGTAAGAGTTCCTGCATGAAAGAACTCTTTATACCGTATAAATGGACTATCACTTTAAATGGACTATTGTGTCCAGTTTGATACGCGAACAAAGTCACAATCAGTAGAAGCGGATATAAATAATCTCAAATTATGGGTTAACCCAACACATGTTTGGATGTGTGACGTACCATGTTTAAATTAAGAAAAAGATTACGTTTATAACAAACATAAAGTTCTGGAGGTTATAGAGTATTTCTAAAGAAAATTCATAACTAATGAATGCCCAAGAACTTCTCGGGCTTAGCTAATTAGTTAGTGTAGTTACAGTGTTGTAACGTAATAGCCGAAATTATGCTTTAGTTAGGTACCTAAAAGTGAGAATAGTGATGTCATTGTGGGTACTTAGTATATACATATACTTGTGCAGGGAGAAAAGGTTGTTTGAAAAGAGTAAACGGACGTATTCTTCGCAAAAAAGTCGCCCCGATTGGTGTAATCCTACTTAATTATGGAGGCTATCGTTGTTATCAGGAGCTGGGAAAACGGACATCCGTCCTATCTAGGAACAGTCCAATGAAACAGTGTTCGGAAAATGGTTGCTGAGTCGCTCTGGGCATGTGATTGGAAAATTGTCTCCATTAGTCAACTCTAGAATTTCATATAGGTAGGTACTTACTTTCTAACTGAAAAAAACGAAGCTTAACGAATTAAACCGAGACATCCCGAGCGCTAAAGTGGAAATAATCGTACTGCATCTCCTTGAATTGATTTTATTTAAATCTGTTTATGAGCGAAGCCCCAAGTAGATTTTGAGCACCCCAACGTAGTGCTTACGACATACATCCATCATAAAACCTGTATCCTTAATGGGGATGGCCGAGGTATATTATGTATACCACTTTAAAAAAAAAAATTACTGGCAAAGAGTGGTAGTGTAATGCACCTCTGCCTACCCCTACGGGGATATGGGCGTGATATATGTATGCATGTACCACTTTTCACTAGAAACTTTAGTTGCTCCCAGGTAATAGGTTACCTGGGAGCAACTAAAGTTTTTAAGAATTGGCTTGCCCCTAGGCAAGCCAATTCTTACCGCTTACCGGGCTCTACTCGACTCTATGTATGTCAAAGCCTCATCTGTCGATCGGCTAGGTTGGCTTAGAGAAGGTAAAGATTATTGTTCGCGGTTCACCCAAAAACGACTTACTGAATGCAATATCACCGGTATAATAATATGCTGAAGGATAAAAACGTATTCGGTGTGAGCACTCAATTCGTACGACCATCGAAACAAAATATTGAACGCCGACAAAAAGTTTATAAATAGATTAAGTTATACATTATAGTGTTTGCAATATTAAGTATTATACAAATTACGTATATACATTGTAGAGTATACTGCAACATGGGCAGGGCATAATGAATCATGGATCTGATATGAACCGGCCTTGGGTACGTAGGCATCGCATTTCTGTATTGACCATACATTGTTCATGGCCGTGGCGTTAAAGTATGTTAATTGAACTACTAATGAGCATACACCAATTGTTACAATTTTTAACACATACCGTGCAACTGCTTTGATTAGATGAAAACTCCTGAATGGTCATCAGATTGGTTACCTCTCCTTAGCTTCTGTCATACATAAAATAATGACGCCTCCCGAGGAGGTAGGTGTATTACACATACTTATATTATTTTTGGTAACAGGGGGCAAGCCTATTGGCGTTACCAGGCTCTGTATACAACAAGAAATACCATTCTGTAATCCGAACCCAAGGTTCTGACATAGATAGGTAAAGGTCGTGAAAATATAATACCTTATTTCTTCGACGGGGTACCTACGTAATATGAAGCGAGTATTAAAAAACAAATATTGCTAAAAAAATAAGTGTGAAAAATAACTTCACGTTAGGATCCAATGGGGGAACAGCATATTTCTATGTTTTGTTGTTCGTAAAGAAGTTGGTACATATGGTTACACATGGTTTCAAAAATTAACGGCCGATGTATCTATAATTTGGTCCTAGTTACTCTGTTTTCCTGTTAGTAATCTTACGAGTATATATTTCCTGTATGTACATTATGTATTTATAAAATAGTTGCCAGTGCTATCTATTACTACATATTATAAAACAAAGTCGCTTCTGTCCGTATGTACCTATGCATAGATCCTTACAACTACGCAACGGATTTTGATGCAGTTTTTACCAATGGTAGAGTGGTACTCGAGAAAGGTTTTGTGTAAATAACCGCTAGCCCAAAACCAACAAACAGACAACAGCAGAAAGCTAAATTTTCCAGTTGTGTCTTGAAACATATGCATAACATGTACTCAAGTCTTACCTCGGCAAGTTGAGATAAGTGCCAGAGTAATTGCTGAACTTATAATGTATCAGGTTCCAACTGGAAGCATAACTGAGCAACGCTTGCCGGGTGAGCAGAGGGCAGGACGCAGCTGTCCTCACATCGGGAACAGCGGTTGTGACAGTTCTCCAACGTCGCGGCAGCACCACACTCTGTGTATAAGATTCTAATTAGACTGTCATCTTTTACGGGGATAATAGTTATATGAAAATATGTAGGAGAAGGTGGGGCATGATACAAGAGGCATATAGATACATTATTTAATAATCATTTCAATGTATTCGAGTAGTAACATATTATCTAGATATGTACAAGGTGCTAAGGGCTCTACAAACATCTCCAGGGCCCAAGCCATCCTCACCTGTATGCTGTGAACCTCCTAACAAACGGACGAGGTGAATCAGTCCCCAGAAACCGCAATAGGCTCGCCACCTTTTACGTGGGGGTTAACGAAGTGGCTGGTGAAACATGAAAGAGGGTATCCTAAGGGGTAATGCAGTGATTTGTGTGTCTGACATTTTATCTAAATCGCTCCCTATAAATGTTTGAATGCATCTAACATTATTCCATCCCACCACCTTCCTCTAACTTAATAACTCTCATACTCAGACATTGTAGGAATCGCTTTACATTGTAGGCTGGAAATATGCGTTGAACAGTTCCAAAATCATTTTAGTTTTATCAGTATATTTTTAGTTCTCCACTTTATGGAGAGCTTTATTACTAAAACAAATACATTATATTATCATAAAGGGTTTACATACCGAAACATCATCAGTAGGGTATAATAATATATCCCTGAGAGGATCATTCATCAACAAAGTCTTATTCTCTTGAATATATTGTTCGAAATCAAGTGCTGTGCATTTGACTGCAATGATATTCTGAAATAAAAAATACTTCTAGAGACAGTGTTTATGTGATATGTGTAACTTGCAGGTTGAAGAGATTATAATGTGGCCAAAATGTGTTAACTTGAATTTCTGTGTCATAACACAAAAAAAGCAGTCTCTGGTAAGCAAGATTCCGGTTGAATCCCAGACCTGGTGACTCTTGAGTTTTTGCCATCATTTAAATATTTAAAAACTGGTTTTAAGAGGACTGACTCCTTTTAAATACAAATAATATGAATTTATATATTCCTGTATTTTGAAAGCAATGAGTTTGCTTCTACTATTCTAAAGTATTTTAATAAAAAATTTATATCACAAAAACAGATGTCATTGGCATGACTCAAACCTGTGGCCTTTCCCTTCCAAGGGGAATGCTCTTTTTAGGGAGGTTAGAGCATTCCCTTTTTTTTATTTAAATATTTAACAAAGTTATGTTTAAGTCACATTAATAACAAGTTATAAATTTTTTTAAATCTTACGGCCTTGGTTAATGTATGGACCCTCAGTCAAAATGATTGACCAATTTTAAAGAGAGATCCAATAATTATATATCTTAGGACTGTTTTATATAGGCCATAACATTAGCAACATGGCAAAAGTAGCCAGTTTAGGATTTCACACCTTTTAAAATATTATAATAAATAATTATTTAATTTCATTCAATCGTGAGTACACAATAACTCCTGGCAAGAGAATTATGCAAAAATTTTAATTTAAATAGGTATATGGCAGCTTAGAATACCTATATTAAGTATTTATAATATTGAGTTCAATGCAATTTCTTTGTTTATAATTAACCAGTTACTAATGTTATGTAAATATAACAAGACACAGGCATAACCAAGTGATCCATCGGTTTAAGGCGGTGTATTTATTTACACATTTTATGACATTCTAATAGTATATTAATGGTTTGTGATTTTAAAGTACATACTCATTATTTTTGTACTATAAATAAGCAGTAAACAACATTTTCCTATAACCATATTCTTAATCTGTCGCCTGACGAAAATATTTAAATTGTTTAGTGTTAAAATACCATAAAAATATAAATAATAAATTTTGTTGCACTGTTTGATAGAGAAAGCTTTAGCGGTACTTGTTTGAACTTACCTCGTATTCCGCACCATTCTTTTTCACTTTAGAATTTACTGGGGGCATATTGGAAAAACTATTATTCACCAAAGCTTTTACGGGTCATAATCAATTAATTCCTCTAAAAAACGTGTTTACATTTTGGAAAAATCAATCACTACGCTTCGGTTGTCTGCAGAAAAACGCAGAGCGAAGAAAACTGATACAGAATTACAGACTGACATACTGACATCTGACAGTTAACATGTCAAAGTCATTTTTTTTCTCATTCACCCTCTTATAGGGTAGGCTATTGTCTATTGACCATACCGCCTTCTCATTAGTTTATGTCAAAGTCGATCATTCTTTTTATCACTTGTGGCATGTCATCACCGAGGGAGATTCCCAATAATATAATATAATTCTCTATGGGGAGATCATCATTTTCACATCACATACATATTTTAAATTTTTTAAATTTTTTTTTGGTGATTTACGAAGATTGGACATTGGCAAGTTGCTGAAAGCAGAGGCCATAAAAAGAATTGAATTGAGTTGACTTCACCGGGTTTTGCCTGTCTGTCTACTTCGAAAAGTAGTGGCAGGCACCTTGTTTTTTTCTGTGTTACTTACTTCTGTGCAATAAAACAATGCGACTTCATCGAAATTGCTCTCGTTTGATTTGTCTTGACAAGCAGGACGTGTATCTATGGGTGTACCTGTGTAACTTTCGATGGTCTCTAAAGTCTCGACCCTGGACGCTAGAGCTGGAAGGTGGCTACAGGATCTTTGTAATAAAATGAATCAACCGACTAAATTAAGACTTGGTAGTTCGTTTTGATTCGTCTCAACAAGCAACTATTTGGTTTTTACACAGTATCCAGGGTCTGAAGCTCCTGTGGCCACCTTCTAGCTCAACTAGAAGGTGACCAGACGCCCATCGAGTTTAGAATCGTTTGATTCGTCTTGACAAGTTCTTTGTTCTTACATGGTACTTATTTAGGGTTTGCACGATGCTGGAGCTGGAAAGTGGCCATAATGAACAAACGCAGGTTTGAACTCATTTGATTCGTTTTACTAGTCAAGCAGCCATTTCTACATTTAGACCGAGAAAGGAACGTCCATAATTATCCATCAAGGAAAATAATTTCTGTAGTTTTTTTTGAATGGGTGCAATTATACCTTGCGGTATGTAAACATACTAAAAAGTCCTGAAGTGTAGGGTCTGTGCTAAAGAAGATATTCAAGGTTAAAGGTCAACTTATTTTTGATTTTCAAAAAATAACTAAGATCGAAGTTGTTATTTATAAAGTTATAAAGTTATACAATAATGATCCTTCAACTTTTCCTAAGTACCTACCTACCTATTACCACTTACACCGGGCGCCACTGGAAATACCTTCTACGTTTGTACCAGAGACGCCCGGCAACGGACGTAAGAGCGGCGCGGCACAGGGCCGCGGAATTAAAAAGAAAAAGTATTAAGTACCATACGGAGTTATTGCGTGTGTGTGTATATACAAAATGTGTAATGAAGTTGTCGAACGAGTTATCTTTTACACACTTTCCTGCTACGCTCCTATTAGTTTAAGCGTGATGTTATATAGCCCATGTTACTCTCTAATATTGTAACTTTATATAGGTAAGTTAAAAATTGTTCAAATCGGTGCAGAAGTTTCTTAGGAACCACGTGGTACCAAACAAACTTTGTACTCCCCTTTTTCATCTCTTTAGGGGTAGAATTTTGAAAAATGATATCTTAGCAGATGCCTACGTCACACAAAGATCCCACGCTCAAAGTTTCCGGTTTCTACGATTAGCGGTTTAGGCTGGATGTTGATCCGTCAGTCATAATCCGGATAGTGAGCTAATTCAGGGGAACTAATACTTACCTGTATTTACTAGTATAGTATTCGTATATCATTCTGTATTTTGATACAGTTATACCTACCTTGCAGTATGTAGATGAACATACTAAAAGTCCTGAAGCGTGGGGGCTGTTCTATAAAAGTTATTCAAGGTTAAGCATCAATGTATAGGTACGGTACCTAAGTATATTTGTTTTTTCGAAGACTGAATTTAAAACATACTAATAGTATATTATAGAATTATTTACAACTAGCTGTTGCCCGCAGCTCCGCTTGCGTGTAATAGTTTTCATGTAAACACATTACCGGAATATGCACTTTAGAAATATTATAATGCATGGTTTTAGAAAGAAATTATTGCATTTCAGACCACTCAGCACTCACTGAACTGCCTGAAGACTTCTTAGTTATAAGGCCGCCATTTGTACATACTGAAACCTGTATATTTTTTTGTACTTATGTTGTATTGGTGTACAATAAAGAATATTCAATCAATCAATTAATCACTCATAGAATCGCTAGTACCTATTTACAATCATTCCATCAGTCTTGTAAGCGTGAATCTTAAGGTTACAAATTATAAAACAAAGTCCTCCGCAGCGGCCGGTCCGATCTTCATGCTGCATTCTGCACTGATTTTCATGCTGTTTTAACCAACAGAATTAGTGTTTCTCGGGTAGTTTTAGTAAGTTTAGCTGTCCCCGCGACTCCGTCAGCGTGTAACTCCTTGTGTGTTATTAAGTTAATGTATTGGTAATATTATTTAGATCACGTTTACATGAGGCTGAAGTACTTATAGAACGCAAATACTTCAGCGCAAAGCTTTCGGGTAAACTATGTTGAAAGTTGACCCGTCCGGCACGTGAACAAAAAGATTTCTAGAACTGCTAACCCGGGAAAGAGCGACTTACAACTGATCATGCGAGAAACAACTGACACCGAGATCTACTCCAGCAACTCGAAAAGTCTGCCCTTGAGCCTTATTAATTGTCATTGCATAACACACCGATACTGGGAATTGCGTTCTTTTAAATTGGAATGGAAAATTATTTGGTATTATGGGAATTCTGGGAATAAATACGGTTTCTCTTGCACCGCAACCTGTTAAAATTTGAGCCTCAATTATATTTTGTTGTAACTGGGTTACTTTTAGCCGAGTTCCATTGCAAAGTTGTGGTTGCAGAAAGCTCCGAACTGCTAAGCTATCAGGAGTTACACGTGTTATTGTGAGTCAACCATAAATGATAGCCATATGCTGTCCTGTACATGATTTCTGTGTAGCTTTAACCATTAAGGCTGCACACGCGACGGAAGCTTAAAAAATGGAGTAACTTCTCCCGTTTTCCCAACTTTTCCCTTCACTGCTCTGCTCCTATTGATTGTAGCGTGATGAAAAGTATACTATAACCTGCCCAGGAGTATGAAGAATAATTGTACAAAGTTTCGTTAAAATCCGTCGAGTAGATTTTGTTTCTATAACGAACATACAGACAGACAGACCGACAGACAGACAGACAAAAATTTTACTGAGTGCATTTTTGGCATCAGTATCGATCACTAATCACCCCCTGACCGTTATTTTGAAAATATATTTCATGTACAGAATTTACCTCTCTACAGATTTATTATAAGTATAGATAATGATTACTTCATTTGTAATAATATACTGTAATAATACTTTGTAATGTAATCGGTTACAAAATGTGTAACGTGTCATATTATACACACTATGCTGCTCCACTCCTACCGCGCCACTTGAGGACTTTTAGTATGTTCATCTGTTCATCTCCATCCCCTAAGGTATATTTTAGGTACCTAGTTACCAATTCAAAAATACTACAGAAATTATTTCACGTGATGTTTGTTTATTTCCTAGGTTAATGATGAATTAAAATTTATAAAAAAAGAGAATAGATTGAGAGATTAAAAAAGACAGCATTTTTTCTGTTGAAAATTCATATTTAATTTTTTTTTCTTTTTACAACCTATCATTGCTTAGGTACATGTTTTACTTCAATGGAGCTAGGTATCGTATACATATAGTAGTTTTTGCACTTACAAAGAAAATTTTAAAGCAAACCGCGGATGTGAGTAAGTACCTACCTACTTACTTCTTATGACAATCAGAAACTCCTTCAAGTTTATATTCGTACTTAGAATTCCATTGACTTGATTTCGTATTATTTCGTATACTTATCCCATAAAAATATTTGGACTTGTACTTTTAACTAGGTAGGTAACTAAATAAACTGGACGTTATAGTTTGGTTTCGAGTGTGGTTTAGAGAGTAGGTAGAATAGTCCGACACGCCCAGGACTTAAATTGGCTGTTTGGAGAGGAGAGTTTCAAAATTATAACATTATTGCTACTTTTTATTATTAAAATCGTTGGACATAAAATATTACATAAAACCCATAAAAAAGCTTTAGTCCCCGGTTACGGCAATAGGCTTGCCACCTATTACGTGAAATCAAAAAATTACTGGCAAAGAGTGGGTGTGTAATGCACCTCTGTCTACCCTTTCGGGGATATAGGCGTGATAAATATATGTACGTATGTTTAGAGAGTAGGTAAACAATGGGTAAAAGCTGGCTAGCTGGTTGATATTCTGTAATATGACTGTAGTATGAGTATGCGTCTGCCATCCCTGAGGTCCCAGGTTCGATTCCGGGTCGAATCAAATTATTAGTGCGATCCACAGATGTTTGTTTCGAAGTTTGGGTATTTTCTATGCATAATATGTATGTATTTAAAAATATATAGGTAAGTGTGTTTATCAGTCGTCTAGATCCCATAACACAAGCTTATACATGGGGCACACTAAAAGTTTTGCACTTATAGCTAATCGGAACTATTTGAATATCGAATGTTATTTTTTTTAAACGTTGCAACCTTCTTAGTAATAAAAATAAACAATTGGCGGGAAATCATTTGTCAATTGTTTTTTATCACACATCAAAGTTCTACGTATGCAACGAAAATGGAAAAAGATTTCGAAAAGATTTTAGAGCGATGATTTTTTTAGGAGTTTAAAAGTTATCTCTCTCCGCAAGACTGTGCCGCTCGTCTTCAAAATGCTTTTGGGAGAGAAGCACCTTGTTTGAGCACCGTGAGGCGATGGTTTGCTGAATATGACAGAGGTCGAGTTTTTTTACATGACGAATTTCGTGAAGGGCAGCCTTCAACTGCCGTCAACGAAAATAATGTGGCTACTGTTAAGCGGTTAATTGAAGAAAACCCGCGGATTACCTATGAGACAATTCGAGGGCTATTGGGGATTGGTATGAGTCAAATCCAGAAAATTTTACACGAAGAGTTGAAAGTTCGGAAACTTTGTTGTCGTTGGATCCCTCATGAAATGACAGCGGAGCAGAAGCGGGCTCGCGTGGAATGGTGCTCACAGATGCTACTGAAGTACGACCACGGACATTCTAATGCTGTTTATGACATTGTCATAGGAGACGAAACGTGGATTTATTGTTTTGAACCCCATAAAAAAACAGCAATCTTGTGAATTGGTGTTTGAAAATGAGAACAAGCCAACAAAAGTGAGGCAGGCGAGAAACGTTGGTAAAAAAATGATCGCGTTTTTTTTCTCAGCTACGGGTCCCATCTGTACAATTCCACTTGAAGATCAAAAGAGTGTTAATGCCGAGTGGTATTCTACCATTTGTTTACCCAGGGTGTTAGAAAAAGTTCGCGAAAGACGACCCAAAAGCCGCGTTCTCCTGCATCATGACAACGCTTCTTCACACACGGCCAACAAAACAAAGTCATTTTTAGCTTCCGAAAAAGTACAACTCGTCACCCATCCTGCGCATAGCCCCGACCTAGCACCCTGGGATTTCTGTATTTTCCCCAAAATCAAAGATTTGATGAGAGGTTTTACTTTTACCAACTCCGAAGAGGCAGTGATAGCGTTCGATCAGCACGTAGAAAACATGCCTTCAGATCTGTGGTCCTGTTTTAAAATATGGTTCGATCGCATGAAAAAATGTTTAAAATGTAAAGGAGAGTATTTTGAAAAGCAATAAACATAATATTTTGGTTTTAACATGTTGTTTTTTTAAGTTACGCAAAACTTACAGTGTGACCTACGTATTAGCTTAATTGGAGCTAGATGACGTTGTGTGAGAATGTCCAAATATATATATACAGGGTGTCCCGAAACTCGACGTCAACCCGGGACCGGGTGAAAAGGCAAGTCATGCTGGTTTCCAGAAAAATATAAAAAAAAATCCAAGTTGCATGATTTTAAAATTACAGGCATTTTAAGAAAAAGTGCAAAATTACACACCCTGTGGCAGTCTTTTTACTCCTGTTGCCACAAATCTTAACTTGTTCCAACTATTTTTTTTGCTTTGTAACCCTGAATAATGCGTTTCTAAACTGTAATACAAATTTGGAAATCAGCTGCTCTATCTTTCATAACAATAGGACTTATTTCTTGGAAAACAACTAAAATAACAACATTACCTATAGTTTTTATTGAAAAAAAAGTGCACCACGCGAGCTTGGCAATTTATGTCAAAAGTTGGCGCATTTAGTAAGGATTCCAAAATGGTATAATACTTGGTAAGTAGTTGTTGCTATCGTGGGCAAAAAAAATTTTTTAGTAAATTTGAAGGGCCGATTCCAATACTGAATAAATTTAACTCATGAATCATAAAAACTATGAATAAATAGTTTATACTTAGTGTGTGCATTGAAATAGATACTATTTCTTTGAATTGCCGATGTCATTGCTGAGTAAATTTAACGCGTAAGTAACTGAGACGGAAAGAGTCTCCATATCAAGTGCGAGCAAGACGGGTTTTGTAGACGCTATAGAGACTGAAACGGAGAGAGTCATTTAACCAAGTGCAACCGAGATAGAGAGTGACACCAGGTAGCCGCTATTGTACTCACATGCCAAACACAAATCAGTACGTTACGCTCCTTCGTTTACTACGCTTATTTTCGTATTCGTTTGTGTTGATTTCGTACTGACTACTTTTGGCTTCGTTTACTGCGCTTATTTTCGTATTCGTTTGTGTTGATTTCGTACTGACTACTTTTGGCTTCGTTTATGGACTTGTGATTGCTTGTGATTTGGATTGGGATTGTTTGTTTTCCCTAAACGACGACTTTTGCTTTCTCCTGGACTTCACCTGACTAGTGCCAAGATGTCTGTGTATACCACTAGTGAATACACTAATATGCACCTCATTTATGGCGAATGCAGGTGCAATGCTAGTGCTGCTGCCAGACTTTACCGTGAAAGGTACCCAAACGCTGCTCGTTACCCCGATCATCGCGTGTTTACGAACGTACATCGTTTACTCTTCTCAGAGGGCCGCCTACCAAATCATGAGCATGTTGGAGGAAGACCCGCTAACCCGATGGAAGACGAAGTGCTTGCAGCTGTCGAAGAAGACCCAAGCACTTCAGTAAGGGCTATTGAGATAACCACCGGCGTGCCAAAAAGTATAGCCCATCGAATTTTAAAAAGGCACGAATTACACCCAAACCACGTACAGCGAGTACAGGCGTTACTACCCAGGGACTACCAACCTCGAATAAATTTTTGCCGTGCGATGTTGGAGAGGTACAGGGATGACCCCCTTTTCTTAACAAAAATTTTATGGTCTGATGAATCAACTTTTAAAAAGGACGGCTACATGAACATGCATAATTTGCATGAATGGCATGTAGAGAACCCTCATTTACTGAGGCAGGACCGGTCCCAATTCAAAGTCA
The DNA here is from genome assembly GCA_963556515.1 of Nudaria mundana. Classification (NCBI taxonomy): domain Eukaryota; kingdom Metazoa; phylum Arthropoda; class Insecta; order Lepidoptera; family Erebidae; genus Nudaria; species Nudaria mundana. The sequence goes on from OY748291.1 coordinate 8,021,514, forward strand.
ACATGTGGACCGGAATTTTGAATGGTCAAATAATTGGTCCTTTTGAGCTGCCTAGTGCGTTGAATGGCGAGGCCTATTTGGACTTTCTACAGAACCATCTACCAAATTTACTAGAAGACCCATTAAACATTTACAGAGAAATGTTGTTCCAGCAAGATGGGTGCCCAGCGCACTATGCTCGCTCAGTTCGAGAATATCTCGATGAAGAGTTTCCCGGAAGATGGATCTGACGGTCTGGTCCAATCTCGTGGCCGGCCCGTTCACCGGATTTAAATCCATTGGACTTTTTTTACTGGGGAGCAGTCAAAGAAAAAGTCTATTCAAAGGCAATCGAAAACGAATTTGAACTACGGCAAAGAATAGCCGAAGCAACCGATTTCGTAAATAATGGACGATTCGCCCGAAAAATAGCTCGATCTCTTTTAAAGAGATATCGGGCTTGTATTGCCGCCGAAGGAAGGCATTTCGAATATTTGCTGTAATAAAAATATTTAATTGTAAATTTAATAAATAAACCTTAGTATTAAAAATTTAGTTTCAGTTTTAATTAAAATTTTACAAAAACATCGTGCCTATTCCAATGCACACACTAAGAGTACTTTAAATTTATTGAATGAGCTGTTTATTCATAGTTTTTATGATAGACAAGCACAGGTGCCAGTGAGTTAAATTTATTCAGTATTGGAAGCGGCTACCTGGTGTCACTCTCTATCTCGGTTGCACTTGGTTAAATGACTCTCTCCGTTTCAGTCTCTATAGCGTCTACAAAACCCGTCTTGCTCGCACTTGATATGGTGACTCTTTCCGTCTCAGTTACTTACGCGTTAAATTTACTCAGCAATGACATCGGCAATTCAAAGAAATAGTATCTATTTCAATGCACACACTAAGTATAAACTATTTATTCATAGTTTTTATGATTCATGAGTTAAATTTATTCAGTATTGGAATCGGCCCTTCAAATTTACTAAAAAAATTTTTTTGCCCACGATAGCAGCAACAACTTACCAAGTATTATACCATTTTGGAATCCTTACTAAATGCGCCAACTTTTGACATAACTTGCCAAGCTCGCGTGGTGCACTTTTTTTTCAATAAAAACTAATAAAACTAGGTAATGTTGTTATTTTAGTTGTCTTCTAAGAAATAAGTCCTATTGTTATGAAAGATAGAGCAGCTGATTTCCAAATTTGTATTACAGTTTAGAGACGCATTATTCAGGGTTACACAGCAAAAAAAATTGTTGGAAAAAGTTAAGATTTGTGGCATCAGGAGTAAAAAGACTGCCACAGGGTGTGTAATTTTGCACTTTTTCTTAAAATGCCTGTAATTTTAAAATCATGCAACTTAGATTTTTTTTTATATTTTTCTGGCAACCAGCATGACTTGCCTTTTCACCCGGTCCCGGGTTGACGTCGAGTTTCGGGACACCCTGTATATATAAATACTAGCGGACCCAACAGACGTTGTCCTGCAAAAAAAGACACCATTCTCGAAACCATTCTCGAATCCCCTTTAACACACACAAAAATTTTCATCAACATCGTCCAGCCGTTTAGGAGGAGTTCAGTAACATACACACGTACAGTAGAATTATTATATATATAAAGATATATATACCTACGACAATTTCCGTATTTGAAGATTCGAAGCTCTACTACATTACTCGTAGATAAACTAATTTCTATAGTTAGGTATTATACTTATTTCATAAGATCATTATAATTATTGCCTACCTAAATAATGTTGTAATAGTCTAGGACTAGGATAACTACTCGTACAAAAAATGCACGAACTCTTGTACACATTTTTAAAGTACTTATCTAAACATAATAATTACTATAATATTAAATATTACCCCAATATCCAATTATTCTCAGTCGTACTTAGAATTTACACATTAATAAATTCAATTTCATTAGGTAGGTTTATGATAAACTAATGTTCTATGTATTTTAAAATACTATCTTAAATATATTATATTATTATTTTAACTATGTACTAAATTTTTGGCATAATGGCACGCGGTAATCACTAAGTTATACTCAATACTTAACACATTTTATAAAGCCACTTATCTAAAAATATTAAATGTTATAATTTGTAGGTATATTTATCTCTAGAATGTAGGTATAATATGCATTATTATGAAAAAATATCACACTATGGTAAAAGAGTATTAACTCAATATTAATGAATTTAAATTCCTGGCTCTCATTCGCTTTAACACACACCGTTATTCACCCCGGGAAACCTACGGGAAAGTTGATTTCTGAAAGGAATGTGCCGGTCCTAGAGTCATTGTAATAATGACAATCTAGTGTAATGTACGTTGTACGTACTGCGGAGATTCTTCCACCAGCATTAATTGTCAAGTAAACTCCTCATCTTCCTCATCCTCACTCGAGTCTGAAACCACTTCCATATCATCTTCAGGCAAAGGCAACGACAACTGTAAATAATCAACTGGAACTTGCTCTTTTGGTATCAAATAACCAGTTGAATCTTGCGGCGGCAGAGGTGGTCTAGGTAGACGTATCTGGAGGGCTTTGCCGTCTCCCGTCGCTGCTAACTCTAACTTTCTACAAACTTCATCGAAACTTATCCTTTCAGCGGGTTCTGTTTTCCAACAGGCCCTCATTAAATCAAATGCAAATCGTGGGCAATCCTCAGGAGGGACAAGTAATATACCCCGTAATATTAACTTAGTGGCACTATCGTTATTGTGTCCATAGAATGGCTGTTTGCCTCTACTATAGATTTCCCATAGAACAACACCGTAGGACCAAACGTCTGACTCGTGGGTAAACCTCGCATACACTATACTTTCCGGTGACATCCACCGAACTGGCATAGGTCGTTCACCAGCCATTTTATAATAGTCACATGTATAAACGTCACGTGACATTCCAAAATCGGCAATTTTTACAGTAAGGTTAGCTCCAACCAGGCAATTTCTAGCTGCAAGATCACGATGAACAAATCTTCTAGAAGCAAGATATTGCATTCCACGGGCTATTTGTAGCGCTACATGTAACAGTGCAGGTTCGTCAAGAGGTGGTCCTGGTCGTCCACCACCACGAGAGCCTCTTAAGACACCTGCTAGATCACCCCATTCCATATATTCGAACACCATCCAGGGACTTGCATTAATATCATCTGGAAAAACATTTAACATGTACGAGTATGTACTAAAGCAAAATTATATGACTTTAGGTAAGTTACTTTTAGTCATAAAAATTAGAAATGTACCTCTATACACAACTCCAACAAGTGCAAGAATATTTGCATGTCGAAACGCTGACATGATGGACACTTCTCTAACAAAATCTTCTGTTGCGCTGCGCCCTGCACTTTCCTTTAATACTTTGATGGCTACAACCTGCTCTTCAGTCGCTGTTCTAAGAAGTCCTGAAACCATAAATTACATTAGCTAGGTACCTTAATACTTTGAATTCTATTTACGGTGGCGATGTAGCTTTGGCTTCTATGATATCTAAGAAGAGCTTTTAAAAAAAAATCCATTAACGTGACTCTGCCACCATCATAATAATATGGGCACACGCAAATGACAGGTTGACATCGATGCGAAGCAAATATATTTTGACGTTTAACTAAGATGTCGTTGCAATTTGTATATTTTTTCAACATTATCATAAACTCAAAGTGATCTTATTCCCTGCAGAGGTAGACGGTTCCCTTTTAATCTTATTAAGGTTCAGTAACATTGATGATAGTACTGAGATCTAGAGATCCTTAGTTACCTTTATGAACTTTTCCGAAACATCCTTCTCCAACCTCTTCAAGGAATGTAAGTGTGTTTCGGTCTAGGAGTAGCACCTGCGACTTATCAGTATCATCAACTCCAGGGGTCCCTGGCAGCACGTTGCTCGCGGCGTAGACTCCATACTGAGGGTTTGTTATATACCTTTCAGCTAGTAGAGGTTCTCCTGGTCGTATACGCTATAACAATATTGTATGAACTGTCAACTGGAAATGTGGGGCTGTTGTGCATCAGAACGTAAGTACATCAGGGTAGAGTATCGATGCATCTTTGTCATAAATAATCTTTTGAGACTCGATATATATATGTGTATTAGACTCAGTTCTCGATCTGATACAGGTTTAAGATGTAGTCATGTGATTTTATAGTTTTCTCACTAATTAGGGTTGCATTCTTTCTCAGGACCAGAAGGCTAGCTATTTTCTGGCCCAAAGAATAAATATCGCCATCCAACGTGGCAATACAGCCAGCATTCTGGGAACCTTCCCAGTCGGCAATGACGCGGAGGATTTTTTAAACAATATTTTGTAATGTAAATATTTTTAGTCTATAATTATGTATATTTTGTATATTGTAATTCTTATTGTAAATAAATATTATAACCTATTAGGGTTGTTGGATTATTTTCCATAAAAGGTATCTTAATAAAATTGATCTTTAAATAAGTACAGTAAACATATTGCATAATACATGGCGACAATTAAAATTTGTAAGTCAAGCAAAATTAATACTTACAGGCTTCTGTTTTCCATCGATACGACAAATCCGCTTCTTAAGAAAGAATGCAGTTATTGAAGCCACAATAACTAATACTAGGGCGACGAAAACAGTTCCTATTATTAAAGTCCCCATTCCCGGACTCATCCCGGACTCTACTATTAAGGAACCGTTGGTCGAGGTAGTTTCGGTGTAAGTCTCTCCTCTTGCGGACGTCATGGACTTGTATACCTGGATGCAAAGATTTGTCTGTGTTTATTTTCGAAGACCGTAGTACCTATTTATATTAACGAAAGGATTTAAACAGCTCTGGCAGAAATTATACTTAGGTAGTAGGTACCAAAACCGAATTATTATATACGTCAACTATTTAAAAAAATATTTTGTCATGAATATTAAACATTCGTTGGATTAACAACATAATAAAACATAGTGTTTCAGATAAGTAGGTACCTACTCCAGTTTGGGGTGACATTGGCTAACGTTATCTCGACTGACCTATCAATATTTATCATGAATGTTTATCAGCTATGGAAAAGCTCGGATTTCATTTTATATCACACGTTTTAGGTTATTTTTCAAATGATCACTTTTATTGATAAAAGTACTAAGTACTTTAGAGGTAGGTACTACCTACTATTTTCTCATGAAGTATTTTAATATTTTTCGTGTATTTCGAGACTTGTAGTTGGTAACCTACTTTTGTTTTGGTTTCAGCATTTGTTTCGATATGCAATAATAGAGAGTTTAATCCCACTCATATTATAAACCACACCAGTATCTAATACTGGTATAGCTGGGCACTGTTAATCAAATAGTTAACTTCGTTAATCGCTAATCCGTTACTTAAAAAATTAACTTCGTTAAACGTTAATGCGTTACTTTTTAGAAATTTTAACGCAAGTTAACGTTAATCGTTAATCCGTTAACACGTAATAAAAATTGTATCTTTTTACTGTTGGTTCTGGGTGTTAACAGGTTAGAAACAACAAAACCGTGCCAAAAATAGGCAAAAAACACGTTTATTCTATGAGAGTCCCCTGAAATATTGATTTTATTCGATTTTAGGGTTCCGTAGTTCAAGTCACGGAACCCTTACAGTTTCGTCATGTCCGTCCGTAAATTTTAACTTTTTACCTATCACGGTTCATGACATACAGCCCTGGTGACAGACGGATGGACGGACAGCGGAGTCTTAGTAATAGGGTATACTTATTAGAGTATGTAAAACTTAGGCATGTTGACAAACAACGATTTTTTTATTCATTTGGATGATTCAGTTGCGTACTGGACGAAACGCTAATTAGTGGAACTTATTGTTTTAAGGGTTAGTAGTACCTAGTTACGTAGTCTTCGAGATACGCAAATATAGCGACGTATGGTCGCAGTGAGACTAGACACAACGCGACCACGGGAGTTGGATTAACGATTAACGGACTTGGAGAAAAGTAACGGAAGTTAACGAGTTCGTTAACATATTTTTAAGTTAACTTAAAAGTTAATCCGTTACTCGAAATGTTAACTACGTTAATTAACGATTAACGGATTAACGAGTTAATGCCCAGCTTTGAATACTGGATTGTATTCCTTTTAAAGTTAGAAAAGAGGAAACTACCTATGCCACCCAGGAGGTTTCTACGCGTGTGCGAATCAGTTAAAGCAGTTAAAATATGCTGTAAAGTAGGTACTGCGTTGTACAATAGGTAGGTAGACCTAAGTAGGTTTTAATTTTATGTAGGTACCTACTTAACTAACTAGGGAAAGTGCATAAATATAAATATGTTAGGACAATCCACACAACGCCATCTAGTCTCAAACTAAGCAAAGCTTGTGATATGAGTACTAGATAAACTGATATAAATACTTATATACAATTTTTTTTGTAAATACATACATATTATACATAGGAAACATCCAGACTTCGGTACAAAGGTATGTGTCATCACACAAAGTTTGTCCCGACCGGGAATCGAACTCGAGACTCCGGCGTCGAAAGCGGATACACTACCGACCACGCCACCGAAGCAGTCGCGAAACTATTTAAGTTAGAAGACACAAGATCCATTTTTGGTTTAGTTGCGGCGGTCACAGAGTAGACAACACAGAGAAACAGCTTTCTAACAACGTTCAAAATAACTTATTCTGGTAGGATTATCACAGTAGGTAAAACAAAAATCAAATTTTGTTTACTCCTGTGGTGAGGTACCTCATCGATTTTGTTCCTGATGATAATATGTGTAAGATGACAGCTGTGTCGTTGTAGGTAGGTATAGGTAAAAAGGCGAAAGCTGAGCTTTGTATTTGTGTGAGTGATGACGAAATGAAGAGTAAAAAGCTGTGTGTTGCTGTGTGTACAACACATGTGTGTATAAAACAGGTCACTGCACCCACAAATGCAAAGCTCACCTTACGCCTAATATACCGCACCGAAACAGTACTGTGTGGCTTCAGCCTTTCAATTATACCATACCTAGTTTAAAACACAAATGCGTAAGCGATGCAACACATCATATTTATCTTAAGTTAATATTATTATAATCATTAAGCACAAACGGTAGTGACTTGTAAATATGATAAGACGATAACGAAGATAAAAGGGTTTTATAATTAAGATAGATGCCTTACTTGCGCTGTGGGTGGTGATGCTGCGTATTTGGTATCCGCAGACGTATTAGATGTACTTGGTGGGATTACATTATAAATGGGCTTTAGCGTCACAGGAACTGAAACAAAAAGTTATTTAAAGTTAAGGTAAGAATCTAACTTTCATACTGTTAACTTAGAATGTAAGATATGCCATTTAGGTATGATATAGCCCTTAGATTAAGCAGAACTTAAGATTGTATAAGTACGAGTATTATAGTAATACACGATATAGCTAGAAGTCAAACTGGGACTCTGTAATCTTATTATAATATTATAGAGATTCTGACTGTTTTCGCCTAAAACATTATAGGATATTTAATAGATATCGTAACACGTATGGACGTCATCATCGTGATTTACCGGTGTGTAAAATTTGTAGGTAATCACAAAAGTAATCACTACATATTATAAATCAAAGCCCTCCGCAGGCGATGAAGTACCTAGGGATCGTACTTGATAGCCGATGGAACTTCGGACCACATTTCCGAAGTTTGGTCCCCAAGGTGACGCAGACATCGGTCGCGCTTTCGCGACTGATGCCCAACCTAAAGGGACCCAACGCCTCCTGCAGGAGACTGTACCTGGGGATCGTGCGGAGTATGGCCCTATACGGGGCTCCCGTATGGGCGGATAGGTTGGCGGTCAAGGGGAACGTGACTCTGTTAAACAGACCACTTAGAACCTTGGCCGTCAGAACCGCGGGTACCGCACGATCTCCAGAGAGGCTGCATGTCTCCTAGCCGGGACCCCTCCATGGGACCTGGAAGCGAGAGCCCTTGCGCCATTGGAACAATGGCGCAAGGAGGCGCTGGAGCGGGACCACAGGCCTGCGTCTCGAGAAATCGAATACCAGCGGTCCCAACTCCGCCAGGATCTCATGGAGTCATGGAGGGTGCGACTTGAGCAACCCAAGGGGGGTGCCATCTTCATCGCGGCGGTGAGACCGATCATGGACGATTGGCTGCAGAGGCAGCATGGTGACCTCACGTACCGTGCGACGCAGATCGTTGCCGGGCATGGATGCTTCGGTAGCTATCTGTTTCGCATGCATCGTGAGGTCACACCCCGGTGTCAACACTGCGAGGTTTCCGACGACGACACCGCACTCCACACGTTGGTGGAGTGCTCAGCGTGGGCGAGTCAGCGCCGGGACCTCGTAGTGGATCTGGGCGTGGATACCCTCTCGCTGGGGACCATGCTTCAAGCCATGGTATCCAGCGGGAGTAGGTGGAACGCGGCCGTGTCCTTCTGCGAGCAAGTCATGCTCGCGAAGGAGGCGGCCGGGAGGGAGAGGGAGCGTACCCTCCCCGCCGAGTTCCGTAGTCGGCGGCCAGGCCGCCCCAGACTACGCGACTACGCCCAAGACTATCGTCCTCCATGATCGGGGCCTGAGGACGGCGGGATCGCCACCCACCGTCCTTACAGAAGCAAGCTAGAAGGGTTGCGTGCTGCGGGGCCTTTGCCCCATAGCACGCAACCAGATTCACTCACTGACGCGGGATAAAACCCGACCCCAATGACGCGGGATTCTCGTCCCGACCAAACACCCGCAGAGACCACAGAGGTGGTCAAAGTCCGCCGGGCGCCACTGGATATACCCTCTGCTAGTAACCAGAGACGCCCGGCAACGGACGTTAGAGCGGCCGCGGCTTTGGGCCGCGAAATTAAAAAAAAAAAAAAAAAAAAAAGCCCTCCGCAGGGTTTGTCTGTTTTTTCTGTTTGCGATAAACTCAAAAACTAGGTACTGCTCCGATTTTCATGCTGCTTTCTCTAATGGATATTTGTCACAGGCGAAAACGTGGGTGCCAAACTCCTCCGAAATGGCTTGACCGATTCCTATGATTTTTTTTGTGTATGTTTTATATATATAAAATTTGTATGGTCGGGTGCCTACCTCAACAGCTAAACAAAGTTTGAGGGGTAGCTGACCCCTCAAACTTTGTACTAAGTAAAGAATTATAAAGGAGAATGCCCAAAAGTGGCATTTTTTATTTGATGGGAGCGGGCGAGGCGGCGTGTCTAAACTAACAAGAATGGGCATTCAGCTTTTTTATTATAAACGGGATATGTTGTTTTTTATATCGGACGTCAATCAAGTCAGCTTAAAATTACGCATATTGATTGTAACAATTTCTAATTATAATTAATTAGTTACCTGTACTTCTGGGGCAATTCAAATCTTCTGTGACTGGCATTCCATTAGAAGTGCACAAACACGTATGCGTGCTATTGTCGAATTGGACGCAAGCCGCCTCGGTACCACACGAGTCAATCTTACACACACCAGGAAAGTATTTGGCTGAAACATAAAATAGAATAGTCATTTTATTTTGTGTGAAAACATGTAGAAGTAAAACCACAAAATTAAATGACATTGTTTTTAATTATTCATACTTTTAAAACAAGTCTTGTCTTTCGTTTCAATCTCACTAAGTAAATACCGTTTGTTTTATTTTACAATAAAATTTATTTCAGAATTTCAGCCAAATGTATCTAAGTGGTCGTTAAAATGTGATTAAGTAGGTAACAAGCTTGCAAACACTTACTAAGTACTCACTATTAAGATTATTTAACTTGTTAGAAATAGGATAGACATGGGCCATAATGTGATAGCAATGATAAGCAAAATGTTCTTAAGCACGATGTGGATACAAAGCTCAAAAGAGTCGCTAGGTATGGAGGTACCTACTGTAAGGAGAAGTCACCTTCACGTCCCATTTCCAACAACTATAATCACAAAACGTCAAAAAGAAATGTTGTGCTTTGTCAATCCTGTCTAAACCCACCTAAAGTGGCATGAACATAAACTCGTAATAAGTTGAAAAAGATAATGACATTATTCTGAAGCGTTATTATGATTATAGTGTAATAAAATGAACGTGTTAACCTCAGATACACTATCTTAGCTATTTGCCCATCATGTCAGAGTTCACACAAAACTAATAAAACAATAATGTCAAACACGATATCATTATAAAACAAACACGCAGTACAAGGCCAATGAACTCCATTCAAGAATATCAATCAAAATTTATTTGTGGGTTATTAATAAGTGTTCAATGATTAGTACCTGTGTTTCTGGGGCATTTCAAATCCTCTGCAACTGGAAGCCCGTTCGAAGTGCACCTACAAGAGTGCATGTTATCGTTATATGGAACGCACGCCGCCTCCTCGCCGCACGAATCTGGCAGACATGGCCCCGGAAAGTATTTTACTGGAAATATCATAATACGTTTTGGTATCTTAATATGCAATTTTATGACAAAAAAAGTCTTTTTTTACACAACACTGGAGTAATAAAACTACGACTACTAAACTAGAATGGGTCGTCTTATGGAGAGTACCTTTCTATGTCGATTGCTCCATATTCGTGAGGAATTTGGCCACTTTTTAATTTTTAAGGTACGCCCAAGACGTGATAAGCCTCGTTTAAAGGCACAAAAAAGAAGATTAGCCTACCTACATATTAAGTACTAGTTGTTGCCCGCAGCTCTGCCTGCGTGTTATAGCTTTCTTGATCACCAGTTACTGATTTATTATGTAAAGCTGTTGAGCGATATTGTATCTTAAGATAAAATATTATAGTATTAGTGAGCCTTAGTGAACTCCACTGCGGGTGACGTAACCTACGCCAAACTTATTATTTGCCGCAAAATTAAGTTTGTTTTTTATTGTATATACTTTTCCGGGATAAAAAGTACCCAGCGTGGTGCCCAGGATATTAAAGAATAATTGTACCAAGTTTCATCGTAATCAAACTGGTAGTTTTTGCGTGATGCCTGACCAAACTGACAGACAGAGACAAAAAAATTTTAATCACATTTTTGGGTTCGGTGTCGGTCTAGTAACACCCTCATTTTCACTTCTACAGATTTATTATAAGTATAGATAATTTAATAATTTAGACAGCCTCGGTGGCGCAGTGATATGAGTATGCGACTGCCGTCCCTGAGGTCCCAGGTTCGATTCCGGGTCGAATTAAATTATTTGTGTGATCCACAAATGTTTGTTACGGAGTTTGGGTATTTTCTATGTGTAATATGTATGTATTTAGAAATATATAAGTACATTATATTATATATTTTTTTTTGATTTTTTTTTGATCTACTTCCCCCTTAAGAGGACAATTAGGAGTCTATGCTATACTGTTTCTCTTTATCATTCCAGTTCTTCTCTTATTCCTCTGACACTTTTATTCCGCATACTATTTATTTCTTACATACATCTCTTTCATTCTTTTTTGTGGGTGGGACTCCCACTTTCGTTCCCTACTCTCACTAACAAATTTTTATTTTTCTTTATTTATTTTATATTTCTGGGGTAAATAATGCAACATATGAGTTTAATTTATTTTGTGGGTACCTACTTTACATTTCTTACAATTATTAGATTATATCTTAACTTCTACAATAGAATTTTACACTTTTAACAATAGAATTTTACTCTTTTAACAATTAATTTTACACTTTTCACAATATTGGTTACAGTTTTCTATTTTTAACAATATTTATGCAATTTAAAATTTTAAAATATTTATATATTTTATACTTTTTAACAATTTTTATTCAGTTTTACATTTTTAACAGTTTTGTTTTATTTAGCGTTTTATGCCTCTAGGGCACTCTGCATTTTCCTTCCAATAAGGTCTTTTGCTCTTTACATATCTTGTCTATTTGTTTTTATTTTGTTCATATTTTCATTTTTAGCCTCTATTTCAGGTTTTGCCTGCCTTATTACTAGCTTTTTGCTAGTGGCATACTTAATTTCTTTAATTTGTTGTGTCTTTTGTAATTGTTGTGTTATCAAGGTGTTCTGTGTGTCGGTTTATGTTTTGCGTGTTTATTGTTGCTGTTCTATTTCTTTAATTACTGTGATTTGTGTGTGCACTATGCTTATCATTGAATATTATTATAATATTATGGAAACATACTTGCGCTGTTACCGTGTTCTGTTTCGGTTAATTACCGCGCTGGCGACTTTCAAACAGTATTCTAGAACTGCCTACTGCCTTTGCCTACATTATTTTTATGCATAAGGTCACTTATGGTGTTGACTCCAACGTCACAATCAATCTCCTGTTCGAGGTTAAACTTGTCTTGTGCGAAAACAGGGCATGCGAACAATATATGTGGGACTGTCTCGTCGACTGCTGGGTCGCAAATGCAAGATGAACTCTCTTTGCATTTGAAACGCTTCAGATATTCCGAGAAGCCCCCGTGTCCTGTCAATATCTGTGTTGTCGTCCTGTCGGTGTTTATCGTCCGTATTGTGCTATATGCCGTCATCGCATCCGGTAAAAATGGTTTTGTAGTGGCCGCAGTATCTTCCGTCAAATACCTCCGATTCCATTCGCCAAGCGAAGCCCCTCGGATGCTTCGCTTGACGAATGAGACCGATATATTATGATGTTACTTAATACTTACTTAAAAGAGAAATTACTTTTGATGTTGTTAGTGACCACTATATGTACATGATAGTGAGTTATTGCATGGTTAAAAATTATATTATATGTAGGTATAGTATTCAATAAGAATAATGCATATGCTTGCTTGTGAAATATAAGTTATGATATATATTGTTTAAACAAATTACAATTTTACAAACAACAATTTGAATTTGAATAATGTTTATTAGTTGTCTAGATCCCATAGCACAAGCTTATATTAGCTTAATTTGGGCTAGATGACGTTGTGAAAAATATTTCTTTTTTATAATATCTACTTAATTATAGGTATTTTTATCACAGGCTTATAAACGTAGATGTCATTATTGATTTAGATAAGAATAAACAAATTACTCACTGGGCGGTGGTCCTGTTGTTGTTATCCCTGGCTTTGCTTCCTCGCGGGCTACTCTAAGCCTTTGTTTTGATACATGGTCTCGATTCCTCTGAAACAAAAAATAAACATTACCTATTTATTATTGTATGTACTAATTTACAGTCCAAGCAATGTACTAAGGCTGGCTGGCGTTTTGCTGACTCTCCCTCCTATGACTTTTGAACGAACATCTCTTCTTCCAAACCTAGAACGTAGGGACATATTCGAAGCAGATAGTGAGTCTCATACCATAAATATGACTTTGATTTTGCAAGTTACCTTTGATTGTTTTGTAAGTGATTGAATTTGACATCGTCAATCATACATTATCACTGCATAGACAAATGCCTCTTCCTCAATTTCAAATCACTCTCTGTAAAATAGATTCGTATTCCAGTTTTGGTTAAGGTTGTCCATCCAGACAGACATCACCACAGGGGTAGGCAGTGGAGCATTACACACCCGCATTTTGCCAGTAGTTTTGTTGGCCACACGTCCTTATAATGCTATTGTCGTTACAGGGCACTATAGGAAATCCATAATCAATCAGTTCCTCAAACCGAAATTCAAACAGCCAGGAAAATGTTACGTGCAGCCCGACCTAGCCCTCCAGCTAACTAAAAATAATTCTTGCCCATAGCACTTTGAAATTCAAGTGACAATTTTGTGCAGAAATCAGTTTTGCAACTTAATTGACATACTACAACTTCACCGGTAATGTAATTATGTTTGGATACTAAATCATTTTAAAAGCACCCTGTCCCGAGTTTCAACTACGTAAGTAAGAATCAATCATTGCTATTTTTGCATAGTAATTATGTGACATAGAAATTCCATTCTGACTACTTTAAGTAGGTATAACTAGGTAGGGTATCATAATGACATGTTTTGAAATGATTTGGTGCCCTGGTAGAGGCTGGTAGACGCAGCTTTGCTTGTAGAATTTTGAATAACTTAAACCCGTTGCAAACATAAGAAACTGCACGCTGCACACATTATGACTCATTATGGTCGAAGACCCGGGTATTCCATTGAAAAAGTTCGCCTGGGAATCTTTCGGTGTAAAGTATTCACAGAGCATCCGAAGAACAATGCCAAAAAAAAACAATTAAAATAACTTTATGTTTGGCCTATCTCACAGTACCTGAATTATTTAAACTGACTTCGGGGTTTTTGATCCATTCGTATTTTTGCATTGTCCTGATAAATGTTTGCTGAACAAGTCTATTAACGATCAACTGTTTATTCTTATACACACGTAACAATAGTTTTTTTTTTGTGATCTATTTATAATTTCTTTCTTAATATTTTAAGAATAGTTTAAGCAAACTCATTGCTTTGAAATACAAAAAAAATATATGGATTTGGTAAGGATTCATCTAAAAATGCAGTGTCTAAATATCGTTGTAACACGATACACTGGTACCGTCAGTTGCGTAGAACTGCGGTAGGTGCATCCAACGCTAACCTTAATAGCGCGATGTAGAAATTATGAATATGATATGAAGCAAAAATTCGATGTTGTCGGTAGTGGTCATCGTAGCTCAGTTGGCAGAGCAGTCCCCCTGTTAGGGAAAGGCCGTGGGTTCGAATCCCGCCGATGACATCAGTTTTTGTGATCTATTTATAATTTCTTTCTTAATATTTTAAGAATAGTTTAAGCAAACTCATTGCTTTGAAATACAAAAATATATGGATTTGGTAAGGATTCATCTAAAAATGCAGTGTCTAAATATCGTTGTAACACGATACACTGGTACCGTCAGTTGCGTAGAACTGCGGTAGGTGCATCCAACGCTAACCTTAATAGCGCGATGTAGAAATTATGAATATGATATGAAGCAAAAATTCGATGTTGTCGGTAGTGGTCATCGTAGCTCAGTTGGCAGAGCAGTCCCCCTGTTAGGGAAAGGCCGTGGGTTCGAATCCCGCCGATGACATCAGTTTTGTGATCTATTTATAATTTCTTTCTTAATATTTTAAGAATAGTTTAAGCAAACTCATTGCTTTGAAATACAAAAAGAAAATAGTTTACAGTTTAAATTTGACCGGGTAATTCATACTAGGCCGCTTCACAGACTACCCATTATTAAAACTAGTCTGGTTTCTAACAGTTTAGCGTCTTAACACTAGTAATTGGCAACAAACTGTACCTACTTCAGTGTTGCGAAGAGTGATTATATAAATATTTACTTCACGTGCAAAACGTGAACAGATTTTTAAAGTAGATGCTAGGTACGTAATTACCAACCAAGCACTTGTAGAAGTATTTTATAATAAGATACCTAATAGGTAGATCTTTATTCTAGTGTTCTGTTTTTAAGCATCGTTTTGGTGAATCTACGTTCCGTCACAGAATAGGGAATAGCACTTACATACAGAACTTGCACTCCGACGTTAATTAAAGCACATTCTTTCGTTTACAGAGAACATAATTCTAACGTTAGGGTTGTCAGTAAAGTAAAATATATACCAGCATAATTTGACCAATAATTATGACGTTAATGCCTCAATATCAACTCTTTGGTCAATGCCATGTCACAAACAAGAGACAACCCTTACTGATTTACAACTTCTAGTTGTCGCTGACGTCACGTATTTTATGCGGTTGTTAGGCGAGTGAAATAGGTCTGGTTCCGTCTCTAGGTACTCATGTACTGTGAGTGCCTATATTTGCCAGTAGGTATCTAGTATTTAGCACAAAAGCTTTCAATGGAATAAGTAAGTAGTAAGTACGTACCTATATTTGATATAAATATCTGAATAGGCAAACGATCCAATTTCAATCATAAATAATATAACTACCAACCTATTAAAGCGCTTTAGAATATTTTATAGCATTTGTATAACGTAGCAGGTACATACCATACATGCATGTGCATTATAGTTTATGGTGAAATGGAAAGCGTTTGGTCGAGTTTACTGAAACTTTTGGTAAATACCTCACACACACACACATCACGCCTATATCCCCGAAGGGGTAGGCAGAGGTGCATTACACACCCACAATTTGCCAGTATTTTTAGTCCTACGTAATAGGGGGTAAGTCTATTGCCGTCACCGGGCACACATAGAATGGGTTAAGTCCAAAATGCCCGAATATATTTCATAAAAAGTAGCAGCTATATTGTAATTTTGAAAAAAAAATTGAAACCTGTTGCCTTGAGATTAATAATTTTTATTTTTATTTATTTATCTGTAACTAATAAAGCGCTGCTGTGCATCGGCTGAAGGCGGCAAACGGCGTAAATATGCAAACGTAGCAGGTTCCTACATATTTGAGCCGTTTGGGGTTGAGACACTGGGGTCATCATAGAGATTCATAGAGACATTTATAGAGACATCGCTAAACGCTTAATCGATGTTTCTTAGGACCAGAAGGCGGTCTATTTTCTGGCCCAAAGAATAAGTATCGCTATCCAACGTGGCAACACACCCAGCATTCTGGGAACCTTCCCAGTCGGCAATGACGCGGAGGATGTTTTAAACTAATATTTTGTAATGTAAATATTTTTAGTATATAAACCTCAATGTGAGTTTCGCGTCAGCAGTTTTGTCGCCGTCCGTGTCGCCGTCATCGAGTGCACACACACTTGCACCCGCCCCCGCGGCCCCTACCTGTCAAACCGCTCGAACCCTGCGCCCCGCTCCGCTTCCCGTGCTTGCAGCTGCCGCGAAACTACGAGGTTTTGTTAGCGTAATCAAGACCGCTCCACCGAAGCCACTACCTGAGAAGGTATCGGATGTGGCTTATGATGAGTTTGTGACGGTGCAAAGTAGGAATCGCCGATCGCGAACCAAAGGGAACCGTTGCGGCTCAGATGCAACGCAGTCCAGCACAGCGCTGCGTGCCGCAGTACCGAGTACACTAGTGTATATATCCCGCCTACACTACACCACTAAGGCGGAGAACATCGTGGAGTACGTGCGCAAGAAGGGCAACTTCGCGCCGAGACTACAGCTGTTGGAGTCCAGCCGCAACGTCAGTTTCCTGTCGTTCGTGGTGCGAGTGCCCAACAGTTGCCTGAGCCTCGTCATGCAGGAGAACTTCTAGCCACAGGGCGTGGTATTCCGTCGCTTCCGCGGATCGTTACCACCGGAACGCAAAAGGACCTAAGTGCGATAGTGAAGTGTTTACTTACACTAGTCTTAAGGTTCTATCACTAACACAACTTTACAATATCTACATATATGTATTCTTAGTTTTAAGATATTTATCTATGGGCCGTAGAATAAGTTTATACCACCTGTAACTTTTCTATTTGTTGCCTGAAATAAATAAATAAAAAAAAAAAAAAAAAAATGTATATTGTAATTCCTATTAAAGTTGACTATCTCTTAGTACTTATTTGATTTGTCAAAATCCCCACGACACATAAACCACAGTTATAGGAAACTTAGTGTTTCCTAGATTTCTCGTGTCCAACACGTTGCACATGACAAGTAGCTCATAATTAAACAAATGTCGTAAATTGTAATGCATTTTCACGTCTAATTAAACAATGCGTGGAATGCATAAAGTATTGAATAAGATGTATTCTTAAACTGGCCAGTGGCGGACTATACCTAATACACAAACTACTTTTTGGCGAAAATAAAAACATTACCAAATGTTATCGAATATTTTTTACGAATTCACTAGAATTAATATATCTACAATGACAAAACCTTTTAATTAAATAATTAAATGTTTGACTGCTTCGGTAGCGTAGTAGGTAGTGCACCCGCTATCGGCCGCGCCGCCGCCCGCGCCGGAGTCTCGGATTCGATTCCCGGTCGGGACAAACTTTGTGTGATGACGTATACGTTTGTACCGAAGTCTGAAGAAAAAAAATCTAAGTATATTAGTATTTATATCAGTTTATCTAGTACCTACTCATATCACAAGCTCTGCTTAGTTTGGGACTAGATGGCGTTGTGTGAATTGTCCTAACATATTTATTATTATACGATATTACGACGCACATCTCGTAGAGTTAAAATGTAATTTTGTCGCTGTTGTTTTCGTCTAACCTAAACGGAAATAAAAAGTACAAATTATTACATATTCAATATATTTATTTATTATTTTAATATTATCGGTATGTACATATCTTATTTACAATATTGGTTGTAAGTATAATACTAAGTATAACTTACATATCTACAACCAATATTGTTACACATGACACGATTCGAGTTAGGTATCATGAATATGATAGTTACTGTATGTGCCTACATACAGTACTATCAACCAAGTAACTAACAAACCAAGCAATTTGTTCATATTAACCTTAATCCGGCTCTGTCACGGTTTAAGTCATTGTGATCGAACCAATCGAAATCATTATGCATACGCATACCTACTAACCAATTTAAATACTAAACCATCGTAACTCTTATTTAGCACAATAAGTAGGTAACTTGGCGCAAGGTAGGTGTATGTACCTATAGCAATATGCAGGTTCTTAGGTATCTACAATAATGCTGGGTATGCAATGCATGCTGCTAATTGCAAATGTTGAACGGAGCAAATGTTTTTATTACATATCAGAATCAGAATCGAACTCTTAAATTAATTAATCGAATGAAAAAAAAAACTATTTTCATTGTTGACGCTCGTGTTTCCATGGCAACCATTTAATCATCTGGTTTTTCGGTGATGTTCAGGACATTTTCGGTGATTATTCCTCCGTGGTCAGCTCTATTTTCATGATTTCAGATATACTCGTATACACTCCCGGGTATGATGTGGATCAGCATGCCAAATTTGGTCAAAATCGGTCGAGCTGTTTCGGAGGAGTTGGCACACAAAAGATTTACACTTGTCGCCTAAGATTGAGCTCCGCTTCGCTCCGCTCAATTATAGAGAAATAAAGTTTGTGACGTTTTACAGGTTAAACGTTAATCTGATTTTGTGTAAATAGATAGATATGTAGCTATCTATCTGTAAGTGCTATAGGCTCTACCTGTACATGTTACCTCTGTAATGTGTTCCCGTGGGAATTGGGAACGATAAAGCTGTACCACACGGCCGAGACCACGGGCATCAGCTATGATATTCTTTTTCTCTCCGCACGGCCGCTCCAATTGCCGGGCGCATCGGGAAAATTATCCTTTGGATCGGGTGTTATCCCGCATCTTTGAGGTCAGTGAATAAAGACGTGCGTGGACTGCGAACGCAACCCTTCTGGTTTGCTTCTGTAAGGACGGTGTGGGTTGCTAGCCCGCCGTACTCGGGCCCGGATCATTGAGGTCGGTGGTCCTGCGCGTGGATAAGTCGGCTGCGACCACGCCGCTGAGTTGAGAACTCGACGGGGAAGGTACGCTCCCTCTCGGCCTCCTCCTTCGCGAGTAGATAACTTGTATGCAGAAGGATAGGTATGGCTACGTTCCTCTTCTTCCCACTTGAGACCATGGCTCGTATCATGGTCTCTAGCGAGAAAGTATACACGCCCAGACCCACGACGATGTCCAGGCGTTTGCTCGCCCACGCTGAGCACTCCATGAACGTGTGGAGTGCTTTGTCCGCTAGTATCAGCTGATTGATAGCTAGTAATGAAAGTATCTACTAGGTGTCAACCTCTGCCTATACTTTCGGTAAAACATGCGTGATTGGGTGTACCGTATTGAGTCAAAGTATGCTCATGAATTTTATTGCGTAGATGCTTATTATATGATAACAATAACAATAAAATATCCAATATTACATTATCGTTTAAGATGCACTAAAATATATGTAGAGCTATTTTGGCGTTATCGTGGAGCGAACAGCGTTCCACCTTGCCCTGAGGTTATGATAAATCAATGATAATTTGTATACCATTGCAGACTAAAGTGAGTTATTGATATTTTACCATGTTATATTTATTTGTAACCAGCTAATGCCCGAGGCTCCGAAATAGCGAAATCGGTCCAGCCGTTGACGCTTGATATTGTTCTGTTATTACATTAATATTGTTAACTTTATTTAATTTTGACTAACCTTGTTACAGTGCCTTGATAATAATAAAAAGTAATTTTGTACACTTATCTTTTTGTGTTTTATACAAATAAATTAAATACTGAACTAACAACTAAATAAAATATGTTGTGGCTTTTGATCCAAAACATTTAGGACAATTAAAATTATAGTCTCGAAGAATTGCCAGAGTTCGTGAGAATATTCAAGCTTCCATTATTTCCGTCTTTAGAATGTTTTGACATAACGGCTCACGTGGGTGACTCCACGATTTATATTTTATTTATTTGTAGTCCATGAATACCCTTAAAGGTAGGTAGGTACCTCTCGGTATCATGACATTTTAAAATGTTGCTCTTGAGAATTTAGTCACAATAAAATGCATACACAATTGGCCGTAGGTACTTATAGGGAATATCTTGAGAAAGTTCACATAATGCTACATAAATATTTATTGTGTAATATTGAGAATGGAGAGGTGCAGTTGCAATTTAAATAATATTACAATGGAACCAAAAGTGTCGAAAACAGTTTTGTGAATATGTAATTTGGGAAAATGAGAGGTAGGTAGCCTAGAACATGCGGAATGGATAATGCATGACTTTCCAATATCATCTCAATCTAGGTATACATAATCAACCAGAGAATAACATAAAACTTGTTTAATTGTTTTGAAATAGACTTGAAAATGTGACTTGAAAAAAAAACTAACCCTAATAGCAGCTATGTGTTTGTAAACATTTTAATATGTACGTAAAAAGAATAAGTTGGTACTTTTAACTAGTTACTAAAACGTTTTAACTAAAATAAACTAATGCCATATTATGTTATTGCTTAGTAGGCATGGAATTAATACGACAAATCTACTCATTACTTTGTAATGCATGTAAATCTCTACCTACTAGTAAAAATATTTATTTATGTACACAAATCAAAGCACACAGTATACACATTATTTTGAATGGATACATTATACGAGTATACATGTAAACTAGGTATGCAATGCATGCTGCTGAGCGGAGCAAATGTTTTTATTACATATCAGAATCAGAATTGAACACTTAAATTAATTAATAGAATGAAAAAAAAAACTATTTTCATTATTGAGTGTTTCCATGGCAACCATTTAATCATCTGGTTTTTCGGTGATAATGTTATCGATAGAACTCAAACGCGATGAAGAAATATAATAATTTGGAGCAAAAATTTAATGATATCGGTATAGGCTAAGCTCCTTTGTAGAGAAAGGCCGCAGGTTTTTGAAATTTGTATAAATATTTTAGAAATATGTAGACGAAGCAAACAAAAGCAAAAACGACGGACAAAACAAATTCCTGTATTGGATAGTAATGAGTTTATATTTTAGTAGTATGAGAGTAAATTTATTTATACAAATATTTTTCTTCTAATTTTACATAATAGAGCTTAAAATAAATCTAGTGTTAGTAGTCCGATACCTAGGACCGCAGCGCAGGTCCGAAATGCGGTTGCTTTGTGCCCGATAGCATTTTGTCATTTGATAATCTGATCACTGATCACTTGTACGGCGTGGTATCGAGATAATGATACCCGTGAGGCACCGCAATTTGATTGATGTGAAACATCATCTAGGTTTTTGCGGTAATACGACCACAGTACGCTGCACATGACTTAGCGAATTAGAAAGGAAGGACTATACGGAACATGGACAGTGGGAGCTTTGTACTGAAGTTTGCATATTGCTTCTTAAGTGACTCCTTTGTATGTTTAGGATTCATGTAATAAGTTTTATTTTATTTCTATTCGTTTTTCCCAAGCACGGACATCATTTGTTTCGGCAAATTTCACTCAAAAACGTATGTAAAAATTGGCCTACCTTGTATATTGTAAATTATATTGTAGTACCTAATCTCGTACCTACCTACTACATACGAATTATCCTTACCTATTTTTTTTAAAGTTTTACTGCCTGACGTTTCTACCAGGTTACTGGCCTATGGTTCTGATTAAATATCCAAGTTACCGGATACAGCCTGCAATAGCCCCCTATTACGACGGCTACTGACGAAATGTGGGCGTGATGTACGCCTCTGATTGCCCCTTTGGGGATATAGACGTGAACATGTGCGTGCATTAGGAAATGGATGTGTTTCACATTGAACGAAGTAATACGTGGGTAGGTATTAGTTTTTATGAATAACAATATTGGTAAACGAAGCACCCACGTGACTATCTATGTACAAGATAACTATGACGGATATAGGTACTTTAATTTTTTTCAATATTGGTTAGACAATAGAACAAATTTTCATCATACTCTATTGTTAACAAGTTACATCACAGGCGCCTACGTTATTTCCAGCGTAGGCAGATAATGTAATGAATATGAACTATTGTTTTGGTAAATAATGATTTATAGATGAAAATAAATCCTTTAATAAAATTGCTTGTCTATTTAAAATCGGGTTTCTGGTTTGATTATCTATGGTTAATTTAAAACGGAAACTAAAGAATAGAGATAGATTGTAAAAATGTTTTAATGAATTCGAGTTATTCCTTCTTGTTTTTTGTATCCTCCACATCATATATTAGGGTACAGTGCTTGCCACGCCCGGCAACGGACGTTAGAGGGGCCGCGGCCTTGGGCCGCGGCATAAAAAAAAAAAGGGTACAGTGCTTCTATTTTAATAATGTCTCTCGAGCAGTCTCGGGAATCAACGTTTTTTCCAAAATCAAACGAATATTAATATCCATGTCTATAAGTTATTAGACTAACTACGTACTTTATTGTTGTTTTTTTTGTTTCGGTTTGTAACTCTATTAGAGCTGTGAAATTATAATTATCTGTAGTGTCTGCGACTTAAACAGCTTTCCCTCCGTTAAAATGTAAATTAATAATAAAAAGGGACGGTAAAAAACATCTCTATTTACTTCCAAACCGATGGATATCCGACGAAAGCCGAAGCATATTATGTATTCGATACGAAGGACATTAATAAAAGAGAAGGACTGTAAATAAGTAGATCTATTAGGTATATTTGTCCTATCTATGTATCTAGATACCTATTTACTTAATTAATTAACCAACGAATTGACTTTTCAGTTATTTGGCCAATCTCTACCTAGGTACCTAGTACCTATTGCATCTAGTCCCTGACTTACCACGCATCACATAGATCCTATTTAAATAAAATAATATTAAAATAAATAAAAATCATTAGTAGTTATTAATTAAAATTCACATTGACATGATAACAGTCAACTCAAATGTCCAATAGACAGTCAATTTCGTAAGGAGTAGAGATAAGTTAGAACAATAGAGTAATCGTCACAATATATCGAAACAGCGTTCAATGTCCCCGTAAATAATCAGGAATCATTACTCAACACATTATGTAGGTTCGTTCCTATATTTACTTCACTTTGTACGATAAACTTGTCGGTTATTGGGGCTGGAACGTTTACCGATGAATTGAAGTGAGGTTCGGTGAGGTTCGGAGCCAAATAACAAAACTACATAATATTTGCCTAATATGACAGGACAGCACTAAATTGTTTAGTTTAATATAGATCAGATAATTATAAACTTAAGACAAACGGGTCTTTTACGCGGTTATTGAGATATATACATACTTCTTTATTACGTATTGAATCTCAAGCTTTCACACACACACTCACACATACAATCCAAAATGGCATTCCAAAAGGGTAAATAAAGATTCGTGAAATATATCGCAAGTTGTTAGTCCCACATAATAGTGGGGCGAGCCTATTACCGTTTCCGGGTACTTTGAATACCTACCTACCTACATTAGGTAGAGCCTCGTCCATTTGTCGTCATCATGTGCACTAGATGCATGGGATAATGTTTTGGGCGAGGATACGCCTCATAACATGAAATTTTTACACGAAATTAGTTTTAGGTGTAAATATCATAGGTCCAAAACGAATAACTACGCGCGGGCTACTTTCGATAATAAGCTACCTATCCGACAATGTGTTGAATAGTACTTAACTAGCTTAAGGTACATGACCTCTAATGTATATCTCAATGACCCTATCATTCAAATATTGGGCTGCGTCATAACAACAATAAACAGATGGACGGGCAGACGGGCAGCGGAATTAACTTATAAGTGTTCCGTTTGTCCTGTTTGTTGTAGGCAAAAGAGGATGCTTAATCATGCCTAAATATAATTTTATTTTTTCCTAACAGCTGTTGGATGTAGGAAGGATTCTTTGGTAAAGATAAATATTATGTGAAGGAAATAAAACTGTTCAATTGTTTGTTTTATCGACAATGAAAGCTTAAAATATGGAGGAACTTTTACCATAAGTAAATATTAAAAAAAATACAAAACATCTTTATAGGCATAAACAACGTTCACTCTGCCGTACTAAGGTGACAGGATAAGTAAGTATGAGTCCTTTAACGAACAATATTAGTGGTTTAAAAATGTTCTTACAATTTCCTAGAGCTTCAGTAAGCTCCTTACTAGGACGAATATCCAAAGTGGAAAATACTGATCTTACAAAATTAGGCTAGGTAGAGGGGGAATATGTCGCATTATGAAGGTGAGCGCCGACTAGTCGCAAGGTGCGCCTGCGATATGTTCCCCACTGCGCCATCCACACGGTGAATCCATGAGGTGCTTAGTATTAAATCTCTACCTTATTATCCTCTCTCAAATTTTATTAAAAACTCTATGGACACCGCGAAACATCTTAGCCTATATATACCTAATATAAAATAAAAAAAACGTATCCTACCTACTTATCTTCGATTGCATTCAATAATTGTAGGTACCTAATTGAAGTAATTAAAATTCTCCTATTAAAAACGTAATGTTTAGCTAGCTAACATAAGGAGGAAGATAAGGGTAGCGACTGTAGCGAGGGAATGCGCGGGCGCACCGTATGCGTGCACCTGGCAGCACAAGGCGCGGGCTGATCATTAAAAATGTTTATTTAAAAATCCGACCGCTTAACGCCCGGTCGAGTATCCACAGAAGTGAACCATTAAGCTCATCATTATTAGTGGCCATAAAATTACTATAAAGTACTACACACACACAAATTTTTTTTAGAGTTGCGATATTATACACCAAAATTGTAAAAAAATTGTAGTTTTAACACATTGTCACATACTTAAACATACATTTTCGAAGTAAAAGTTCTAAACCAACCTATTATTCTTCTTGACAAACAATTAATAATCTAACTATGCGGCACAAATCTATTGTCATTCTGGTAAGCATTGGCAAGTAGACACGTATAAATAGATACCTATACTCTTTCGGTTCACGTCTACAAAATAAATCTGCCCAATTTTTAAAATAACAATATGCTCAATTTATCGCACTTAATTTAACACGTCTAATGTATAATACCAGTTACTTTATTATAATACAGCTATAATTTTTTTTTTCTGCTAGCACTTTATTATTCACTAAAGTCCATTACCAATGTTATTACAACATCAGATATTGCTAAAGATAAACCGGTACAAATTATTATATCGAATGAAACCTACATAAGTTTTTGTAAGGCAGAATAAATCATACGTTATTAAATGTGCGCGTGAGTGTATTCATGATACGTGGTGCGGTAGTGCATAACCATGACCAGAGAAGAAGCGGCCGGTCTATTTTTCTAATGTGTCGGAGCGCTCTACACTCTTTTGACTGTTTGACAAAACAATAGTCTTCCTGAAACGTTAACAATAATTATAAAATTAGGTACATACTATTAATGTATTTAAAATAGATGTTATTAAATATAAGGACGCATATTAGGATACATTTTTATTGTTTTCACTAAAATACTTGATGGTTTTCAATTTTAAATTAAATTTGAATAGTGTAGTTAAGCCCATTTTAGGTTTTATTACATTCTAGGTATAGTTATAAAATTCAACGAAAATGTAAAAAAATGATTTTTAAACCACAAACATTACGTGGAGTCGGACATTTTTAACTCATTTCTGATATCAGTAATGTCAATAGTTTGTACTTTCACACACACACACACACACACACACACACACATATATCACGCCTATATCCCCGAAGGGGTAGGCAGAAGTGCATTACACACCCACAACTTGCCAGCATTTCTAGTCCCACGTGGCAAGCTTATTGCCGTCACCGGACACACATTATCATGGGTTATGTCCAAAATGGCCGAATGAATTTAATAAAAAGTAACAGCAATATTGTAATTTTGAAAAAAATTTAAACCCGTTGCCTTGCGATGAAATGTTTGTATTTTCGAAGTGAATTATTGAGTACCGTAACCATTTACACAGCGCAAGCAGAGCCACCAAGATTGGGAAACCTGACGTTACTTGTAGACAGCGGAGGGAAAAAGCGAAGACTTGCGCTTGCACCACATATCGGAAACGAAACAGAAAAGTTTATTAGGCGTGCGCTGCGGCTGCGTCTCATAATCCTGAAATGTTTACTCAGCAATAAAGGCGCCTAAAGGCACTAAACTATGACATAAAAAGTTTAAAAAGCTCTCAGTAGATCAAACAAGACAAGTGATGCTCGGTCGACAGACGGCGCGGTGTTAGGTTACCGACGACGGTGGGTCACATTTGTCCTGAATAATAATAAACACCAGATTGGTGTCAAAACGAACACTTTTTATGACACCATCAGTCGGTAAGCCCTTAATCCTATGTTTATTTTTAATAGATCTTCCGTGAAGGTCGGTGCATCTTTGATATAATATTCATACTTCACTACCAAAACACATAAGGGGCTCAGTACAAAGAAATATTGTGCTTTTAATTTCAGTGAAAAAGTTGCCTGACCCAATCTGTATAAAGATAAACATACCATAGAGTAAAACTGAGACCTGAGAGCTTATAAGGATAAATATGTTTATTTAAACGTAAACGAGGCGTGTCGCGAGAATGTGCAGGAATTGCAACCTTAATCGTATCACATTTACCTACAAGAAAATGCTGTACGTTACAGTAAAAAAGTGGTCAAGAGAAATACGAGTATTGTAGGACATAATGGAACCAAGATAAAGATTCTTAACAAAAAGGTTCTCGTGTAAAATATGGTAAGTAAGTAGGTATACCTACTTAAGTAATTTCCTGTCAAGGTGTGGCAATGGCAGTTTCTTTTTAAATCAGAAAACGGTAAATTCAGTAAAAGTGTTCAACAAAAACATTCACGTAGAGTGTGATGCCAAAACTCACAATCTTAACGTTTATGCGATCACTGTTAAATCTTAGCTAGACGAAAGTACATTTTTATACCAAAGAAATTCCTACGGTTTTTATTACTATATTTCTATTGTTCCTTGTTTAAGAATATTATGTGGTAAAATACCACTTCTTCATAAAAGTGTTTTATAACTTCCTTGTGGTATCTACGAAATGAAAGTTTAGCGACATAAAATACCTACTTACTAGGTTCTTATAGTTGTAGGATGTCGTCAATGTATTGAATGCAGTAAAGTTTCTCTTAACTTGATTGCATTCAGAAAATGCGAGTCTGCGGTCGCTTCATTGTGCCTGAGTAGATATCTTTGACGTACTGGTTAATGCACTTCATAGGTATTTTAGTAAAACATAATCAAAACCTTTCAACAGTATTTGTAAGCTCACCCAAGGAAGTGCGCTCACGCAAGGAAGGTCAGAATTATGACTTTATAGCGCGAGGATAAGAGTTCCTTACAAGTAGCGGGCTGTTTTATGTGAAAGTAAAACCATGAATATGTATTCCAATAATTCCTGCGATCTATGATTATCCTCTTAGTGTCAGTGTAGTCAGTGTCACGGTGATTTAAATACGGATATTCGCATGTAGAGCACACAGATTGTTGGCAGAAGTGCGTTCGGAACTACGTCCCAGTTGCAAGACTCGACTCGACCCACTTTTACGCACAATGATCCTTTAATTAGACATTGTACTGAATTCTAACGTTGCGAGAATCGTTTACGCAATGTTCTAGTTCATAGGTGTTCCTAGATATTTAACTGTGCTGTCTGGATTTAAGCGCGAATTGAAATATCGACACAATCAAACGCGATTGTGCTGCGACTTTGACAAATAATGTAATCGATAATTCCTAGTAATATGGAATCGAAAACCAGTCTTTGGAAGTTAGGAATTTATAATATGTTTAAATGTACTTAGTAGGTACTTACCTACCTTCTTGAATACCTACGTTGCGCGTTGATAGGGACATCGATTCTGAATACGCTATTTAATTACCTACTGTATGAACACAGTCACTGGCGTATAGTGGAAGGTCAGACGTAGCGGAGTCTGAGATCAATCACAGAAAAATTTAACTACTTTCACAGAATTCTATGAAAAATTTAGTCAGCTTGGTTTGTATGTTGATGAAATAATAATAAACTAGATGGCTTTTACTTTTCAATAGTTTTCAGCAATTTTTCTTGGATATGTTTCCATCGGCCGATCTATACTTTTAATAGTGGTTAGTTTTTAGTCAGCGCCTCGCTCACAAGTAGGATGAATTTCAATATTCTCGTTTGGGCCTCAGCAGCCGATACAAGACGGGAGTGCCCTTGAGTTGGCCGTTGTGTTTATCCGACTGTCGTCTAGCACTTAACGCCGACGTCGATATCTGCTATTTTTGCACGATATTACCAAGAAAAAATCCTGAACGATTTTCGTAAGATCTTGGTAAAAACATTGTGCAGTTTTATTGTAGACGAAGTGCGTTGCTTATGGCCATATGGCATGTGGTTGTTCTGAAATACAAATATAACAAACCTCGCTGTAAAACTCTTGTACCTAGGTACATAACTACTTACCTACTCTTGCTCATTATTTTTACTACCTACTTTCCTAATTTATTTCGTTCCGTATTGCTACTTGTATTTAATCTTATTCTTATTAAAACGTCGATTAGTTTTATAAAACGCTTCTAAAAGTTCGGTTTGAGTATGTATATTTAATATTTAGGTACCAATAAAATTCATTGGTATGGCAATAAATAGACCGAGAAAAATGCTTCTATCGATATTCAAAAGTTAAACAATTTCACTAGTATTAAGTAATGTAGAGATATTATTTCAAGATGGCCATGCAAATTATTTTATATAAGTAGATAAGTGCTGAGAATAATCACTATCGAATACTTACATAATTTTTTAAATGTATTTAAGATATGTACATACTATAATTATCAATTTTATTTA
This sequence comes from Nudaria mundana, assembly GCA_963556515.1. NCBI lineage: Eukaryota > Metazoa > Arthropoda > Insecta > Lepidoptera > Erebidae > Nudaria > Nudaria mundana. The sequence continues at coordinate 8,050,589 of OY748291.1, forward strand.
TTTATGTACACACATGAAAAATAAAATAAGAAGAAGATGAACCATTAGGATAGATTGAGTACAAAGGCACCACTTATTTCATAAGAAATCTCTTCCAGTGGGCCAGGGGAAGGAAATGCTTGATAGAATAAGTCTTATGTGTGCGTAGGTGGATCTATATTACACAAATACATATATATATATAGATATATACAGATTAGGTTATAATAATAATATATAGGTACAATATATACTTACATACATGAAAAAATAGGAACCATAAATAGATATATACAAATAATATATATACATACATACAGATTTTTAAGACAGAGAGGAGAGATAGTGTTCCTTCACTTTCCTTTTAAATGTAAAAATAGTGTTGCAGCGTTGTATGTTCGGCGGGAGCGAGTTCCACAACCTGACCGCATGAACAGTAAAGGAGTAGGAATAGAAATCGGATTTGTGAGAGGGACAGGTAAGGCGATATTGGAGATGTGACCTACACGGAGCATCGGGTGCGTTCATGTATGAGAAACGCTCCCGTAGGTAGGACGGATAGGAAGGATTGTGTAGAACGTTAAACAGCAAACACAATATCCGAGCATCTCTACGAAGACGGATCGGGAGCCACTTGAGTTTCTTGCGATATTGTAAGACGTGATCGTATTTACGTAAATTGTATATGAATCGGATACATAGATTTTGCAAGCGCTCAAGTTTATTTGGCATCCAAGTAGCAGGCATCCGCATAGTCCAGGATGGGTTGAATTAACGTATGCGTAAGAGAAATTTTGATATCCAAGGGCAAGAAGCTTTGGAGATACTTGAGAGTGTGGAAGGTGAAATGGACCTTTTTACTCACTTCGCCTACATGAGCGTTCCACGTCAAATTGCAGTCGATTAAGACCCCGAGGTTTTTGGCGACTTCAGTATACGGAATGGTAGAGTTATCCAATACAACTGGTGGAAACAAAGCCATATCTAACCCACTACGCATCTGCCTACTTCCAATAATCATAGCCTGCGATTTGTTGGGATTAATGTGATGGCCATACGAACAAGCCCACAAATCAATAGCCGCGAGGTCTCTATTTAAGGCTGCAATGGCAGTTCTAAATTCGTTTAAAGCAAAATGTCGATACAGCTGCAAGTCATCTGCATAAATATGGAAGTTACAGGAGATAACTCGAACAGCAGAGTTGATGAAAATGGAAAAAAGTAAAGGAGAGAGTACGCCGCCTTGAGGGATGCCGGCACTAAGGTTACACCACTCCAAGTAATGCTCATTGTGGCGGACGGACTGCGAGCGTCTCCGAAGATAAGAATCGAACCAGGCCACAGACTCCGTAAAGAAGTTGAGGGATTTAAGGATTCCAAGTAGGACATCGAAATCCACGGAGTTGAAAGCACTACTGAATTCTAGTAGAACTAGTACAGTAAGTGACCTATTCTCCATGACCGAACGAATATCGTCAGTGACCTTTAGGAGTGCAGTCACCGTACTGTGGCCCGATCGAAAACCAGATTGAAATGGACTGAGGAGATTATTCTGCAATAGGTCACAAGGCAGTTGCCAATGCACAATGTGCTCTAGCACTTTGGATAGGAAAGGGAGATGGGCCGGAATTGGGATAATGAAGAAGGATTTGGGGTTTTAGGGAGTGGTATAATAAGTGCCTGTTTCCAGGCCTTTGGAAAGACACCCGAGTGAAGGGAAAAGTTAAAGATATGGGTGAGGATAGGGATAATGGCAGGGAGAATCGGGGTAAACATTTTAGAGCATAACTGGTAGTTACCTACCGCAGAGGAAGTAATAGCTAGAAGATACTTTTGGACGTCATCTTCAGAAACTGTTTTCATATTGAACGGGGGACATGGCGGTAGCGGTATCTGTGAGAGATAGAGCTGGGTGCGCGCCTTAGTATGTGGATCAAGTGTAACAGGTGGTTTCGAAAAGTGTTTGTTAAAGGCACTCAGATCGATGTCGTTACAATCAGTAGAAGGAGATCTACCGATACCGTTTGCCTTTAGAAATTTCCAGATCACGGAGGAATCGCGAGTATCTAATGATTTATGGAAATGGCAACGTTTTGCATCTCGACACAAACGATTGCAGCGATTACCTAGGTCCTTGAACCTCTTAAAATTAGTATCAGGTTACGTTTTAGCGTGCGTTTGGCTCTATCCCTAGCAGCCATGGCTTCCCTGATATCGGCACCAATCCAAGGAGCGGGGGTATGTTTGTGCCGTATACGACGTTTAGGCGCGTGTCGATCGTAAAGAGCCGTAAGTGTGTCGTTAAACCTCCAAACCTTTTCATCTATATCATCACTACCGAAGACAGGTGTCCAGTCAATGTCCACAGGTTCACACCTCAAGGCCTCCAAGTCCATTCTTCCATAATTTCGAAGTACAGAGAATTGTATCTGCCGCTTGGGAGTGCGTATAGAGAGAGATAAATAGATAAGGTCATGTTAAGAAAAGCTGGCAGTGAGCTGACCATCGATCGAGAAGAGAAGGGTTACGATTAGGCACGTGATGTGTAGCAGAGAGAGGCAAGATGTTGAGATTTAATGAAGACAATAGAGACCGAAGAGAATGTGTTCGGGAATCATCCTTGATCAGACAAGTGTTAAAATCACCCATCAAGACTACGCGGCTGTAATTGGGGCAAAGATCATAAAGAACGGCCTCAAGTCTGTCAAAGTAGTTGACTCGCAAATCATATCTATCTTATCTATATAAATAAAAATGAATCGCCGTTCGTTTGTCTCGCTAAAACTTTTTTTTAAATCGGGCGGCGAGGCCGCTGCCGAACCTACGACCATTAAAGAATTCCCAGTAGCGCCCGGCGAATTATCACTGGCTCCCTGGAATGGCTGGATCGATTTGGCTAATTTTGGTCTTGAAATATGGAAATAAAATATAAATATAAGGTAAGGTTTAAAAGTAAAATTTCAGGCAGTACGAAGTTCGCTGGGACAGTTAGTTACATGTATAATAAATATTAGGCACGCGTATTACTTTATTGTGGCTTTGACTTGACCTCAGTAAGTTATATAAATAACGTATCGGTATATTTTAGAACAGTTACTTATATGTATAAATGTAATTCGTATCAAGTGTTTGTTTCTGTAATTATATCAACTATCGACGTCATTCTCTAGTCAAAGTTAATTCAGTCATTCCCAAGGAAACGAAGTTATGTGAACCCACATACATCCACTAATGGCCCCTGGGTCACCTTGTTGTGCTTGGAACTGTTCTACCCACATTCAGTGAGTTCTCGCGACCTTTACAAGATTGATTCGCCATCGTTGTGATGAGTACCCAGCAGTGCTTGCCAACTGATGAAATAATGATGTGTAATGGTAAACTGTTCCCCACGTACAGCATTACCTATCAACGCCATGTTCGTGGTACTGCTCTTTAAAAACTAGTTTACCTACTACCTAGTACCATAAGTCAGTCGGTAGTCTTAATGTAATTAAACAATTATAGAGTTTGTTTCATACAGCACTTTAGTTAACGACCCACGACTGCACACACAACGCACTGCTATTGATTACGAAATTACAATACAACAGTTTGTTAATTTATAGTGACAACAAACTTCACTTGCTTGACGTTAATGGTAGGTAACTAGGTACAATATACAGTACTATATACTTGACTGACAGTAGAGACTAGAGACCAGTACAGACTTGCGGACGTTAAACTATTTTCAAATTTCATCGTATAAAGAATACCTATCTGCAATGAAGGTATTCTCAATGAACTTCGTCTCAAATAATTTTACAATATAAATCGCTAAAAACTAAAGGTTTGAACCAAGCTTGAACGGGCAACTGTTCACTTTTCAGGAGGATCGTAAATAATTCTAGAAATAGTTAATGATGAAAGAGACGATCTTAGTAGAAACAGTGGGTTTTGTTTGTGATTTTTCCATGGTTGCGGTTACCACATACTTGTGCTTGTTTGTCTTCTGATGTGCCCTAACCTAACTGAACGGTATATTTTCTATCAAACGGGATGTCTCAATCTAGATATTTAACATTCTAAAGAAAACATGCGTCAAAATTTAAATTGTTACAGGTTTTGAAACAAACAAAAAGTGACATGAACGTAAATATTGGCTGTTAAATCCAAAACACCTAAGGACAGTCCGCCGATATGCGCTGGCCCTAAAACCTTACATTGTACACTATTATTACACCCACCGTATTGAGGTATTGTGTCTAGCCATCTTTCTTCCAGCCATCAACTTATGCAACTATTTATTGTGACGATTAAATTTTTATGTCAAACAGCCATATAAGGCGCGAGAACCCGTTTTTGGACAAAATATGTGTGCCTGTGTTAGAATTTTAATGACAGTAACACCGACAGACAAGATTTATTTATTAGCGGCATCTCTTACGTCATCAATCCAGCCCGACGAGTTGATTTATTGCAAATCAAGATTCAACATTATTGGTGTCGGCTGTGTTATAAATCTTGAGGTGTTGCCGGTATAAAGTAGGCTCTACGCTTAATAATGTTTACTAGGAAAATTTAAGCGTGTATAAAATAGTAATAGCACAATAAATTACGTGCTGTGTAAAACAGTTTTATAACATTAAAAATGTTTGTAACATCTGCAGAATCATACGTACATTACCAACTCTACTGTACTACTATATTCTGTGACTCTGCGTAAGTTATCTACCTACCTACTCTCTAATAATACATATAGTAGGCGGTAGATATAATAGATAGACCTACGACTTTACTGACTTCATAGTGTTAGGTTTTACCGATTACCTGTCATACTCATTTATTGTAAATATTATTTTATTATATTTAAAAAATTAATTAAATTTGATTTATTGTGGTTGCAACACAGAAGCGCAAAATAATGTGATGTGTGGAAAGATGGGGCGGGGATATTGTAGAGAGCTCAGTTGAGCTCACTTTTCGGTTGGTGCCCTTCGATGTAGTATCCATAACAGTTCCGCTATGTTAGAACAAGATAATAATGTAATTAACTCAGCAGTATTGTTTTAATATGGTTATACGCTAGTAAAGTAATACATTGATTAAACACACATACCAATATTGGAGAAAAACGCTTGAACTTTCCACTGGTTTAATTTTGGTATTGCTTAGTGAGATGTGGTGTTAAATTGTAATTGAAGTCTCTGATTATGCCGTGTTTTTGATCTAAGGCCGTGAGGGGAAATCGGTTAGTAAAAATTCAATAAAAATCAGTGGAAAGTACAAGCGTTTTTGTCTAATATGTGTAGCTAATTCCACCAAGTGCCATCAATCGACAGTATAAAAAGTCGCACATAACAATAAATATACATGTATTACATACCAGCAACCTACATAATCATGGTTCTAATCACAACCTCAAACTTTTCGAAGTGTACGAATGTGCGAATTGTAAAGCTCTTATGGGTGAGTAGGTGATAAGATTTTAAATATATCGCTACTTATAGCCTTTAATAGCATCTCACTTATGTACTGCCGTTAACTTTATTCCTAGATCGTAGTAAACAGTACAGTTTAAACGTCAGAATAGAATTGTTACAGAGTACCTACCTACTTATTATGTTTTAATAATTCAAAAAAAATTATTGTATGATGATTAGGTTTTTATACTTTTATATTTTTAAGCGTAAATAAACAAAGGAGGTTTATCAATTCAACCTAAAATTTAATGAAGGTTTGGAGACGATCTTATGATGGAGCCGAAAGACGGTCAAGGGAATTCCTCGACGATTTATAGTAGTTGTCTTGTGTTTGGGTTGGTTTAATTCATACTAGATGGGTTGTGATTGTCATTAGACGAACAGTTGATCGTGCATAGCAAGATCCGGGGTAAACATGCGCCGGGTAGAAGACGCACGTCGTGGTTGAAGAACTTGAGGAAGTGGTCCGGTCTCAGCACTCGTTCCCTGTTCCAAGCTGCTGCCTTAAAAGTGCAAAGCCATGATGATCGCCAACCTCCGCTGAGGAGATAGCACACCAAGAAGAAGAAGTTTTACTCTTTGGGTACGAAACCTTTAAAACGAAAACTATAATCGTCATAGTCCAGGCCCGTGGTGCCCGGGCGCGAATAGGCCTAAGATAACAACTGGCAAAATGTAATAATGTATTAAGCCTCTGCAAACCCACCCAGGAATAAATAGAGGCCTGTCTACAGTATTCTTTAAAGCTACATTCATACCTTGTTCTATTTACACAGGCATTTTGTCTGTAGAACATAATCATTAGCCCAAGTAAGCTGTTTATGAATTACGCTGAGTGTACGTCGCCGTATCCAATAACGAGTAACACAGATACGTGTGGCTACACGGTGAAGAGACAATCGCGTACACAAGACGTTCAGTTATCTCAAGTTTATCTCCGGGACGTGACCCCTACTATCTCATATGCACGCCGCCCGCCCATCTCACCCGTTCGGTTCTTCTCGAAAACCAACACAAGTAAATATGGACAACCGACGGAATATTTTACGGAACCCATTAATTTAGAAATGTCGATCTGTCTTTCGATTGTTTACGATCTCCGAGTTGGACCACCTTGCCCGTGTTATTAATTGATCTTATGATAAGGCTGCGCGATTATCGATTACACGGTTCGAGTTTCTTTACTTGAAATTGCACGGTATCCGATACTTTGAATCGTATTACAACGAGAAAGCGGTCTAAATAATTATAAATTATCTGTTAAAGAACAAATTGGCACTGGGTTACCGTAAGACTCTGAGTGTAGGTGGCCTAACCTAACTGTGACAATAATGCGCCAGTTGGATGCATAACTCCATACCTACTTTACTTATGTTTCGAATACAGTAAAGATTTTTTTTTAAATTACAGATATCGGTTGTAATCTAATTTTAGTCTGTAGATCTGACTAATGTTATTTTTACTATTTGGCTTCTTCAACTATAATTTCCAATAAAATAAACAGTTCTATCATAAGTAGATGTACAATCTAAAGAACCTTTTTTTAAGACAGTTAACCAGTAACAATTTCTTGAATATCTTTGGCAGATTTCGTGTAAACATAGTTTACTTAAGTACCCAATAAAAACGTAAACGTAATAAAAATGGACAGAAAATATTTAGAGAAAATGGGTTAGTTTTGTAAGTATTCTAGTTGTGGTTTTAGTAACGTAAGGAACGCTGTTTGTATTACGTGTTCCAGAAATTTAATATTGGTATCACGCGTTCTCCAGCTTCCCCATCTGAAGGCCTAGCACAGCCAGCACCAACTTCAATCTTTATCAATTAAATCAATTTAAAAAAATGTGTTAATTATTGTCAAATGACTTTGGTCTACACTGCCATGCTTCAATAAATAGCACATAGAGGCGCTGGAGCGGGACCACAGGTCTGCATCTCGAGAAATCAAGGCCCAGCGGTCCCATGGAGACATGGAAAGTTCACCTTGAGTAACCAAGGTGGGCATACACCACCATCACGGTAAGCGCGATCATGGAGTGACCTCACGTATTGCGCGTCGCAGATAATAACCGAGTACAGATGCTTCAGTAACTATCTGTACCACATCCATCGTGAGTGTCAACACGGCACTCCACACGTTTTTGAGTTCTGACTTCTTATAGAAGCAGCCCAGAAGGGTTGTATGCTGTAGGGTCTTAACACACGCACGCCTTATCTCACCGACGCGGTATATAGCACCCGACCCAACCACCTGACAGAGGCCGCATAGGAGGCCAACGTCGGCCGGCGCCATGGAGATACTCTCAAGTGAGAGCGCCCGGTAATGGACGATGGGGCGGAATTAAAATGAACCCTCGCGTGCTCATATGGCTGAATGGCCATTTCTATAGACGGTTTATTCTCTGCTTCAGGCGAAGCCTGTCGCCTTAAGGGGTGCTTTTCCACCAGAGATTATACAACTATGCTGCGAGGATGTGAATGTGAACCAATGAATATGATTGGTGGATATCAAATGCATCCATAGCAACGTAGCATAGCACATCTCGGGTGGAAAAGAACTCTAAAGGGTCCTGATTTCAGAGTTCAAGTAGAAATTAGCGCAGTGAGTGAACGTATTCCATTGAACCCTTCCACCATGTTTAACCTCTGTATTTTCGACACATCTTTTATCTTTTTTCATAGTCAAACCGTGTATAAATAAGCAGGCTAAGTATATTGTACGGTGTACCCCATCAGAACATAATAATGTAAAGTAAGAGCAAAGTTCAATATTAAGAATAATATGCGTGGTTGTCGACTTCGACGACAAAAGAATAATTGAGATCTATATAGATAGATAATATATGGGTGCGAACATTTGCGTAGACATTTAAAAAAATTAGTTACAAGAATATACAGATAAAATATGTAGGTACCTACTTAACGTGTGAAAAGAAAGCTGTCTGCGCGGAGATCACCAGTCTCCTCGCTCAGACGCTTGCCGAGTTCCGTGATGAGCTGATGCGCACCGTGGCTCCATGAACCTAGTGTCTCGACACCAAATGCGACGAAGTCATATTCTGTGCCGTGAGTACTATTATATTTGCTTGCCTTAAAAGTTGTTGACCGAGCGAGCGAAGCGTCTCAGTTTTAACTCGAGGACTGGCCGATTTGGCGTTGTTGGTATGTGTTTCAGTTCCGGTCTACAGGCCGCATTTTTCAGCCGATTTTCATGAAATTTGGCACAAGTGTTCTTTGTTGCAAGGTGCAACTTTTGTCGAAGGGATTTTTCGATTGGGGGGAAAATGGGGGAGAAATGGGGGGGAAATGCGAAAGTAACGCGAGGTCTACTGTTCACAGAACCACTAGTTTTATCATAAAGCATAAAGCCTCTTACTGTCAAATATCACTAAAATTCTAATGTTCTAGATGTGTATTTTTGAAATGTTTACATCAATTTTCCAAGAGAAAGTAAGGATAACCGTCTCATGACGGTTAATTTACTTTATTTATTTGCAAAATCATTTACAGCATCTATCTTCAAGTGTTTAAGCTTAAGCTTAGGTTCTTATTCTTTAGGTACCTAGTGTTTGTATAGGTTGCCAAATACCTATAGGGATGTACGATAGGGAACTCTGTTTATTTAGTAATTTACTATAATCTTGATTAAAATACAGGCAATAAATAAATATGTTAGGACAATTCACACAACGCCATCTAGTTTCAAACTAAGCAGAGCTTGTGATATGAGTACTAGATAAACTGATGTAAATACTTATATAATTTTTTTTTGTAAATACATACGTATTATACATAGGAAACATCCAGATTTCGGTACAAATTATACCTCATCACACAAAGTTTGTACCGACCTCTCGGTCGAACCCGAGACTCCGGCTTCGAAAGGACTACTCCACCGAAGTAATGAATGGAGATTGTAATCAATAGTAAGTACGTATTGTGCGATAGTATTACCACCGAATATATATAATAGTACAATAACTACCATCAGTCGGCATTCTTTGAAATCATTCGTCATATCATAATAATTGGCAAACTGTACTAGAATTTGTTAAGTTTACCGATATGTAAGACTCAGGTCATAGGTCGATGATATTATTACAAATTTAAAGTAAACTTGAACGGCGAGTTCATTCAAATTTGAATGAGAGCATTATCGCTTAGGTAGGTACTTGTGTATTACGTTCATGTATTATTACGTATGAACTACTGAAAGTGGGAATTCGATGATAAGTAATCCGGTATTCATAGAGTAAAGTGATATACGTTTGAATTTTACCGAAAACAATTTCATTTGTTTTGTAAGAGAATACTCAGAAACTGATATGTTTTTTTTTCTACTCAAGTAAGTTATGAGAAATACTTGCTTGATAATAACTGTCTACTTCTGATATTTGAATCATTAAATATTCTACGTATCAAATTGTAGAATTAATTATTTGCTCCAAGTTGATTATATATGACCTAGCCCTAAGGAGTCAAAAGTTATAAGCCAAAACCTATGGCGTGGTGCGGGGCGAAGCACCGCGCAAGACACCGTACTAGTATTAATAGAAATAAGAATTAAACAATACGTCTACCAGCATTCGTCTACGATCCAGAAGTGCATGTACTTACCTACCTACCTTAAATATATCATAAACTATGTTACTCGTTACCAGCAACGCCACAACACCGACACGCAGTCGTAAATTACATAACAAGTATAAGTAGATGTCGTACAATGTGCTATCATATTAATAAATTATGGTAAAGAGACATCTACGGATATTTAATTTCTTGTATGGAAAAGACTATAGCCAAATACTAAAGTAAATAATAGACATGCATACCTACGAGTACCTACCTACCTTATTGCACTTCTTCGACTTTTTACCCGTGTTCTACAGGTAATTCACACACACACATATCTCGCCTATATCCCGGAAGGGGTAGGCAGAGGTGCATTACACACTCACAATTTGCCAGTATTTTTAGTCCTACGTAATAGGGGGGAAATGTTGATGAAAGGCAACAAAATCTTACGTGCCAGCTGCTATGGCACAGCCAATTAAAGTCCTGGGCGTCTCGGACTCCTTCGGAGGTAATTCCTCAAAGATATTTCTTCATACAATTTTCATTTTTTTTTCATACAATTTATCTAAATATGAATTAGAGCACATGTCAGGCTGTCATGTTGACGTGGCTTTGCGTTCCGATGTCGCGTGGGGCAATGTTGCCACGGTTTAGGCTTGGGCAAACCAAAAGCAGGACAGGCGCAGCTCCTTAGCAAGGCAGGTCAGTTGCGTCGCGGTTGATGTCACACCAGAAACATGAGCCGTCAGAAAGCAGTTTGAAGGCGATCCTGCTTTATAACCGCGTTATGTGTGTCGTATCGATCGCCACACTCAACACACTTCAAGATGTTGAACAGTTCGGACTACGAAGAGGAGCTATTGTTGCTTCTAGCTTTGCAAAAAAAAAAAGAATATGGGTTCACGATATAAATAAAAGAAGAGATGAATGTGGGGAGTACCATTGTCTATGTCGGGAATTAGAATCTATTGAAGATCGGCCCATTTGGTTCCATGATAAACTAGTAAAAAATTACAACCGTGTACAACCTGCGCTGCGTCTGTCCCGCTCAACTGCTCTAGTGTGACTACTCAAAATGGCGGAGGTAGTAATACAACGTGTGCTCACTGCGGCCGCCTCGCGCCTGTTCTGCCACCGCCCCGCGTCTGCGCTACTCCCGTCCAAATGTTTCGTCGAAGAGCAGTGCGTGCGCGGCGCAGAGGCGGAGCAGGTAGGTTCAGCGGGCCCGCGTTTGTTCAGTGTGTCATCGTGTCATCCCTCATATAACTACATTATTTACTAACGTAGACGCACTGCTACCGCACTGCTCCCGCACTGCAACTGCTATTGGTTTGCCCAAGCCTTCACTTCACAGATCACTGCACTGCACTTCATGGACGTAGCAAGTTGACTGCGCCCATGCACATATAACTTTTTATTTAATTAATTTATATTATCTGTGATATGTATCTATATTTTCTTATTATTATTTATTTCATTTTATTTTGGTTCGGGTAGTGGCGCCATCTTGACAAATGGGCCCTCTCTGAAAACCAGCGCTGTTTTACAATAGCATTAAGCTGAGAGGGGGCCTAATTTGTGCATTGGGATGACACTTGATGGCTTTACCGGTTAAAGCCCAATTCCCACTATTTTATATTATATCTATCGTTTTCTGTTTGCCTCTTTTTTGTTTTGTTCGGAATTGTGTACCTACCTTGTATTGTGTCATTCTGTGTTGAAATTAAACGTTTTTTTCTTTCTTTCTCCTTCTTACCCGTAGACCCACTGCACTAGATATGACAAATGCATCTTTACATTATACCCACATTTCGCCGGAAACTTTGGTGGTCCCACATAATAGGTGTCAAACATAATTGCCGCTAACCGGACACTTTATTGTTTGTCGTATCAAAAATTATTATCATATATTACTATCATATGTGACGGTAGTAACTGGTAGTAAGTGTGTACAGTGCATACAATTATTTTCACTTTGGCGCTCGGCAATCCTCGACAATCATCGGGGATTCCTAGTTGGAACGTTCGCTCGCTCATTGGAAGTGTGTAGGTGTGGAAATGGAGAAGATATGCGAGGTACCTACCTCTACATAATATTTTAGACAAGGTTTGAGACACTCTCATTAACTGCTCTCTTCTTATAACCGTTGTAATAATTATAGGTACTGTCCATCCAGATTTCTATTTTTTAGTAGGCATCTGAACGTATCTGAATTAAACAGGAATAAAACTAGTAGTTCTGCGAACGGTAGACCTCGCGTTATTTTCGCATTTTCCCCCCATTTCTCCCCCATTTCTCCCCCATTTTCCCCCCAATCGAAAAATCCCTTCGACAAAATTGCGCCTTGCAACAAAGAACACTGGCGCCAAATTTCATGAAAATCGGCTGAAAAATGCGGCCTGTAGACCGGAACTGACACACGTACCAACATACATACAGGCAAACAACGCCAAATCGGCCAGTCCTCGAGTTGTAACTGAGGCGCTTCGCTCTCTCAGTCAATTAACGATACATTTTGGTTATTAAAAAAAAAACTTCGTATGACCAGAAGATTGCTTACCTACTATTTCCTGGCTCAGAGAATCACTATCCTGGCATTGCAGCCAGCATTCTATCAGCATTGAGGCGTTATAATATTTTACACTAATTTCAGTAAATATTATCTACTTAAGAGTCCTCCTATTAAATTTTACCGTTTTCGCTGATTTTACAGACGTGTTTTTACACTGAAAATACTGTATTTTTATAAGTTTTAATGCACAACATGAAATATCATTTCAATAATGATCTAATAAGCTACTTTCTTATTTTTATCATTAAATTTTGATTTATCGACCTAAAACAATCGGCAGTTTTTCGTATCTTTTGCTGGAAGAGGTCTAGAATATCACAAATTGACTAATCGTTTTGACGTCTAAAAAGTATTACAAAAATACAGTGTATTCTTGTAAAAGTCATCTATCAAATGTATGGATTACTTTTTATCACTTTCATAGAAAAAAATTGAGTAAAAAAATATTTAAGTTAGTAAAATTTTAGAGAAAATGGGCAATGAATTGGTTCTTATTTCGGCTACATAAAACTCTCGTTCATAAAATTAAAACAACATAAATAAACCTTGGTTCAAAATCAATCCATTTCCAAAAAAAAGAAAGCTAAATAATAAAAAATAGGCTGTAAATAATCTTTTAAAAACACCTAAATTTCGCTTTATAATATTCGACGCATGCCTCAAGTGGGCCAGTCCGCGCCAAGCGCTTACAGGGAGAGGACGTGTCGCTCTGCGCGCCAAAATTCGACACCGTCTACAGACGAATATAGCGTGGCGTGAGATTTTGATACTTTGGTAATATTAGTTATTATTTTGTGATGATTAGCCTTCTTTTTAAATACAACAAGTGATTATGTAGAATGTATTTATCATTGTTTTTGTTAAAAAAAAGCTGTTATATTTTATAAAGCTGGATTACTCACTCACTCACTGACACAATTTTATTGTTCTCCTTGATGGTGGAGGGGAAGGTACCTATGTTTTTTTTGCAGAAATGTAAAGGGGGTTCGGGGACCTAGGGAAAATTCCGAGTTTTTGAGATTTGCCCACCAGTCCCCCCAGAGGAGCTCCCGAGTAGAGTCAAACTGAGTAATAATTTTATAGAGGTAGTTTTTTATTTTATTTTTTTGTATTGTGTTTGCCAATTTGACGGCACCCGCCTGGTAGTAAGTCGTGACGACGTCTAGCGATTGTGGGCCTCTCTCACAGCACACTATACTATAGAGAGTGGCCCTCAACTTGACGACCTACTAATGTGCCTCTTCACGCTCCGCTTAAAGAACCCAGGATTATATGTGGGAGGAAACACGTGCACAGGCAGGGCGTTCCAGGCCAGTATCGTTCGGCAGAAACGAACGTTTAAAACGTTCGGTTCTCGCGAACATGTACCTACTGTGTGGGAGTGGCATCCCTGCCCGGCACGCGTTGTTCGGGATCGGAAGGAAGATGGTGGGGTTAGAGCTAGCGGCTCAAGGCTTCCCGTTACCTCCGGACAATCTATAATACGGATAGCGCGATGCTGCATAGCGTCGAGAGCGTCCAGCAAATACTTCGCGGAGCCGTCCCAGAGGTGAGAGCAGTATTCTAATCTGCGTCTTGTACAGCAGACACCTCTGATGCAGTGTAAAGAATCGCTTTACCTTATTCAGTATTCCTAGTTTCCGCGAAGCTAGCCCTATACATCTTTCGATGTAGTTTTTATTATTGAGCTCTTGACGAACGTCTATGTCAAGGATCTCAAGGTTGCCCTTCATTGGTAATAATGCATTCTGAAGAGAGGGTAGGGGAAGGAAAGGGGATTTCTTCGCTGTAAATGCACACGCCTGTGTTTTGCGGGCATTGAACTCGACCAGGTTCTCGGTACTGTGAAGGTGCTTGCAAGCTTTGCATACGACCTCATTAAGTATATTGTAAACTTGTACTGGCTGGTTACGAATCAGACAATTTGAATATTATACAGGGTGTTACATAAGGGTTATATCAACCCGAAGACACCGCTATCATCTAGTTGACCAGAACCCGTTTCGATATGTGTCGACCGCCAAACAAGAAAAAAAAATCATCCAAAAAAAACATTATTACCGAATAAAATAGTCTTGTTTGAACAACACTAGCTAAAATCAGCTGATTCGGTCATCGACATCAAGTAGGTACCTAGTACAACTAATGCGCGCCTGTGAAAAACCTCCCTCTCCTGGTAGGAACATTTTGCCTCTGTTCCGCATCAAGGTCTAAACTTTTTTTTTCTTGTTAGGCGGTCGACACATATCGAAAGGTGTTCTGGGCGACCAGCTGATGGGGGTGTCTTCAGGTTGATATAACCCTTATGTAACACCCTTAAAACGAAATGGAGAAGGAGATGTCAATAGCCTCAGAGCTAGCTGACAGCTAAGGCAAAGAAACGTTTGTCGAATGTAAACAATAGTTTTATTCTGAAATATATTTAGATACAGGGTATTGAAGATTTGTTTCCAAGTTTGATTCCAGTAGTTACGTTTTTGATTAGGAAAAAAAATAAGCCCTCGCCCCCCCTTGAGAGTGCAACGACAGAGGAAAGGTAGAGGAGTTTTGATTACGGGATCATACCAGTATAGAGGGTCTTTTCTTGAATTTAAGGAGAGAAAAAAAACCCCTCCTTGTTCATATCTCCCAAACGGAGTCACTCTGACTAATAACTTTATATGCTAACCAAGACAATATTATAAAATCAAAAAAAAAGATCAAAACCATGTAATCGCCATACCTACTGGCTGACCGCCATCGGTAACTCCGGACTCACGCACAAAATGTGTCAAATACCTAATTCCGCCCGTTTCGATTCTACATACGGACTCTTAAGTATTTATTAAGGCAAAAAATTGAGTGCGAGTCAACCCACAGACCTATTTCTATGGTGCGATTATAGTGCGGACCCCATATTTTAGTACGGGTGATTGTGGTTCTTACCTACAATTTTCTTCGTTCAGAAGATGATATGTGACTGAGTAGTTACATATAACTACATGAAAATCTACAAATCTGAAGTCAGTTACACCCCGATGAGTTAATGAAGGACGTTCACAAGCAGACTTTACGAACCTTCATTAGTTAGTCAGTCGAAGTTATTTAAAAGTATTAAAAGTCGTATGCAAAATAAATGATAGGTACCATCAACTTAACATTTTATACGACATCTTAGCCGTACGTATGTTACATAGTTTTTTTTTATTAAATTGCGTGTGTGTCGCACAGGTAATCCCATTGATTAATACGCATAATAAATTTGCCCATAACTCGTATCCACTTACTTTTCAATTCCAAATGACCAATGATTCATTGCACGATATATTTCAAATCAATATCTTAATTTGAATCTCAAAATATCAGAATATATTGCCATTATGCCAGTGTTTCACGATGTACAAGTAGGTAAATTATGTATTTCTTTACGCCAGATTAATTAAAAAGTTGTTCCTCAATACTTTGCTACAGTTCGCGAGAGATAAGCGGAGCTTTGCAATGGTGTGAGTGCAGTGTACGTGAATATTGTGACCTCTTTTACACACACATGTGTTGTACACACAGCTACAAAGATATCCTCTCGCTGGAAACCATGCTCCAAGCCATGGTCTCCAGCGCGAGTAGGTGGAACGCGGCTGTGTCCTTCTGCGAGCATACATGCTCGCGAAGGAGGCGGCCGAGAGGGACAGGGAGCGTACCCTTCCCGCCGAGTTCCGTAGTCAGCGGCGAGGGCGCCTCAGACTCATCTACGCCCAAGACCATCGACCTCCATGATCGGGGCCTGAGGACGGCGGGATCGCCACCCACCGTCCTTACAGAAGCAGTCTAAAAGGGTTGCGTGCTGCGGGGCCTTTGCCCCATAGCACGCAACCAGATTCACTCACTGACGCGGGATAAAACCCTACCCCCAACGACGCGGGATTCTCATCCCGACCTAACCCCCGCAGAGACCACAGAGGTGGTCAAAGTCCGCCGGGCGCCACTGGAAATACGTTCTGCTTGTAACCAGAGACGCCCGGCAACGGACGTTAGAGCGGACGCGGCCTTGGGCCGCAGAATTAAAAAAAAAAAAAAACACAGCTACAAAAAGAGGTTTTACACTACTTTTCGTGGTCAACAAATGCAAAGCTCCGCTTATCCCTCGCGAACTGTATTAGGTAATCTCTATGATTTCTTTATACCAATTACATGCTCAAACCTTCTAGAGACGAAATCTTTATTCAGTAAAATACTAATGATAGATGTTGTTTTCTACTGTTAATGCGTAGAATGCAGAATTGTGTTCATGCAAGCTAAGACGAAGTAAAACACACGGTGTCCCTTTGTCTGCGTTCGGAGTTCCACTTCTCCTTAAATTTCGATTTATTTGTCACTGGCAGTTAAATTCCCTTCAGCTAAAAAACACGTCCCCGCTTCTGATTTACTTTAGCAAAATGTTCGTACTTAACAAATTTACGAATCACAACAAAAATTTATTCATCATGATTGCATAGCAATAAAATTCATCCATACAAGTGTTTATTATCAGATTGCAACATAGAATAAAACATCGAAACAAAACTACTGGACAAAACGACATTACAAGAATTACGTTAGCGGTCGCGGCGTGTTAATACTAAACTTTCAATAAATACTCTCGTGTAATAGCTTTTAACTCACGAAAAGGATATATTTACCAACAACGAGTAGGTATATTGTGCATTAACTTTCAACGAGTTTCCGATTACAATGTAATATTGTTGCGTTTTCAACCGATTTCCAAAAAAAGAGGAGGTAATTGGAAGCTACTATTTTCCAAGTTTCAATTTGGTCCTATTTCGTCAACTATTTGGTCCCATTTTGGTAGTTTGAACTCGGTTGCTGTGTCTGTGTGTTTATTAAAGACCAAGTAATTAATTAAACTAGTTATCCCAGCGAACTTTGTATCACCTCAAATATTAAAAAAATATATATTTATATAAAATATATAAAAAAAAAATATTCGTTGGACTTTCGTTGGACATTTTTAAGAGACGAGTTCGTGAACTCTTCCGAAATAGTAGATAATGCCTTATTTCGTTTTTATACATATTTGTGTTTGATTTATGTATGTATTTAAATATGATTTATTTGATGTTGTATGTAAATAACTGTTTCTCTTTTAGATTTAAGTGTGTACGTCTTTATATTTGTCTTTTTTGTAGGTCTCTACCCTTTCTACCCTATGCTTTGTTTTGTTTAATTTCTCTTCTCTGCTATGTATGATATCTATCATGTTAACTATGAAGTCTGCTGGAAGAGAAGTCATTTTTGAGTTAAGCACGCCTTTGTGCATGTTTTAAATATACCAATGTGATGTTTGATTCTACGATGTACATAAAGTATAAGAAAAAAAAATGTATGTAAATTGAAAAACGCGACGGACGGACAAATTGTCGTATACAATGGGCACATTGTCTTTTTATAGGAATTTAAGTAAAATAGTCCTAAAAAGAGTCGATCAGTCGCAACAACAACAGGTTGCAAGCGTTCGGAACAACTGGTAGAACCCAGTTTTAGTTTATTACTCTAAGGTAATCGTAGGAACCCATAATGTATGTACTATGTACATAGACTGGGTGGGTGCGAAACCTCATTCATGTTACCTAATCTCGATTGTACTATATTCCGTTGTTAAGGGACCATTTTGTAGACAGACAGACAGACAAATCACGCCTATATCCCCGAAGGGTTAGGCAGAGGTGCATAACATATCCACAATTTACCAGTATTTTTAGTCCCACGTAATAGGGGGCAAGCCTATTGCCGTCATCGGGCACATATATAATGTGAAAACAAATATAGTTTTATGCATCGGAATGCTTGCGTTGCCCGTTTAGGAGATTCGTCAAATTAATCGTCCAACGTCAGTTTAATCCACCGGATTCCAAAGATAATGATGTTACCTTAGGTTGTAACATAAGCCATCTGCAACGAAATAAATCCCATCATAAAATCTTTACTAAACTTCAATTAAGTTTCTCGAAATAGCCTTAACATTTTATTATTAAACCGATGCCAAGCGCAATCGTGTTTGGTATTGTACTGCAGCTACTTATTTCCTCGATTTACATCACAGGGCCTATAAAATAATATCGAGCTTTCTTTGTAGGTAGGTTTTCAAATTTAAATGCGTCTCGTGATGCAATTTTCTAAGCAGAAAATTATATTTAAATATAATACATACACCACCATTCTTTATTGTACACCAAGGAGTTTACGGAGAAAATAATGTAGGCCCAGAAAAGTTCTGCCTATCCCTTCGGGGAAAAATATGTGATTATAATATGTATGCAGACTGCAGTATGTGTAGGCACAGAATAGGGAATAGTACTTACATACAGAACTTGCACTCCGACAATAATTAAATAACATTCTTTTGTTTACAGAGAACATAATTCGAACGTTAGGGTTGTCAGGAAAGTACCAGCATAATTTGACCAATAATTATGACGTTAATGCCACAATATCAACTCTATGGTCAGTGCCGTATCACAAACAAGAGAAAACCCTCACTGACTTACAACTTCAAGTTGTCGCTGACGTCACGTATTTTTTGCGATTGTTAGGCGAGTGAAATAGGCCTGGTATAG
Organism: Nudaria mundana; assembly: GCA_963556515.1. Classification (NCBI taxonomy): domain Eukaryota; kingdom Metazoa; phylum Arthropoda; class Insecta; order Lepidoptera; family Erebidae; genus Nudaria; species Nudaria mundana. Next base: position 8,069,765 of record OY748291.1, read on the forward strand.
GTACAATTTGGCGATCTTATCGCGTAGGGATATTTTAATGATATTTCAAGAAATTATAATACAAATACATGAATAGCTTTTATTGTACATTACAAATGGGCATTACCATAATTACAACGAAAAGCATGAAGTATGTATGGCCTCAAAATATCGCTAAGTAAAGCGTTATTTTCTTGCAGGCAATCTTTTGGAAGAAAGGAAAATACCTAAAATATTTGTACATATGCAATGCGTTACCCCTTTATTTTTCCATTGGCTCTATCATTAACCGTTATAGTTAGAAAGTTGAAATTTTCACAGATGATGTGTTTTTGTTGCCACTATAACAACAAATACTAAAAAACAGAACATAATATACATTTGAGCGGGCTCCCATACAACAAACGTGATTTTTTTTTTGCCGTTTTGGTACAGAACCATTTGTGCGCGAGTCCGACTCGCACTTGGCTGGTTTTATAATATTATTATAAAACCAGCCAAGTGCGAGTCGGAAATGTATATCATGTTCTGTTTTACTCTATATAGAGTTAACATGTCATGATGCTTTTTTGCAAATGGTCATCATTCACCGAGCCTTTTCCCAACTCAGTTGGAGTCGGCTTTCCAGTCTAACTGCGATTCGGCTGAACTTTTGCAAATGGTAGTCGTATCAACAATAAATAAATTTGAATCCGTAATTTTTAATATTTCTCCAATTTCTATTGCCTTTTTATGAGGGGAAAGTCTCCTCAAAGGAAGTCTTTTATTATTTACGCTCTAAATTTTTTATATATCTGTAGTAAAATCGGTAACTTGCGAAAATCTTTCTTAACTTTTTTTTTATTTAACCAAGAGTGTACATTGTAGGCATATTGTAGATTTACTTTGAAGACAGAATTGATTTCTGCCACTCAAATTACAACGTAAATATATGACCTTTTTGTACTTTAGTTTATAGTTAGTTTATAATAATAATTATTTGTTAAAATAATTATTTTCTTTGTAAAATTAATACGAAGCACTTTTATAATACCAAAGTATAACTTACCCCTTTTCCTTTAATTCGATGAATAATTTCCGATGAATTACCGTGATTTCTTCTCTTCACTTTATGCTCCATCATGATGCACTTAAATATTACTTCTACAACAGTACCGATTACTTTCACTATATAAAACAATAATGTCAAACACCATCGTTGTAAATACTTATAGAATCACACAAATAACACTAAACATCCGTGGAAATTCCAGTTTTGTTTCACTAGGCGGTCAGAAAATTCGTGGAACTATAGTTTCCCGCGTTGAGAGTTACGAACGTAGTACGTTAACCGGTCGCGGGAGGCGTCACGTTACGATACCAACTTGTCATGGAGTGGGAATCCTCACTGAGTTAGCTCCCGCCTCCGGGCTCTACGCGTCCCGCCGCCTACTGTACTCCTCGCCTCAGACGCTTCGGTCCGTGTACACGTAGATAAATAAACACTACATTCTTCTTAAGATAACAAATTAACCCTACTCAACTACCCCTAATTAAACTGTCGTTGATAATTAGATAACGTCGAACAAATGAAGTTAGTTTTGAGTGTGTAAATTTCAATATTTGAAAAGATATAGCTAGTTGAATAACGTTAACCTAATTAACAAAAATAATTATACAATACCTATATTCGGTACATAACATACGAAATAATAAAGAGCCAAAAAGCACCTTAGATAAGTTGAAGTTAGTTAATAGTCGCGTCAATAAAGCTTTTTCGTCGAAAGTCCTCAGAAACAGCTCCGATTTGGATCATTTTTATTTTAATATTTTTGTTTTTTTATATTATTTAAAATCAGAGATATTGCAGAGGGGGGAAATAATTATTTGTATTGATTAAACAATATTAGTTCATTGAAATGTTACATTTTTTGGGGCTAAGTGTGCACGTGACGTTATTTTATATTTTAGATATCAAGGGGGGTGTAGTGTGAAGCTAAATCCCAGTTTGTGGGGTCCCAACCCTTATGGGATTTCCACCATCTTGAAAAAGGGTTGCAAATTGTTATCGCGCTCCATCGGGCAAACTATTCGTCGCACAAAAAAATTACGACCACATTTTTGTAGCAAATTAACTTTTCTACAACTTTGTCCTACAACTTTTTGTCGTAGAATTAAACATTACAAACTTCCTTTAAGGGGTTATATTTTTTTTTCCTGATCATTTTACAGTAAATTTTTCATAGCATATTTGTAGATGAGTTTTCGAGGAATAATTTCCAATATTAACATTTCGATATTTATTTATTTATAAGGGTTTTACAGCGCTCCGAAATTAACAGTATTCTCCAATACTCGTAAGTATTTACATAAAAATGAAGGATTACACAGTTTTCTTTAATTTTTTCATTATTGAAATAAAAAAACATTGTTATTAAGTATTGATGTTGCACTGTAACAACAACACTGTAATAACTATTTAAGGACTCTTTCCCCCACGACGAAACTTTTGAAATGATTGATTTTCACAATAATTTCTATTCCGACTGTACATTTCCTAGAATACGACATACATACATACATAAAATCACGTCTCTTTCCCAGTAGGGTAGGCAGAGATCACGGATTTCCACTTGAAACCTTAGTAAAATATTAATGTAAGTTGAAGAAGCGAAAGAAGTATGCCAAGATCGTAGCTGGTAGCAGGCTCTACCTCTAAAAACTATAAAAACTCACAGTCACTCTTTTCCAATCGCCATTTATTGTGTCAGTCTTGCATGATCCCGAACAACGCGTGCCCGGCAACGAGATGTCACTCTCAAACCGTGGAAACCATGTTCGCGAGAACCGAGCGTTTTAAACGTTTGTTTCTCTGCCGAACGATGGTGGCTTGGAACGCCCTGTCTGCGCACGTGTTTCCTCCCACATATAACCCTGGGTCGTCAAGTTGAGGGCCACTCTCTATAGTATTTCTGTGTACTATGAGAGTCGCCCACAATCGCCAGACGTCGCGCGTCGCCACAGCTTATCATCAGGCGGGTGGCGTCAATTTGTCGACCTAAATATATAAAAAAAAAAGATTGCTTGTAATAAATTCAAAAAGTTAAGTTAGGACAAAAGGTTAAAGGCGTGATTATTTCGAGACTAGGCAATTGTGCTTGTGCCCGGGGAACCAGATGTTTCCGGTGCATGGTGGTGGGGCACGTCGGAGTGCAGTGCACAGCGGAAGTCACCGTGGGCGATCGGTGCTTCCGCTGCAGCCGGCCCGGTCACAAGGCAAGTGCCTGTGATGCCCCGCCTCGCTGCTTTAGATGCGAGGCGGAGGGCAAAACTGCGGACCACCGCGTCGGCAGCACGACCTGCGCCGCCTCGAGGCCAAAGCCTCGTCCGTCCGCTGAGACCGGTGGGGGTGCTTCTACTGCACGGCCAGATGTTTCTCAGCGGGATGCTGATATGGACGTCCATTAATATCTGACGCCCATATCCACATCCTGCAAGTGAATTTGAACCGCTGCCGCGCTGCTCAGGATCTTCTGTACCAGAGCATCCGGCAGTGGTCCATAAACTTGGCCGTGGTCGCCGAGCCGTACTACGTCCACCCGGGAGGCCCGGTGGACGAGGACGGCTCGGCCTGTTTTATCTTCGGGGGGTCCGCCGCAGACAACTCGCACCTTGCTATCATTGCAAGGGGCCGCGGGTGTATTGCAGCGGACTATGATGAGTTGGCAGTCGTGGCCACCTACATCTCGCCGACACTGGACGAGCCTCAGTTTGAGACGACGTCGAGCTCAGTGATTTATACTCACTGAGCTCGACGTCGTCTTCACTGCGTGCCGTCCTCGCCCTGTCCTGCTCCTGGGAGACTTCAACGCCTGGAGTGAGGCGTGGGGCTCCCGGGAACCCAGGGACAAGGGGAGGCTTCTTGAGGACTGGACCAGACCACGTGGTCTGGAGGTCCTCAATCGGGGGAATGTCGCCACCTTCTGGCGGCGGGGGACCAGCTCGACCGTGGACGTATCGTTCGCGACTTCTGCCCTCGCCGCCCGTATTACTGGCTGGCGCGAGGAGGAGGGTGAGGAGACGCACTCGGACCATCGGTACATCCAGTTCGATGTCCCCCCCCCCCCCCCCCCTAACTTCCCACAGCCGGTAGAAAATCCCCGGATCCGCGTTGGGCACTTCACCATCTGGATCGAGAAGCCTCCAAGCCTGGAGGCATCCATCGTGCAGGCCTGGATTCCGGCACCGGACCAGCCTGCCGATGTGGATGCCGAGGCGGAGTGGTTCAGGAGAGCCATGCCGCAAATCTGTGATGCGGCGATGCCTAGGGTTACACCCAGACCGGCAAGGAAGCAGGTGTACTGGTGGTCGCCGGAGATTGCAGAGCTGCGCGCAGCATGTATCTCCGCCCGCCGCCAGTACACCAGGTTTCGCCAGAGGCATCGCCGCCCAGACGACGCGGCAGCCCTAGAGGCGGAGCTTTATCAGGCTTACAGGGAGGCTAAAGGTAATCTCCAGGAGACGATAAAGCGAGCCAAGATGGCGGCCCGCGAGGAGCTCCTGGAGACCCTGCAGCAGAACCCATGGGGGCGCCCGTACCTACAGGTCAGGGAGAAACTCAGACCTAGGGCGCCCCCACTGACCCAGAGTCTCCAGCCGCAGCAGCTGGAGCGGGTCATGGGCTCCCTGTTCCGACTCGACTGATGGGGCTCTTTAGCGCATGCCTCGAAAGGGGCTAGTTTCCCAAGGTGTGGAGGACGGGGAAACTGGTCCTGATCCGTAGAGCGGGGCGGCCGGTGGACTCACCGTCCGGATACCGGCCGATCGTGTTGCTCGACGAGGTGTGTAAGCTCTTTGAGCGAATTATCGCGGAACGCCTCGTCGAGCATCTCACGAGTGTGGGGCCAGACCTGACACTCACTGACGCGGGATAAAACCCAACCCCAACAACGGGGGATTATCATCCCGACCCCACCCCCGCAGAAACCACAGAGATGGTCAAAGTCCGCCGGGCGCCACTGGAAATAGTTCTGTTTGTAACCAGAGACGCCCGGCAACGGACGTTAGAGCGACCGCGGCCTGGGCCGCGGAACTAAAAAAAAAAGGCAATTGTGCTTTCGTCTGTCTGACTGTCCGTCTGTCTGTGGCCACATTTTTAATGTGATCTCTACAAAATTTAGCGTAAGTAATTTAGCGTTTCATCATGAGCTGTTTTGATTGTGTGGAAACTGGCGGGGTTAAAGCCCAAATGTTGTCTTTTTAATGTTGGTGAGGTGAGTGAGTTCTAGAAAGCCTTCAGATCAAATATCCTATATTTCATCTAAGTATACCTAGCGTTAATCTGATTTCGAACTGGTATCAGCCAGTGGAGCCGCGGGTATTAGCTAGATGTACATAAAATACATTTTCAAATTACTCGCTAAAAGGTTTAGGTATAATTTGTATTCAGCATCAATTTATACTGACAGTAATTTTATTCTTAACTGTAAGTTGAAACCTCTAAAAGGATATAAGTGTGAATCGACTCACTTACATTATTAACAACTAGTAAGTGCCCGCAGCTCCTCTCGTATAAATTTCGGATCATTGTACTTACATACTTAGGCACAATCTAATATGTACCAACTAGCTGATCTCGTAAACGTTGTTTTGTCATAGGGTGGGCAACCCTTATCACTTACGCGTTTAAAAAATGTTTACGATCGTTTCTCAGACCTACCAAATATGCACAAAAAATGTCATAAGAATAACTCAAGCCGCTTTCGGAGTAGTTTGGCAACAAACACTGATACATGAGATTTTTATATGTTTGAGGTACAGACACGCGACTTTTACTGTTTTATTATAGTACCTAAAGATACGCGTAAGTAGGTCTCATACAGAGATATTAAGAATGATTATACTCAGCCAATGACGGCTCAGAAAGGTCAAATAAGATTGCCTATCTCTAATGTCCGAATATAACGGAATTTACTTAAAATTTACACAACAGCGCAACTGATTCTTCAAATTACCTACTGGGAATTGTAACGAAGATGACAAATTGATAACTTAATGATTAAATGGCCAACAAAATAAGGGGAAATCTTTGTCAATCAATGTCTATCTGAGGTCATCACAAGGCCAAGCATGAGATGAAATCTTGCAAAATTATAATGATTGTGAGGTTTAAATAATATTTTGCTACTTGTTATTTCGTGTCATTCCCAACTATGGGTACATAGATGTTTGTGATAACTGGTGACAAATGGAACGACGCATAAGATATTGTTCCGTAGTTACACATAAAACGGAACTAACAGAGTTGTACCATCCGTTACAGTTTTCCTAAAAAGTTCATAACAGGGATTACCATCATGAATTTTTTCAGGTGCTTCACGCCAGCCGTTTAGATTTTAGAGGGGCGGGGGGGGAACACTCTGTTTTCGAAAAAATATGCTGTTCAAAGCTAAATATCTCGCAAACGGATACTTAAATCAAAAAATCACATAAGCAACCTCTAAATGATTTCGAAAGACCTATCTAATGATACTTCAAACAATGGAGTACCACAAAAAAAAAAATAACATTTTATTGTAGCACTCTGTTGGCGTTTTAAATATACATATTCATGCGAAATTTCATGTTTCTAGCACCAACCGTCTGGGAGGATAGCCGAGGAGGAACGGACGGACATGACGAAACTATAAGGGTTCCGAGACTTATGGTACTACGGAACCCTAAAAAAAGTTTACCGCCGCTACTATCAGGGGTGTTTTAGTGTATATTTTCCACTTGCCGCCACGGATAGCAACTGGGAATAAAGATAGTGTCCATTCCCAGCTGTCACCATCTATCCTAACCACTGGGTGATAAATGGGAAAACATCCAGTTTGTCACCAGTGGTGACGTAGGTAGTGGTGACAAACAGGAATGACCCGTCATTTCGATCGTGTGTATGATATAAGGTCATACTATATTAGTGGATTTCTGAGTGATTTTATTTAGGTCTTACTGTAATTGTTGAAAAATTAGAGACCAATTGGTTACATAACTAATGATATCCCGCTATGGAATATTACAAATAGTTTTAAGGTTTGTAAAGATAGAACCTAAGTATGAACCCAGAACTAATATTAATCAGCCCGTGGAACTCAAAACCGTCGAGCAGCACAAGCCACTTAATTTAGTTATTACGCCTGTGGAAAATTCGTGGTATTTAGCTCTGACGCTTTCACAGAATGAAGTGTGGCATTTACGTCAAATATACATTTTGATATTGAAATATCTCTCTAATGTATTTGGTCGATAAGCCCGTTTCATTATGTTGTTCGTAGGTATATAACTATAAATGTGTATATACCTATATATATTTATTTTATGGAAAATCACAACATCCATGACGCAGATCGTAAGTATACATACATTAGGTAGGTAGATACCGTAAAATGGGGTGGCTTTGATTAAGTTTAGGAATAAATCGTTCTCTATTTCTTTTTAATTTGAGACAACAGCTTAGGAACTGAATAATCGGTTTTTTGAGTTCAGTACATACAACTAAAAAAAAAAAAGTGTAACCGTTTTGCAGAAAAAAAATAAAATGTCGCTTATCATCTTCAAACGGTCAGTGGGGTCACTTTGATACCACCTGCTTTTTCAATCGTATTTGAAAGTAACCCGTAAAGTTTTATATTAGAGAAATATTTATTTAGGTAGTATGTACCTATATAGTTTTATAAAATATTTATAACGTTACCAAAATACTAAAAATATTATCACAATCTTCAAATATCAGACTCTTTATAACTTTAAGAAATTAGATTATTTTATAAACTTAAAAATATTTTCATTTTGTAATCTTAACCAGTCAGAAGTTTTATCCTCTCGCTGGAAACCATGCTCCAAGCCATGGTCTCCAGTGCGAGTAGGTGGAACGCAGCCGTGTCCTTCTGCGAGCAAGTCATGCTCGCGAAGGAGGCGGCCGAGAGGGAGAGGGAGAACCCTCCCCGCTGAGTTTCGCAGTCAGCGGCCAGGGCGCCGCAGACTCATCTACGTCCAGGACCATCGACCTAATGATCGGGCCCTGAGGACGGCGAGATAGCCACCCGCCGTCCTTACAGAAGCAGGCTAGAAGGGTTGCGTGCTGCGGGGCCTTTGCCTCACAGCACGCAACCAGATTCACTCACCGACGCGGGATAAAACCCAACCCCAACGACGCGGGATTTTCTTTCCGACCAAACCCCCGAAGAGGCCACACCGGTGGCCAAAGTCCGCCGGGCGCCACTGGAAATGCCTTCAGTGTCACCAGAGACGCCCGCGGCAATGGACATGGGAGCGGCCGCGTTCTCGCGGAGTAAAAAAAAAGTCAGACGTTTTATTTGGTTATTTTTTCGACAGCTTCCTCTAGCTGTTCTGCAGTGTAATTTTTGTAATTTCTTGAGCCCGGCTTTTTTTGTAATTTCGCACCATGTTTATTCCTGTAAAGAGGTGACTTTGATAAGCAAAATAAAACCTGTACAAATCGAAAGCGGCATGCAACGGGGCGACTTTGATTTCTATCAATATTGCCCCGTTGAAATTATCAAAGTAATCCCTAAAATAACTTTAACAATAATAACTTCAAAAATCTTGCAAAAATTAAATATGTGAAATTCGGAACATAATCACCATAAACCATGAAATGTATAGACATAAAGTTCAAAAAGAAAATAAAAGTAGTTATTTGGGTATGTTATAAGTTATTATGACCATGATTTACTTACATGAATTGGATGTAACTTCGAGAATTATTTGCCACGTTCTCTGATGCGTCTGCGCTTTGGGAATGAATGACAATTATAGCTGAAATATCAGTTCTACGAACACCAAAAAAATCTTAGGACGCGTTCGGATATTTCATGAGATATTTAGGTAAAAGTAAATTTTTTATGTTATCATCAAAGTCACCCCATCGTTCTAAAGTAAGCCCATTTTACGGTACATAATTGAAGTACACTCCACGAGTGATTTTGTCAATTTAGGAGTGTTTTAGGCCAATTGTCTGTATGTCCGAGGTGTCATAATGACAAAGAATAATTCCCAATTGTTAAATTGTCCAATAAAGTTAATATTATGTCCAGGTTGTAAAAAACAACAAATTAATATTCAAAATCTTATTTTTTTTATTTTTATTTTATTTATTTATTTATGTACACACAGTATATACAATATAGTGAAATTGGAAACATTATAATACATGTAAACAATGGCGCCACTTATCTCTAAAGAGATCTCTTCCAGTGGGCCTAGGAATGGAGAAGTGAGTTCAATCAGATGCTTAAGTTAATAAACTTACATACACTATAGCTACATAAATACACAAATACATACATATTAACTTATCATAAACATACACACATTAACATACAAATAGTTAGGGTGCAAAGGGGCCCTTATGGGTGCAAAGGGGCCCTTCTTACATCTATCGGGCCCCAGCGACCTCACCTGCTAGTGGCGCACCTGCTGATTAACGGACGAGGTTCGTATATTACGGTACCCATGTGGTGGCTTCGGCCCCTACGTGGATACCAGGTGGTACAACAGTGTTGGTCCGGGGGGGTACCACCGCGCAGCTGTGCTAAAGCCCCCCAAGTAACCCCAGCCCAGGTTGGGTTGCGTTAGGGGATCAGCAGCTGCACTGCCGGGCCCAGGGCGATGTATGGTGCGGCAGGCAGGGGTCCAGTGGGGGCGAAGCGGAGTCTAGTGTGGGTGGTGTGGGTCGATTCGCCGGCCAGGGAGACCCTTAGCAACGGCGTTGCCGCGGCCGCCCGCAACATAGTCATGGGGCCCGCCTGGGACCAACCACCACAGGAGGCTGCCCCACATGTTGCGCATAATCCTGATGTGAGGTCGCCGCTCCGGGTGGTAACCGGTGTGGGGTAGCGGCGGCCTTGCATCAGGGGGGTTTGGGAGCCCTTCCGTCCGACGGGTCGGCTCCGACCTAGCCACACGGTTCTAGACAGTGCAACAAAGTTATAAACGGTACACAGCGGCCTCTAGAAACCCCACAAAGTCGATTCCTTTTGAGGTGGAGTTCGCGAATATCCGCGGACTCCATGCGAACCTCGATACCGTCCACCATCACCTAGAGACGGCACGGCCTTCTGTGATGTTCCTTACGGAGACACAGATACGCCGCCCTGACGACACGTCTTACCTCAGTTACCCGGGTTATGTCATTGAGGAACAATTCCGCGACAAAGCCGGAGTGTGCGTGTTCGTTAGGGCGGATGTCTGCTGCCGCCGGTTGCGCTGTCTAGAGAACCCCTCCTACTCCGTCCTTTGGCTGCACGTGGATCATGGCTCAATGAGCCAGATCTACGTGTGCGTCTACCGCTACCACACAGGGGACACAGGGACAACAAGGCTTTTCGAATACCTCAGCGAAATGGCTGACGATGCGCAGGTGCGGTTCCCGAACGCTGACCTGGTTTTCCTGGGGGACTTTAACGGTCATCACGTTGAGTGGCTGGGGTCCCTTAGGACCGATCATGCGGGACGATCCGCCCATGCATTCGCTCTCTCCCACGGGCTGACCCAGATGGTACAGGGGATCACCCGGATACCTGACAGGTCAGACCACACGCCCGCCTTGCTGGATCTACTGCTGACGAGTCGCCCAGCCGAGTACAGTGTGTCGGTACGCGCCCCACTGGGCACTTCCACACAGACTGGGACGGTCTCCGCGATTACTTTGCGTCCGTCCCGTGGAGCCAACGCTGCTTTGTAGGGAAGGCGCCTTCGGATAGCGCTGCTGCCGTTGCTGGCGAGATCAGTCTAGGGATAGAATATTATATCCCATACACTGATGTCGCCAGCATCCGCAAAGCTCGCCCCTGGTTCGGGCGTGAATGTACCGAGGCTGTCGAGAAAAAACAGTCGGCGTATCGCGCCTGGGTCAGGGCTCGGGCGGCACGTGACCCGAATGTGAACCGCCTCAAAGCAGCGTACAATAGGGCCACTAGGTTCAGCAAGAGGGCCTTCAAGAGAGCGGATGCCCAGCGCGTCGCGCGGCTTGTTCAGGAGCTCACATCCCACCCCACGGGCAGCCGTGGATACTGGCAACTGGCCAAAGCCGTACAGTCAAATTTTTGCCAACCCTCGCTGCCACCACTGCGTTTTCCTGATGGATCACTGGCTCACAAAGCCCAAGAGAAGGCGGACATGCTCGCAGATCTCTTTGCGCCTAATTCCCGCGTCGATGACCGTGGCCTGCAGCCCCCCGCCATCGCCAACTGTGGCCACACTATGCCTGATATTGTTATCAGGCAATGTGATGTACGGGCAGTGCTGCGGTCGCTCGACACGCGGAAAGCCAGTGGCCCTGACGGCATTCCGGCGGTGGTGTTACGAAAATGTGCTGCTGAGTTGTCTCCAGTACTAACGCGTCTGTACCACCTGTCATACTCTACAGGGCTCGTGTCGGAGGTCTGGAAAGAGGCGAACGTACAACCGATCCCCAAGAAAGGGGATCGCTCCGATCCAGGCAACTATCGACCCATAGCTGTCACTTCAGTCATTTGCAAGGTGCTTGAGCTCCTTATCAATAAGCAGCTCATGCGATACCTGGAGGATCACTCGCTAATCAATGATCGGCAATATGGCTTCAAGCCAAAACTATCAACGGGTGACCTCCTGGCATTCGTCACGCATCTATGGGGTGAGGCTATGGAAAAGTACGGTGAGTCCTTGGCTATTAGTCTGGACATCGCCAAAGCTTTCGATAGGGTCTGGCATGCTTCGCTCCTTTCCAAGCTTCCGGCATATGGTCTAACTCCTCAACTGTGCAGCTGGATTGCCAGCTTTTTAAACGAGCGCCGAGTGCGGGTCCTCTGCGATGGCCAGGCTTCTCGCTTCTTGCAAGTGAATGCCGGGGTACCGCAGGGGTCCGTACTATCACCAACTCTCTTTCTTCTGCATATCAATGATATGCTATCCCTCGGGAACATTAATTGCTATGCAGATGACAGCACACTGCACGTGAGTTACTCGGTTCGTCCGACGGCGGGGCGATCTGAGATTGAGGAGGAGAGACGACGACTCGTGGCTGATCTCGACCGTAACCTCGACAGTATCTCCCAATGGGGTGCCGAGAACTTGGTCGAGTTCAATGCCCGCAAAACACAGGCGTGTGCATTTACAGCGAAAAAATCCCCTTTCCTTCCCCTACCCACTCTTCAGAATGCAACATTACCAATGAAGGATAATCTAGACATCCTTGGCATAGACGTACGTCGAGAGCTCAATAACACTAAATACATTGAGAGATGTATTGGGCTAGCTTCGCGGAAACTAGGAATACTGAACAAGGTAAAGCGATTCTTTACACCGCACCAGAGGTGTCTGCTGTACAAAACGCAGATTAGACCCTGCGTCAAATACTGCTCTCACCTCTGGGACGGCTCCGCGAAGTATTTGCTGGACGCACTCGACGTTATGCAGCGACGCGCTGTTCGCATTATAGATTGTCCGGAGGTAACGGAAAGCCTTGAGCCGCTAGCCCAGCGCCGAACAATTGCTTCCTTGGCCGCGTTCTACCGTATTTACCACGGTGAGTGTTCTGAAGAGCTCTTCAATCTGATCCCACCCTCTCCCTTCCGATCCTGAAAAACGCGTGCCGGGCAGAGATGTCACTCTCGTACCGTGGAAACCGTCTTCGCGAGAACTCAGTTGAGGCGATAGGAGAGGTGAGGCCGGCACGATTCATCTGATGCGCGCAGCAGAGTGAACCGCTCCCGCAAATAGGAAGGATATGAGGGATTGTGTAGGCCATTGAAGAGGAGACATAATAACCGAGTATTCCTACGAAGGCGGATTGGGAGCCACTTGAGTTCCTTGCGAAATTTTGAGACGTGACCATACTTAGGTAAGTTAAAAATAAATCGAATACCTAAATTTTGCAACCGCTCAAGTTTGTTTAAAAGCTCCTCAGTAGCATCCAGGCAGCAAGCATCCGCATAGTCTAAAATGGGCAGAATAAGCGTTTGGGCCAGCGTAATTTTGGTGTCCAGAGGCAAGAAACTCTGAAGACATTTTAAAGTGTGAAAAGTAAAGTGAATCTTTTTACTGACCTCATTAATATGACCAACCCAAGACAAATTGCCGTAAAAGAGAACTCCCAAGTTCTTAGCAGTATCGGAGTACTTGATTGGAATGTCGTCCAGTAATATAGCAGGCAGAGATGAGTAATATCCTCCTGAGGCCCAAAGGCCTTTTCCGAGAACATATTAAAAAACTCACTAACGCCCAGCCTAAATTTGTGTTTTGTAGTCCTAGTAACCCAGTAGCCTCATACGAGGACATAATACGAATCTTAAGATATTTAAATTTTGGCGCCAGATAGCAATTGTGGCTACTGTTTTCTGATTGGAGGATAGTTTTCCGACATTTTTGTTTAGTATTTGAGCTTAACCAATAACAGCTCAGTTTTCAGGCGATGTCAAAAGATCAAACATGGAGCGCACGCGTCGTGTCGGTAAGTTATACTTCTTTATATTTCTACAATCTATGGTTATTATGATAAAAAATACGTTCAAATAACACTTAAAATAGTAAATTAATGATACACACATATATTTTTGTTACTAAACGCTTTTAATATACTTTTTATTTCCTTGCAATAATTATGTTCTTGTATGAGAACATTGCGCCGCTAGTCTATAAGTGGGCCGTTATTTTATGTCCTTGTGGGAGAACCTTGGGCGTTAATTCACTTTATATTTTTTAGGCTTGCAGGATGATATTATAGAAGATTTATTAGCAGAGTCAGAATTTGAAGACTTTCTGCCCTCGGATGAAGATACCGGTGATCCACCTTTCAACGTACTAGTAGAAAATTTACCTTCCTCTTCAAGTGATGAAGGTACTGACAATGAGGATAGTCGAGTGAGTACAATAATTACTAGTCAGCATGTACGTGGCAGCAGCAATAGACGTCCCAGACGCGGAAGAGGTGGCCGTAACTCCAGAATACGGGGTTTAAGCCGCCAAGATAGCAGCGCAGCACACGGAATATTTTAGTTCGATCTACAAGTGGCTCGACGGATGACTGGACAGATGACAATAATTTCCCCTTTCCCCGGGGGAAATTATTGTCAAATACCTTATCACTAAAACAGCTAACTTTAATAAAATCGATTATTTTCATCAATATCGCTTTATGCTTTATGATTTTCACTCAAATGACAGTGGTTAATGAGAAATTTATACTTTTATATTACACCAAATTAGTGTGTGCTCATGTCGGTTAATTACCATTGTTCCTAAGTTGATATCTTTAGTTCTTACTCTTTATTAAGTAAGTAAGTAAGTATTTCAATATCTTTTGATCTCAGCTATGTGATAATATAATTAGAAGTTATTCTTTTCGTTGAGTTTTCTGTTAATTTTTATAAGGAGATTTAGTAGGTACTTATTTTCTTTAAGGGCCCAGGCCGCGCACGGATAAAGTCGATTTTGAGCGACAGCAGCGCTATTGTTGCCCGAATCATCCGATGGGCGGGTGAATGACCCAGAGAGCGCGATTTTGAAAATGTTTTGCGACAAACGTTCCACGTTGAGTTATTGTTATTGAAGTTGAATATTTACAGCATAACAAAAATGTTGAATTATTGGAAATAAACGACTGCCTATTTGTAAAATATTCCAAGAGTAGTTTTCGTTATAAAATGATCCTAATTACTAGATAAATAAATAAGAGTAGTTTGAGACACAATTTTTATGATTTTCTATTTATAATAAACAATCAAGAGCAGGTCCGGACTGACCTTTTTGTATTCTACTTACCTAAAATTCCAACTACGAGTACCTATGTATTTATTTGTAATTTTACTACCAAAGTTTATTCTTATTTCGTAAAATTTTCATTCAATAAAATAATTGCAAATTCAGTAGGAAGTACGGTCGAAATAACATCACGCCTTTCCTCGCTAGTGTTTATATCTACGCAAGGAAATGTGCCTATTGCGTAAACTCAAATACTTTTTGCTTACGATCACCTCGCAATCTAAAAAATCTTCTAGGGTTGTACAAAAAATTGTCAATAAATGAAACACAAGTATAAAAATGGTTCATATAATTAAAAGTAAACAAAATATGAGTCGCCACCTAAAAAGCGTGCTAGGGTTGTACAAAAATTAGTTATAAACAAACATGAAATTTATAAATTATTCATATACTTAATTAAACGAAAGTAAACAATAACAAAATATGAGTTTAAGAGTTTCTAATGTTTTTTTCATTTTAATGATTACTGATCAAATTCTGATTTCTACTAATTTGATGATAAAATCAATTGCTATTGCAAAACCTATCAGAATGAAAATGTTACCAGCTGCCCGATTCACGTAATAAAAACCGTAGCGTAGTGACTTAAAAATGTCACTTCGCACACTTTTTAACCGACTTCAAAAAAGAAGAAGATTCTCAATTCGCTGTATTTTTTGAACCGATTTTGATGATTTTTTTTTTTATTTGAAAGCTGGTGATCCCGTGTGGTCACATTTTAATTTCATTAGGATCGGACACTGGGTTTACACCAGGTAACTCTTCAAAATCGTATAGGAATTGTATAGAAATTGAGCTATTGGAAGATTTATGACAATCCAAGACTAGATAAGTAAGTGCGTTAAAAACAGAAAACCAAAAGGCGATTTCTAAGTTTCTAAGTTAAAACGACTTTTGAACTGGCGTGTTTACGTGAATCGACCGGCTGGGTAGTTAAGTAACCTCAGTCTCTTTCAAAATCATTAGACGTTCTTCTCTTTCAAAACACGTAAAGCTCATTCTTTCCTCTCTTTCATAGCCTCTATGACATTGGGCGGGTCACGAATAGGCATGCTTCGTGACTGCCGAGGATCAACTAATTCTGGAAGGAGGCAATCGTAATAAAATCTAACTAATTTCATCTCCATTTTCTCCTTCCAAAATTTGTCGTCCTTTTCTATAATATAAACTTTCATAGGTACAGTAGCACCAAACCAGATGCCAAGCATGCAAACGTTTCTTTTAGTTATATGTAGCTGTCCCTGAATTTGGAAATACCAGTAATGATTTTTATTTATGACATAACCCTTGGAAGCCTTGTCCTTAACCCAAAAGGTATGTTTGGCCATTGCTTCATCAAGAGTCATGCCAGCTAAAGAATGTGGGCACTTAATTTCAATTAAACCGTTTGCATAAATGCCATCTGGTGTAGTACCAAGAAATTCATATTGATCGTCGACGAACAAACCGCAACCTTGTATACTAATATTCTCTTGAATTTCTAACTGTCTAATTGCAGTTTCTTCGTTTTCGATACCGTACCGTACAGCAGGCAAACTGGAGATATTACTACCATAAACGATTTTACAAACAAGAGCAGCACAACTTGTGCTCTCTCGTTTTTTACAAACTTCCCCGAACGATGATGAGGTTAGTAATTTTCTCCTTGTACTCATCCACTCAGCACTACTTCTTTGCTAATGGGTTGACCTTTCAAGCTCCTCTCTTTCAGCACAAGACAACTTTTTAACAATTCTGGACTCAGATCAGGTTTTTCGCAGTTTGGTCCATAGTGAGCGTCTTTCGATACAGCGCTGTGGCTTTTTTTCAATCTTAATTTAGGTTTAGCAATTAAACGGTTTCTACGATTACTATTTTCCACTTTCGCGATCAAAGGATTAGGACTAGATTTAAATATGACTTCATGAGTTTTACTATGAATCGATCCCGTATTAAAAGACACAACAGCAGCTGCGCATCGGCCCGCATAAGAACCACGGGAAGAATAATTTACACGCTTACCCCCAACTAATTTGGCAATTACTCCGTTAAAACTTTCAACTATATTACTTGTGCAATTATGAATTAAACTTCTAGAATGATATGACAGTCTTTTACTTAAAATTTCTACCGCGTCCATTAATCCGCATCCAACAATTGCTGGAAGTAACCCAACAGGTTCTATTCGACGAGTGTCAGGTCTACAAAAATACTCCTTGCAATGTTGGTGATTACCAAATACGTGTTGTGGACCATTTAGAATATCTTCACTAAGATTTTTTATTTTTTCTTCGAGTGACTGATTTTGATCCCCCCAATATTTAATCGCGCATTTTACACCCGTTCTTAAACGCAAATACCTTTCTTTTAGGAATTTCCGCAACTCGCAAGGATACTTAGTGTCTTTCGACAATTTCTCCAAGCTATTGCAGTAGTTTCGTAAAAGATGATTTTTGCATTCAATTTTCTCTACTATTAAATTATCGTACGGACGCGAATCTAATATTTTTTTATAAGTACTGGAATCGCCGTCTGCTACAAATTTATTATAAATTACACCGTGATCAACAAAGGAACGTTTAAACCCCTCAACTATTATGGTCGATTCTATCCCGGTAGATGATCCTGAATAATTCTTGAAACAATGCTGTTCCGGGGGCTGACTGTTGTTCTTTGCGGCTCGTGCACAGACTACGCAGTATTTATTTTTAACTCCAAAAAACAATACTTTATTAGTTTTAATGCCAATTATCGCAGCTGCGCCGGATAAGGCGGAAAAATTCTTACCGTAAGATCTCTTGCTCCAACAACCGTTAACAGCAACAGATATTAATGGTGTACCATTTTTATCAACACTACCTATAGACACTGCGTACTCCGCTTCTTCCTTGACAGCTTCTGCCATGGAATGTGCTGCTGTCTTTTCCCACCAATCGCAAACCGTATTATTAATTTCATTGTACAATGAAGGTGACATAATTGGTAGGGCTACTGCGGCACTTAATGTTTTTAACTGAGAGTAGCTCCCACCAGATGATATGATACCAGACACAATTTGATGATTCACTTCCATGCTATCTTCTTTCTTTTCAACCAAACACACAGTAAATTTCATATTACACATACTACATTTTATGATGAGTTTTGAGTCCAGACCAACTTTTACTTCACCTATTATACTGAGGTAACTTAACTTACAATCCATTGGACCGTGGTCCCCTATGGCCTGAAGAGCTTTAAAAAAAAAAGAAATATCCACTACTCTACGCCCAACTTCCACTTCATCCACCTTTCCCTCTTGACGGTTGTCAATAACTAGTTCCTGTAAAGAAAGATAATGGCTTGATTTTTATTATAAAAAATAATTCAAAAGGTATGGGCCAAATTTCTTCAAACATAGCTAAGAACTCCCTTAGAATACATCTTTGAAACACAGAACACTAGATCAAAATCTTAAACGTTTTTATCAGTCTTCGTCAATTATGAAAGTGAATAAATAAACATAATAAAAAACTGGTTGCTTGTAAAGTCGGTTTAGGACGATAATTTTATCGGATAACGTCATAATATTATTCTCCATCGCTTGTACTGCGCTCTCGCTTGACCCTAGCGTGACATAATGTGACACTTTTTTGTGCGTGTTGCCGGTGTTCATCGATTTATAAGACGTTATCACGTCATAAATTTAATAAATCCGACTATATGCATAAAAACTCAAAAGGTAAAAAGAAAACAAGTCTACGGTCTTGAATTATGTTACATAAAAATAAATAAGAACACTATTGTAATAAATCGAATTCAACAGTTGAGACCCATTGAAATCCTCACAGGCTCGAAGATATTCCTGACTAGCTAAATATTTCTTTAGAAATAGGCCCCGACTGCTAAATACGCTATATTACAATGGTGTTGTTATTTATTTTTATTACACATTTTCAGTTTTTAATCTGTCGGGTTTTAACATTTTTATTGTTTATTTATTTATATTCATAACTGACGAAGACAAATATAAAAGTGCAAAAGAATTCATACAATATTATGTTCGTGATGAACAGAAATTATAAATTTCCTTTACGCTATACGTATTGGTTTTTTATGGCGTCACTTATTCTATGTCACTCGGGCTTAGAAGACAATTCTAATGATACTAAAAACATTAAAATCGGTTCAATAATTTTGAACTTATCGTGCCACAAAGATATATTACTTAGTATACATACATACATACGTACACCAGTCGCGTAAAAGATAATATTTTACAAAAAAAATTCTTGATTTTGGTAAAATACGAGATTTGAACGTGAATTTTCTTTTGAGAAAGTAATTGAGAAGTATGTGTTTGTCTCACAATGAAAATAATAAATATTGCAAAAAAAAACTGTAGGTACTGAGATTTTGTCTTCGCCCATCACTAGCTATTTGTTTATTTATGTAACAAGTCTACAAGAATTACGTATAACAACTTACCTCTATACAGCGCGTAGCAGTGTTGCTCGGAGTCTCGGCCTGAAGGTTTTCTTCATTTTCAGTACTGGAAATATTATTCATCAATATCCACTTTTTATTTATTTTGTAATTTTTGTACAACCCTACGCCAGGCACGGCGCGCGCGCGCCCGTGCAATTTCTGATAGGAAACATACCTACTTCCACATATTTAGACATGATGAACATGAAAACTAATAATACTGTAACTAATAATAGTGTAAGCAAACTCATTGCTTTGAAATACATAAATATATGAAAACTAATACTATATTATGTAATAAAATTTATTATTATGAAAATTGTTCCTATAGAAATTGACTTTATTACTTATATAGATATTGAAATTACGTAATTATTACCTACTGGACATTGTAATTTTTCTTCTTAGACTGACATACCTAATTGTGTACCTATCTAATTACATGTCAAATCAATATTTACATGCTGTTGTAGGTATATGTCTGAATCAGGCGATCTAAATCATTGTACCTATTTGCTTTGTAATGTACCTACCCTGTTCAAAATGCAAATAGATTATATTATTATTACTACTAAGACATGATAAGCATACACACAAATAAAAGTAATAAAACTAGGATTTTTACTTGACACTAACACAAATCTAGTAAATTTTTTCTAGGTATTTAGGACAAGACGTAGTCAAGTAGGCAGGTAAATAAATAAGTAGGGAGGAACTTACATTTTATTCCGAGATCTTTTGGCTTTCACGTTTTTATAATGCGTACTAAATTTTCTTTTCGCTGGCATGGCACTCAGCAAATTATCCTGCGAAAAGAGACCCTCGATTACCAATTACGTTTATGATACCTATTGCCTTTATCATGTTGAAAAATCTATGTATGTCGTGCAGAGAACTATATACCCCGCCAGTTCATATCTCGAGAAAATAAGGTGGGCAGGGCTTTGATTGTTTCAAGCCTGAATTGATACCTACTTTACAAGGTTCATAAAATGACCTACGCAACAAAGTAAATAATTTTGTATTTCTTACGATTTATATCTAGTTCCATCATGGTTTTCTTTCAGACTTTCATTATATCGGTACTTTCTATTTACTGAAAGTAAATTAGTTATAAAAATATTGTACTTACAGTTTTTCACAAAAAACACAAATTCACAACACGTAATTTTGCTGTAGCATCCGACACGCGTGGAGTCACTTTGAAATTCTATGGCGCACTGGCGATTAGTTGCGACGATCGTTCTATCGGGACGCGTTTGAATTTGCATACATTTTTCTATGGAGAATTTACGTAAAACATATCTAGATTTTAGGGCTTTAAAAGGGGAAGTCTTTGTTTGTAAAGGTACAAAAAAAAGTACATGGTTATATTTATTGGCTTTTTCAGTGTTCAAAAAGTGTTTCTTTTTATCAATTTGTGTTGATTTATTGGGTTAAATCTGAAAAATACGAAGGCAGGTTTTCGAATTTTTTCTCAATTTTGTGCGTTTGTTGACGTTTATTATATAACAACTACAGGGTTTTAAGAGTTAAAATTAGCACTAACATCATTTTTGGTCTTTCATTTTAATATATACAAATTATCGTTGTTATTAATCATATGTAAATAGGTTAAATATGAAAAATCGTAACACTCTTTTCGGTGATTTTCACGATCTGGGCCCTTAATGTAAGAGGTTTTTTGTTATTTTTATATGGATATTTAAACTAAATTAAAAACTATGTTGACGACTGATTCAGTTCCTTCCTGATTAAAAATAAAGATTAATATTTTACTAAAATAATTAAAAAATATAATAAAATAATACTACTGTTTTATTCGTTTAGCAGCCCAATGTCATTCTGGGAGAACATAAACATTATACCTACTATTAGCGTTGTGACCCAATGTCCTTTCACAAGAACAAAATAATTTCTATATTTCGTAGTCAATATTTATTCCTTACTAATACTAGAAAAAAATATAGCAGTCCTAAAATTACTGTAACATACTTTTTAAGACATTTTTTTGTCTGGGCTTTAACGCACATTGCATATTATGTTCTTGTGCAAGGACACTGGATTGTAAAGACTACCAAGGCAAAATTAGCTTGGGCATCAGGAGGATAAAGCAGGCAGAGATGAAGATGCTGTATAGCTCTAAGTTGTCTCGACTCTACAATGCGTCTGGTTTTGGAGTTAGACATTTATGTAGTTTACCGACGCTATTCTATCATTCGATTCGATGAGGCGATGCCAAGGACGGTTACACGTCAAAAAATAAAGATATAACTGTATGGTTTCATAGGCTGTGTAGAGTCCACCACGAGGTCAAGTTCAAGTTAGCCTGGTAATATATATATATAATATATATATATAATATATGTATATATATAATATAGGTTAGGCAATTAAATATTTAAAACTTATACTATTTATACTGTCGTTTGACGGCACTTGGTGGAATCTGCTACACATATTAACACATATACTTTTCCACTGTTATAATTTTACTTTCACTGACCGGGTTCACCTCACGGCATCATCAGAGATTTATACAAAATATATTTTAAATTCACATAAACACACACACTGACATCAAAACACTAATACTAGTGTTTTGATGTCAGTATGAATATGTAGTACGAATGGTTGCTAAATAATTTATTTACAATAATAATTACAATATATAAAATAAACATAATTCTAGAGTAAAAATATTAACATTACAAAATATCGTTTAAAAAATCCTCAGCGTCATTGCCGACTGGGAAGGTTCCCAGAATGCTGGCTGTGTTGCCACGTTGGATGGCGATACTTATTCTTTGGGCCAGAAAATAGCCAGCCTTCTGGTCCTGAGAAACATCGATTAGGCGTTTAGCAATGTCTCTATAAAGGCGGCGAGCACTCGGACCGCATGAACTCAGTGTCTCAACCCCAAACGTCTGTGACTATACGAATACCTAGCCCACCCAAGCGAACTGGAAGAGATGCTTGGACCCAGGCCCGGTCATTAATATTTACATTTAAAATTTTACACAAAGAATTTTGTATTAAGTTGTCTAGTCTGCCCAAAATTTCTACATTTTTCCAAAATTGTCCTGAACGGAGGGCATGTGTAAATTTGGGTACGAAAAGACAAAAACGAAGAATAGTGAAAGCTGAATGAATACTGATATTACATAGACTATCAATAACTAAATTTCCTCGATAAAAGTGGAAAAGCCATTTTCTAAAATCGGGGACCCTAGGAGGCGTAAAGAAGTTTTGTCCAAAACTTTTATGTTGGGGGCCAAACAGTTGAATTTGGAGATTCTTGTTAATTTATCTGTGTTTTCTGATATAAAAATCTCACATTTATTCGGGTTCAGTTCTAAGCCAATTGACTGAAACTCGTTCTTTATAAGGGCTAAATCTTTAATTTTTATGTGAATTTAAAATATACCTATATGTGTATAAATGTATATGTGTTTTTGTGCAATATTTAAAACTTATGCCATGAGACTTGCCAGATCCCGCACATACAATGTGCAAACAGTTTTGATAAAATTGTAAGAATAGTTTAGTATAATAACATAGTATGAAACAAAGTCGATCCGTTCCCTAAGTATGCTTAGATCTTGAAAACAACGCAACGGATTTTGAGGTTTTTACCAATGGATAGACTGGTTCTTCAGGAAGATTTTTGTGTATATAATTTGTCAAGCGGGCGAAGTCACGGGCGTCAATTAACTATAGAGTCTAGACAAGAAAAAATACCGAAGAAGCCCTTTTTTTTTTTTTTTTTTTTTTTTTTTTTTAATTCCGCGGCCTGAGGCCGCGGCCGCTCTAACGTCCGTTGCCGGGCGTCTCTGGTTACTAGAAGAGGGTATGTCCAGTGGCGCCCGGCGGACTTTGACCACCTCTGTGGTCTCTTCGGGTGTTGGGTCGGGACGAGAATCCCGCGTCGTTGGGGGAAGGGTTTTATCCCGCGTCAGTGAGTGAATCTGGTTGCGTGCTATGGGGCAAAGGCCCTGCAGCACGCAACCCTTCTAGCCTGCTTCTGTAAGGACGGCGGATGGCGATCCCGCCGTCCTCAGGCCCCGATCATGGAGGTCGATAGTCTTGGGCGTAGTCGCGGAGTCTGGGGCGCCCTGGCCGCCGACTACGGAACTCGGCGGGGAGGGTACGCTCCCTCTGCCTCCCGGCCGCCTCCTTCGCGAGCATGACTTGCTCGCAGAAGGACACGGCCGCGTTCCACCTACTCCGGCTGGAGACCATGGCTTGTAGCATGGTCTCCAGCGAGAGGGTATCCACGCCCAGACCCACTACGAGGTCCCGGCGCTGGCTCGCCCACGCTGAGCACTCCACCAACGTGTGGAGTGCGGTGTCGTCCTCGGAAACCTCGCAGTGTTGACACCGGGGTGTGACCTCACGATGCATGCGAAACAGATAGCTACCGAAGCATCCATGCCCGGCAACGATCTGCGTCGCACGATACGTGAGGTCACCATGCTGCCTCTGCAGCCAATCGTCCATGATCGGTCTCACCGCCGCGATGATGGTGGTACCCCACTTGGGTTGCTCAAGTCGCACCCTCCATGACTCCATGAGATCCTGGCGGAGTTGGGACCGCTGGTCCTCGATTTCTCGAGACGCAGGCCTGTGGTCCCGCTCCAGCGCCTCCTTGCGCCATTGGAACAATGACGCAAGGGCTCTCGCTTCCAGGTCCCATGGAGGGGTCCCGGCTAGGAGACATGCAGCCTCTCCGGAGATCGTGCGGTACCCCCGTATGGTTCTGACGGCCAAGGTTCGAAGTGGTCTGTTTAACAGAGTCACGTTCCCCTTGACCGCCAACCTATCCGCCCATACGGGAGCCCCGTATAGGGCCATACTCCGCACGATCCCCAGGTACAGTCTCCTGCAGGGAGCGTTGGGTCCCTTTAGGTTGGGCATCAGTCGCGAAAGCGCGGCCGATGCCTGCGTCACCTTGGGGACCAAACTTCGGAAATGTGGTCCGAAGTTCCATCGGCTATCAAGTACGATCCCTAGGTACTTCATCGAGGGCTTGATGCCGATGCTAACGCCCCCCACATTTATGCTGGAACCTTCGGGTGGACCGTTCCGAGGTCTGTGAAAACACAGAACCTCGGACTTGTGCAAGGCCACCTCCAGTCCCAGCTGCCGTATCCGACCCACGACTCGAGCAACACCCGTCGTGACCTTGAGTGCTGCCTCCTGGTACGTTGCACCCCGCGCAGTGACGAGGGTATCGTCGGCGTAGCACGTTACGCCGACGCCCCTAGGCAACGCACCCCGCAGCACCCAGTCGTAGCCGATGTTCCACAGAAGCGGCCCCAGGACCGACCCCTGTGGAACACCGCACGACACATCTCGCCGAGCTGGCCCGAGCCAGCTGGGGAAAGCTATGGCCCTCTCCGAGAGATAGGCCCCGACAATACGACGGAGGTAGAGAGGCGTTTCGTGATACACGAGCGCCTCCCTAACGCAGCTCCATGGCAAGGTGTTGAACGCGTTGGCGATGTCAAGAGACACCGCCACCACCACCTTGCCCTGCGAGACTGCTTCCTCCGTCAGGCTCTTCACGCGCATGATCGCGCTCACGGTGGAGCGTCCCCGACGGAAACCGAACTGGTTATCCGCCAGGTCTGGCCCCACACTCGTGAGATGCTCGACGAGGCGTTCCGCGATAATTCGCTCAAAGAGCTTACATACCTCGTCGAGCAACACGATCGGCCGGTATCCGGACGGTGCGTCCACCGGCCGCCCCGCCTTACGGATCAGGACCAGTTTCCCCGTCCTCCACACCTTGGGAAACTGGCCCCTTTCGAGGCATGCGCTAAAGAGCCCCATCAGTCGAGGCCCGAGTTCTTCGAGGGCCAGGACCCATGCACGGCCAGGAATGCCGTCGGGTCCGGGGGCAGTGATTTTCCGGCGTTTAAGCCGGAGTACTGCCGCACCTAGCTCCCCCACGCTGACTTCGGGTACGTCGTCTTCGCTGGTGCTATCCGCGTCGGGCAGAGACGGAGCCATGCGCGGAGGGACGTGCTCCTCCGCGCTCGTCGGAAACAGGGAGCCCATGACCCGCTCCAGCTGCTGCGGCTGGAGACTCTGGGTCAGTGGGGGCGCCCTAGGTCGGAGTTTCTCCCTGACCTGTAGGTACGGGCGCCCCCATGGGTTCTGCTGCAGGGTCTCCAGGAGCTCCTCGCGGGCCGCCGTCTTGGCTCGCTTTATCGTCTCCTGGAGATTACCTTTAGCCTCCCTGTATGCCTGATAAAGCTCCGCCTCTCGGGCTGCCGCGTCGTCTGGGCGGCGATGCCTCCGGCGAAATCTGGTGTACCGGCGGCGGGCGGAGATGCATGCTGCGCGCAGCTCTGCAATCTCCGGCGACCACCAGTACACCTGCTTCCTGGCCGGTCTGGGTGTAACCCTAGGCATCGCCGCATCACAGATTTGCGACATGGCTCTCCTGAACCACTCCGCCTCGGCATCCACATCGGCAGGCCGGTCCGGTGCCGGAATCCAGGCCTGCACGATGGATGCCTCCAGGAGAGCTTCCCGATCAAGATGGTGAAGTGCCCAACGCGGATCCGGGGGATTTGCTACCGGCTGTGGGAGGTCAGGTGAGGGGACGACATCGAACCGGATGTACCGATGGTCCGAGTGCGTCTCCTCACCCTCCTCCACGCGCCAGCCTGTAATACGGCGGGCGAGGTCAGGGGATGCGAACGTTACGTCTACGATCGATTCCCCCCCTCGCCGCCAAAAGGTGACGACATTCCCCCGGTTGAGGACCTCCAGACCACGTGTTCTGGTCCAGTCCTCAAGAAGCCTCCCCCTGTCCCTGGTTTCCCGGGAGCCCCACGCCTCACTCCAGGCGTTGAAGTCTCCCAGGAGCAGGACAGGGCGAGGGCGGCACGCAGCGAAGACGACGTCGAGCTCAGTGAGCCATAGCTCAAACTGAGACTCGTCAATGTTCGGCGAGATGTAGGCCGACACCACCGCAAACCCTTCAAATTCCGCCGCAACACACCCCCGGCCGCTTGCAATCAATGCAAGGCGCGAGGTGTCCACGGCGGAACCCCCAAAAATGCAACAGGCCGAGCCGTCCTGGTCCACCGGACTTCCCGGGTGGACATAATACGGCTCGGCGACCACGGCCAAGTTAATGGACCACTGCGCGATGCTCTGGTACAGAAGATCCTGAGCAGCGCGGCAGTGGTTCAAGTTCACCTGCAGGATGCGGACATGGGCGCACATTAATGTACGTCCATGTCAGCATCCCGCTGCGAACCTGGCCGCGCAGAAGCGGCTCCCCCGCTGCCTACAGCGGACGGACGAGGTTTAGGCCTCGAGGCGGCGCAGGTACGGCTGCCGACCCGATGGTCCGCCGTTTTGCCCTCCGCCTCGCATCTATAACAGCGAGGCGGGGCCTCACAGCCATTGGCCTTATGACCGGGCCGGCTGCAGCGGAAGCACCGATCGCCCACGGTGTCTTCCGCTGTGCACTGCACTCCGACGTGCCCCACCACCATGCACCGGAAACACCTGGTTTCCCGGGCACGAAGGAGGTGCACCTGCGCCTTTAGGAAGCCCCCTACAAGGAGGCTTCGTCCGTCCGCCAATTTAAGTGCCGCCGCGACGGGGCACTGGACGACTGTCATCCCATGACCGGTGGAGCCGAAGGAGATATCTCCAGCTTTCACCTGGTCATGGGGGCAGCCGCCCGCCTCCACGACGGCGGAGATTACTTCCTCCGTCGTGGCCGCGTCATCCAGACCCGTGATGCGCAATGCGGCGCATTTGGTAGGTCTGGTGACGCGGACGGCTTCTGCGTCCAGCGCGACCCTAAGTTGAGCCGCTAGGGCGTCCGCTTTGGGACCGCTGGAGGCGCCGGAGACCTCGAGGAGGCGAGCACCGGTGCGGGTGTTTTTACACCGGAGCCCCCCCTGAATATCGAGGGCCGAGAGGTTCACTGAGGCTTTAACCTGCCTCAGGACATCGGCGTACCCCACACCCTTCTCCACACCTGCCGGCGTCACGGTCAGGACGACGGCGGTGGAGCGAGGAGGGCGGGGCCTCTTCGGCGCCTTCGCCGCGGCGGCTCTGGCCGCTTTCTTTTTGGCCCTCTTGCGCTGCTTTTTGGCACCCACTACTTCCCATCCCTCCCGTCTGGAGGGATGTAAGAAGGCAGCAGGAGCAGCAGCGGGAGTGGCCCTGAAGGCAGCGGGGGTGGCACTCCTCTTGCCCTTCCCCTTGCCCTTCCGCAAAATGGCCGCAGCTTCGGCTGGCGTCCGCCTCGCTGGGACAGCGGACGGGGGCAGGGTGGGGCGGCGGCTAGGAGGCCGGCCTCTCGGACGGGGCGCAACGCCGGCGCCAGCAACAGCCGCGTAGGACAACGCGGGCTGCGTCAGCGCAGGGCGGTACGCCCGGTCCTCAAGGACGCCAAGGCGCCTCTCGATCGCCGCCATGAGCTCTGTAAGAGTAGGCGGCACAGGCTGTGGCGGCGATACGGGCGCCGCATTGGGCGCGGTCCTGGGTGCCGTCCTTGATGGCCCAGCCTTCGGGGAAGGCGGCGTGGGTTGCTCCGTCTGGGTCCCGGTAGGCCCCTTGACCAGCTTGGTCAGGTTCGCGACCTCCTGTCGCAGGGCCTCCATCTGTAGCCGGGACGCGGCAAGTTCCGCCTCCAGGCTGGCCACCTGGCCCCGTAGCTTCTGCTCCTCTGCGGGGACGCTCCGCGCTAGGAGCTCATCCAGGGAAGACTGGGCGTGTGTCACTGCCGTCTTCACCACCTGCCTCTTACCCTGCAGATTTTTGGTGCCACCCTTCATGGCTTCTGCAATTCGGGTAAGAGCCAGCATGAGCTCCCGCGCGGCTGGCACCTCCTTGTCCCTGCCACTGGGCAGGAACGGCACTGTAGGGGCGGGGGCTTTAAATACCGGCGACTTTCGGTATTTACCGGACGTCGTAATCGCCAGGTACTTCGTCGGAACCCCCTCCTCGGTCTCGCTGGATGCGGTCCCCCCAGAGCAACTGGTGCTCCGGTCACGCGACGACCCCGCCTTCGGGACCACCTTCTCCCGAGTCCTTTTGACTGGGGTCTTCCACAAGGAAGAACCCTCCGTCTCCATGCTGCTGGGAACGACGTCTGTCCCAGCAGCGGTCGACGCGACCTCCGCGTCGGTTTGGGGGGTGGTTTTGAGGCACACCCCCTGGCCTGTCGGGCTTTGTTGACCCCTCCCAAATACCTGATGGGGGTCGCTGTGACTGGTGCCGGGCCTGAGCCCCGCATCAGTCACAGCCGGGTGTTCGTGGAGGGATTCCTCACCTCCAGTTCCCCGTTGGGTAATCTTATTATTCGCACTTTGCAAAGCCATTTTTTATTAGTTTAACGTCCTTCGACGGGCGACACCCTAGGCGTGACAGCTCCCCTGCACGATTCATCCCCTCACCGGGTGTCAGAGCTTGGGATTGGGTTAATTTTTTATAGAGGTGTTCATCCTCGCGGCCCCGAGGGGCCACCGGTCCTGTCAATTCAGGATTACGGCTGGGCCGGGCGGGGGTCTTTACAAGACCGTTCCGCCCGCCCCGTTGGTGATTTTTTAACGAGGTTTTCTTCCTCACGGTTCCGAAGAACCGACTTCCCGCCTGAGGTCAGGCGGGGTTCGGCCGAACGGTGGTCTCTGCGAGACCGTGTCCGACACCGCTGATGAGCTCAGTGATGTCGGACCCGTCGCCCTGGTGGTTTCTCCGCACAGCAGCACTCTGCTCTGCAGAGTGTCGGCGGAGAGACCTGGGCCGCACTAGGCCCC
Source organism: Nudaria mundana (assembly GCA_963556515.1). NCBI lineage: Eukaryota > Metazoa > Arthropoda > Insecta > Lepidoptera > Erebidae > Nudaria > Nudaria mundana. Next base: position 8,098,765 of record OY748291.1, read on the forward strand.
CGTCGTGGTGGGTCTGCGTTCCTCATGCGAGGCGGCAAGACCCCCACCTTGGCCAGAATTAGCCGTAGTAGCTACAACTCTGCGGTACGTTGCCGCAGAGTTGCAGCCACTGCCGTTGCCCGGGGTGCACCACGTGGAGGAACTGACCAAAGCACCCCACCGAAGAAGCCCTGGAATACCCTTACGTACGAAATTCGCTCCCCAAACGAATTTTTAAATAACATTTTTATCTATTACTTTTTTAATAAATTGTGGACATTCTTGGACATACTCACGTACGATGGATTGTTCTTTCTTTTTTTGGAATCAGTTCAAAAAAGGTTTGTTCCGGTTACGTAAGAATAATAATATGACTACAAAGTAGGGATGTACTTAGTTATGTTGTGATATTAATTAATATCTATCAGCTACATGTACCTAATGTTATCGTGACACTCACGGTCAGAAGTAGTGTTATGTTCGTGATTAGATAACGATAATAACGTACGAGAATTTACGAAAATAAAATTAGAATATGTGAACGTTGTCGGGGCCTAAGTCCATTGCCTGGCGCCTAAATAATCTTAAAATTTTGCGAGACAATAGGTTGTTTTTATTGTTAACGGATAAACACAATGTTAATATCAATAGACTCAAATTTTATAAGTGTAGGCACAAAATAATAGCACGGAATAGTACTTTAATTAAAGCACATTCTTTTGTTTATAGAGAACATCATTCGAACGTTAGGGTTGTCCAGTCTCTCGATGAAGTACCTAGGGATCGTACTTGATAGCCGATGGAACTTCAGACCACATTTCCGAAGTTTGGTCCCTAAAGTGACGGGGGCATCAGTCGCGCTTTCGGGACTCATGCCCAACCTAAAGGGACCCAACGCCTCCTGCACGAGACTGTACCTGGGAATCGTGCGGAGTTTGCCCTTATACGGGGCTCCCGTATGGGCGGATAGATTGGCGGTCAGGGTGAACGCGACTCTGTTAAACAGACCATTGCGAACCTTGGCCGTCAAAACCATACGGGTGTACCGCACGATCTCCGGAGAGGCTGCATGTCTCTTAGCCGGGACCCCTCCATGGGACCTGGCAGCGAGAGCCCTTGCGTCATTGTTTCAATGGCACAAGGAGGCGCTGGAGAGGGACCACAGGCCTGTGACTCGAGAAATCGAGGACCAGCGGTCCCAACTCCGCCAGAATCTCATGGAGACTTGGAGGGTGCGACTTGAGCGACCAATGTGGGGAACAACCGTCATCTCCGTGGTGAGACCGATCATGGACGAGTGGCTGCAGAGGCGGCATGGTGACCTCACGTAGCGTGCGACGCAGATCGTTACCGGGCATGGATGCTTCGGTAGCTACGAGTATCTGTTTCGCATCCATCGTGAGGTCACACCTCGATGTCAAAACTGCGAGGTTTCGGACGACGACACCGCACTCTACACTTTGGTGGAGTGCTCAGCGTGGGCGAGTCAGCACCGGGACCTCGTAGTGGGTCTGGGTGTGGATATCCTCTCGCTGGAAACCATGCTCCAAGCCATGGTCTCCAGTGCGAGTAGGTGGAACGCGGCCGTGTCCTTCTGCGAGCAAGTCATGCTCGCGAAGGAGGCAGCTGAGAGGGAGAGGGAGCATACCTTCCCCGCTGAGTTCCGCAGTCAGCGGCCAGGACGCCGCAGACTCATCTACGCCCAGGACCATCTACCTCCATGATCGGGGCCTGAGGACGGCGGGGTATCTACCCGCCGTCCTTACAGAAGCAGGCTAGAAGGGTTGCGTGCTTCGGGGCCTCTTCCCCACAGCACGCTACCAGATTCACTCACCGACGCGGGATAAAACCCAACCCCAACGACGCGGGATTTTCATTCCGACCAAACCCCCGAAGAGGCCACACCAGTGGCCAAAGTCGCAGTAAAGCAAAACATATACCAGCATAATTTGACCAATAATTATGACGTTAATGCCTCAATATCAACTCTATGGTCAATGCCGTGTCACAAAAATGAGACAACCCTTACTGATTTACAACTTCAAGTTGTCGCTGACGTCACGTATTTTTTGCGGTTGTAAGGTGAGTGACATAGGCCTGGTGTAGGTAGGTAACTATCCAAGCCCTCCTGCCTGGAAGTCTTAATTAAATTATTTTAATTAAATCAGTATTTAAAAAAAACTGGCCAATTGTGTGTCGGGCCACGAATAGAATAGGGTTCAGTAGCAACCCATTATAGCATCTATAACTCCTGAACTAACAAGCTAATCTAACCCGTTATAGTTTTAATTTAAAGTTCAGTACATGGACTATCATCATGAGTTTTTTTTAGATTTGCACTCTGTTTTCACAAAAAATGAGCTTTAAAGATCTCGCAGAAGGATTCTTTAATCAAAAAATTGTCTTAGAGACCTCTCAATATATTTAAAAGACCTTCTAATGATACCCCACACTATTTAAGTTAGACGCGAAAAATAAAATCTTCCCCACATTCACTTCCACACGCGTAAAGCTACCCCAAAAAATTTTTTTTTTTTATGGTTTTAGGTAGCACTTTGTCGGCGTAATAAACACACATATCCATGCAAAGTTTTATCTTTCTAGCGTCAACCGTTTGGACGATAGACCGAGGACGGACAGACGGACGGACGGACATAACGAAACTGTAAGGGTTCCAAGACTTGAACTACGGAACCCTACAAAATGGAACAGCAACTATCGTGTCTACCAAATCCCCATAAAAAACCTTCAATAAAAATATTTTTTCTAGTTAAGGAATACTTGTGCCAAGTTTTGTAAAGATCGGATAATAAAGGGGACCGCTAGCCCTGAAAAACAACATTAAAACGTTGTTTGGCCATATTTACCCTATTTTCCCCTCAATCCAAAAAAACTCACGGTGAAAAAATTATTTTATTTATTTTTATTTTATTTTATTTATTTTATTTATTTAATTTATTAAAACTATTATTTGTACCTAAATGACAATAGGTGTCTGTACGAAATATCTGTGATCAATTTCTTATAGTGGGACTAGTTTCGCTCTTTCTTATTATGTAAAAATTTAAGAAGATTGTAATAAACGAAATAGCTTAGAAACAGTTCTCACTATCTGTCTCTCTCCAAGTCTATTCCATTCCAATTATCTACTGTTCTGTTTAGTTTAGATTAACTACATAGTACACTTCCTTACATACCCAACGAGTAAGCAATATAAGCTAATTGGTAACATGCACTGAATTTTAATCTCATTCAAATTGAAATCGAATTATTCCAGTATAAACCAACCGTTAATATATTAGGTATTCATTACTAATTGAACATGTTTGTAAGTTATTTATGGACATGTTTATGACTTAATTAAACATGAAAGAAGAAGAAAATTCTTTCCCGATTTTAATGCGATAAGTACTTTATTTATATTGTAGTCATAAAATATGAGATATACCTAATTGAGCTGTAGCGAGCCGAAGGCGAGCGAAGCTCCTATTACTACACTCGAGGGTTTTCACTTGACGGAATACTCCTCCTGAACGGCTGAACCGATCTTCCTCAAACTTTGCATGGTGGCAGTGACCATGCTTGTGAGTGCATATATCTGAAATCAGAAACATTGAAGTGACCACGGAGGAATAATCACCGAAAAACCTGTTACAGGAGGACTTAAACAACAGTTATACCGAGAGAATTACACATAATGCGCGCGCCATACATATGAGCTTAAAAGAGGTCAAATAGACCATCAGTTCAAAAAAAAGGAATCAGAAATAAAAAAAATAGACTATATACTAATAGACTATAATAAGATCTGATAGGTTCGTAGAATCGCGCAAACTATTTCGCAGTCGCCTGCCAACGAATAAGCCAACATTTTTGTATAAGAATCATTTGCAAATAGGATCTACTAGAATATCGCTATAGCTAAGCATAAAGTGATTTGTGTAAGACGTTGACCACTTGTAACACTGAGAAGTCAATCTCACCCACCAGCGGGATCAACGGAGGCTTATGAGACTACTGTAGTTATCCCAGGGCGCCAGTTCACAAATTAACGGTGTGTGTGATGATAGGAGACTTCAATAAGGTAACAACAAGAGAGGTTTTACAGAGAGTATATTTATAATCTTAAATCATTTAAACAATGGGTACTGAATAGAGTTATTAAATTTACACAAAAGATAGGTAGGCAGCTTTTAGTTGACTTCTTAAATTATTTAAAGAATAGGTATTGGATCTAGTTATCAAATTTACACAAAAGATCTCTTTTGTGTAAATTTGGGAGTCCTAGGGAGTACTTTTGTGTAAACTAAGGAGTAGTCCTTAGATTACAAATGAAAGGTACAGAGATTATTTTGTTCTTGAATTTTGATGAATCCGATGGTTCTTGGAAATATTAGAGACAGATTTATTAATGAAGATCAGGGGATTAGTGGTTGAGCAAGTACTTAGCTTTAACACTTGATCTACGCTGTCAGCTCAAGATGGCAGGGTGACCTTCGTGCTGTGGTCTTGTGGAAACGAGTACACGTCTGACGTCGGTAGTGTGGTAACTGGAGACTGAACTCACGTCGTCTAAACGCAAGACCGGCTACTTAGCCACCAGACTACGGGACCCTTTTGTATCTCCCTTTGAGCCTGAATACTTTCATTTCCAAGAACTGAATATAATGCAGAGTTTTAAATAGTAACGTTCAGTATTACAAACTGTCCACGAGCCGTGGGTAGATACTTGTATAGTGACAGGCCATTTATCTGCTTTCCCACAACAGGCAGGCACACGACTAGTTCGTTCCTGTAACAAATTTAAATATTACTTACGGTCTCATCTGTTATGTATGCATTGCACTGCTTAGAAAGGAGCTTCCTATGACTTGCCTCATACGTATAAGGAACTGTTGTCCTTGCAAACATTATAATGATGTTGATGTTAACTGTTTTTCTTGTTTGGCCTTAAAGTTATGTTACCATGTGTGAGTTTCAGACCAACTCTGAAACTATTTAGTGAGATTTGTTTATTAAGTACGTACTTAATTAAGTACTTCTTCATTCAACTGTTTCTAAGTGTAAATCCAGGTGTGGGTTTCTTTACAGTATTTCCTGCATTCTTGAATATTATATTCTCTACAAAATAACAATTAGCATTTCCTAGACGTATTTTCTTATTATTGACTCACTTCCTTTCAATTAGTCCTAAATGACTCTAGTTTTTCAAGCTGTCTTCTTTTATTGTAAATGAGAAGCTAAAAAGTAGAAAAGCTTGGAATAAGTTTGAGAGGCTTATTCCCAGAGGTCCACGATTCTATTGTTCTCAAAAATTGTAAGTTTACATTTATTTCCAACGGGTCCATGGCATTTTAAAATAAATATATTTTTTATTCCCACCGGGCCCATGAGGTATTTTGGTACAATCAGCAAAGCAGCATTCAACTTTATCTCTAAATGTAGTATCAGAAGTATCAGACAAGTGTTTGAGTACGGTATTCAAAATTAGTACTTCAAATATGCCTAGCAACGGTTTTTTTTAAATATATATTTAGGACGTCAATTGACGGCCCCTACTTTGACGGCCTCGACAGATGTTTTTTCACGCCTCGCTTATAGGAACTTTCTATTAATAATAACAATTTTTAAGCAAGCAACGGTCTTGTGAGTGTAACCACTGTGTGGACCAATAAATTAGGTTACTCCAAATTTTTTGATTTTGTTGATTTTTTTAATCACGCGTAATTTTCCCTTTGCGATAACTTTTAAGTCATTTATTGTAATTGCATAGTTTGAAGGATGCACAACGCATATAAAGTATTCAATGGATAAGGAATGGGTGGCTAAAAACGCAGTTTCATAAATGAAACATTGTTTTTGTGTAATCCGTAAAAGATAAAAATGTTTACTGCGAGTTATCCTAAAGAGATAGAGATATGCTAATTAATTGATCTTTTTAAGGTAGATACACATTTCTGTGTCACATTATTTTGATCTGCCTCGTGGGGTTCAGCCAGCGTATGCAATGAAAGCTCAAAAAATGTGTTTATTAACGACATCACATGAAAAACCTCTAAAATGAGTAGTGTTTCTCTACTAAATTGTGCATAAGTATATTATACATATAAAATTTTCTCTCAAATCATTCTATTTACTCGTAAGTATTAATAAAAACTATATCAAATTCAAAAAACGCTCTCGACAGTGTAACAACTATATAATGTAAGGAGTCTACTCGTAACTTTTTAGTTATGGCTTATTAGTCTTGCGTATTGTTACAGACGTAACTACGAATTAGCTACCTACCTGTGTCACCTGGATACCTTACTGTTATAGTTTTCTTGGCTTGAAATAGATGAACCATCTGTTACGTTTGGTTCATTCTAAGTAAATATAGGTTTTGGGAATCCATTGTGAATGTTTAAAATGGACATGCAGACACAAATCACGCCTCTACCTACGAAGGAGTAGACAGGGGCAAGAGAGCCCCCCGTGAAGAGCTCGAAAGAGCGCCCCTTTGCCAGGGCACAAGGTCGCTTGCCAGTATCAGCCTATCCGGGGGCTTGGCTAAGGCGAAGGAGAAGCGCGACTAAGATTGCATGCCTAACGGTGAAATATGGTGATTCTGTACCTACCTACTGTCTTTAACATTCGATTGTAACACATATTTACAATGAATAAATAAATCGAAATTGAAATTGAAACACCGTGGATAGGGGTTTTATTGGGTAATTCGTAATGTATCACCGACCATTGACATTTGATATTTTTTTTTTCGACCACGTAAATAAAATATCTTTTGAGAGTAAATAGGATGGAAATAGTCGTAATAATAATATCAGTCTGCGTAAAAACTACCCCATTTCTTTGTATTAGATGGGGCATCTGTATAAGTACTAGTTTGCTTTGCCTAACCTTCGTCCGTTCCTCAGCAGGTGCACTGCAAGGAGATGTTGAAAGGGCCCTTTAGCACTCACATTTTACAGGAGTCATCCATTTTTTTTTAATTTCGCGTAACCGAGGCCGCTCCTATGTCCATTGCTGCGGGCGTCTCTGGTACGCACCAGAAGGTATTTCCAGTGGCCACGAGTCATTCATAAGTTAGATTGGTCCCACCACGTAATAGGTGGATAGCATGTTGCCGTCACTTGAGTGATTGTTTGTTAAAGTTTCATCCGTAAACCGACAGGTGTAGGTACTTACCTATTATACCACTTGCAGGTAAGGGTAAGTTATCTATACATATATAGAAATGGGGAATGTAATTGTTGTCCCCCCTTAGCTGTCGAGAACTGCTTATGCTCCAATGATGGTTGGCCCCTGTATGGATAGCCCTCGATCTGGAGGCAAGCCAAAAATCGAAAATTTGACCTAGCCGTAAGGGGTCAAAAGTTATAGGCCAAAAACTATGGCGTGGTGCGGCGCGAAGCACCGCGCAAGACACCGAACTAGTAAGAAAGACATTGAAACAAACTTATATAAACTAGTGGTTCTGTGAACAGTAGACATCGGGAGCGGCTTTGTTTATTCTTAAATTGTATTTATTTGCATGACTTTTGATCTTATTTATATGGGTTGCTATGGTTACGGATTGCATTCTTGACATACCGTAGACTTCGGGAGATTTGTTTAGAAAATTTATTTTTCAATTTTCTTTATTACTCTTTCATTTTTCATCCAATCCAAAAAATATCATTCACATGTTATTCATTGTAAGCAAGGAGCGTGTGTGTAAAGTTTCATGAAAATCGGTTGATAAATACGGCCGCAAACATGATCTGACAGAACCCGTAGATGTAGAGATGTAGAGATGTGTACAGACACAGACGAAAGAAATTCTCCCCAGTCTGCAAGTTGAAACGGAGACTTCGGTCGCTTTGCTCCCTCAGTCAATAGGACTACCGTCTCGTGCTGGCCAGCATCTAGAAGTTAAATAATGGTAATAAGTTTCCTAAATCTCCGCGACTTGAATAGTCAAGTACTTAGTGGGCTCTGCTGCACTCGATGTAAGTAGGTCGTCCGTCACGCACGCAAACTAAATGACTCCATATCTTCACTTCTCACTTGAACCGACACGGTTCGTTACTATTGTTCGGCATCCCTTTCATTTTATTTACCTCCTGCCCTAAAACTAGCTAAGAGTATGGTAGCGCTGAATATATATACCTACTAGACGATCGGTATATTCATTATTCAACAATTATCGCAGAAAAGTCTTACACCAAAATAGTGGGGTAACATGACCCAAATTTTCTGCGTGGTTCTTGGTCAAAAGTTCTCTGACACAACTGCAAAATTTGGCTAACTTGGGCTAGCCCACTTAAGTTACATAACGATTTGGAATAGAACTTTGACATCATATTGCAATTAAATATATTGATAAATAGCAATACTATTTTGCACACAGTGTTTACGCGGCTTATGCAAGCCCTTATTAGTTTAATAGCTAAAGACTCTAATAGATAAACAGGTATATAATTAAATTTAATGGAGGAAACATCGCCTGCATAAATTCCAGTCAGTTTACACAGGTCTAGTCATCTTAGAGGATAATCGATTTCATAATACCTATAGGTAATTATGATTAATTAATGATTATACCGATCTGTCGATGTCGAATAAAATTAATAGATTTTATTACTTCTTCTTTTGGAGTTCTGGTAATATTTACGACTTTGGTAGTAGGTAGGTAAGTATTAACAAATGTAGAGGTAGGTACATAAGTATTACATGGCATTTAGGTCGACAAATTATGTCCGTTTAGATTGAGGAGCCACATTTCGTATCTTAATGAAATTTATATAGGTATTTAGTAGTAAGTTTAAAAATTTTGTAGCCTCAGTCCTCGATTTTGTAGTATAATACTTCAAAAGTTATAAGAACATAAAGGTGGCTCCTCAATCTAAATGTTTAGATTGAGGAGCCTCGTCATAACTAGGAAAATCATGGATGAATATTTACCAAAATTAGGTATGATTTAGTAGTATTCGAGAGTAGTTAGTAGACAAAATCTGAGTTTTGTAGTATTAAAATTAAAAAAGTTATCATACATTATATGTGGCTCCTCAGACCATTACTTACTTACGAGTCGTCATTTTTCATAGAAGGAGTCGTCATTTAGTAGTAAGTATTTTAGTTTTGTAGGATAAGATTCAGTAATTAATTATGAGTGGATTAGGAGATATGGCACATTTTAACTGGCTCCTCAATTGAGACGCTTAAAAAAATATATTTGCATCTAATCTACTTATACTTGTAACGAAATTTGTAACAAACACATCAATATTTAGTATCAATTTATACTAAATGCCCGTTATAATTCTACCATAAAAAAGTACATATTTACGAACTTATTAGCTATTCTATAATTTCCCTATAAATTATTTCGTAGGGTGTCCATGAATATATTAGTCCAGAAATATTATTAATATTTATATATAAAAATAAGGCCAAGGGTGAGTCTATTAAAATTTAAACTTCCTAACTATCACGGTTCATGAGATACAGCCCAAGACAGATGGACAACACATCATCTAAACGGACATGACAAATTGACGCCGCAGTCCTCATAGTAATTAGATTGTGGGTGACTCTCATAGTACACAGAAATACTATAGAGTGACCCTCAACTTGACGACCTAGTAATGAGCCTCTTCACGCTAAAGAACCCAGGGTTATACTCGTAATATGTGGGAGTTAGGGTTATACTCGTTATAAGCCACCATCGTTCGGCAGAGAAACGAACGTTTGAATCGCTCGGGTCTCGCGAAGATTTTTATTTTAGTTTTTTTTATTCAGTTCTTATTAATCGCTTCTTCTCTTTATTCTGTCCTCTTGGCAGTATTCCGTAGATTCTGGAAACTAAAGATTCTAGAGACCCACTGAAGATACATCTATCAGCCAAAATTGGAAGTCTTCCAAAATGATATCTCGTCGGAGATTTAAACTTACAAGTTGCATACATAATCTAATTTCAAAGAATCGGTTTAAATACTAGATATCCTTGATTTTATTTTCAGCATCTCAACTGTGGTGTTGTTTGACTCAACGATTTGCTATAATATAAACAACATTTCATTACGATTACTGTTTACAATACGTGTCTATGAAGAAACATTTTAAAAACATCTACTTGGGGGTATCACAGATTAAGTAATACGTAGCAAATATTTCATAGGCGCGTTTACAAACCACTGTCTGGAGTGGATGGTACAAATTTCCTCCTCTGGCTGAACTAGTATTACTATTAACTATGCTTATAATCGTCATGTCTGTGTTTACGAATTAAACGTATATCCTTTCTTTCTCCTTCTTTCTAACTACTATTTTTAAGATTCCGTACCCATAGGGTAATACGGGAACCCTACTAAGAATCCGCTGTCCGTCACTTGGCTGATTTTTTTACATTAGAATTCCTCCGTTATCGTCAACTGGCAATGTTTCTAGAAGATAATTAGGTATGTCTATTATTTGAGCTTAAAAGTAAGAACCTACCAGTCTGGTCGTCCGAAATAAGCAGTTTTATGGTTTTGTATTTTAGACGGAATTCAAATGATTAAAATATCATGTCACATGTGAATTTTAATCAATGAAATAATAAAACACACATTTAGAAGATGGTACTGATTAAAGAAAACTAAAGCAGATTCTTGGAGGTAGATACGAACAGTTGGCTCCTTGTTCTAAGTAGGTCATAGTAAGACATAACATAGACAACCATTCGCCTTGGGGCCACCCTGCATTATGTAGACCAACACAGTTTGTATGACACAGTTTGTATGTTTGTATGACCAACTACAGTATTGGCGAAGTGTAGGCGTGTCATGTACTGCTGTATATTACCCCTTCATTACACTAACTAATTACGAAACATTTTTTATTTCATAATTTACCTAGGTGTTCTCTACAATTCCGAATACTCGCAAAGAAGGAGGTACTTAAGATACGTATTAATGATAAGGATAAGGGCAGGTAGATGATGACCTGGTAATATCCGATCTCCACGAAACTGGGCACAAGAAGTGCTCCTTGATATAAACAATTTTTTTCATTATGAACTTAATAAGGCCCAAATAATGTTTTTAATGCTCTTGAGGTCTACTGTTCGACCATAGCAACTATCGTATGGGCGACAACTGTTATAAATCGTGTTTAAAATATTTAGGTTATCTTTGACTAGAAGATCGCTGCGGCTCCGCCCGCGTGATATAGTTTTCTCATTCCCAGTTCCCGTGGGAACACATTACCGGGATAAAAAGTAGCCTATGTTACTCGAGGATAATGTAGCTATATATCAGTGAAAGAATTTTTAAAATCAAATCATTAGTTTCGGAGCCTATTCGCTTTAAACAAACAATCTAATATTTCCTCTTTATAAGTATAGATATAAAATAACTCGGTATTGAAATACCGAAATTGGAAAATTATACCGAGATTACATGCCCAAGACCTAGTCGCGCCAAGAAAATGTCCATCTGACGCGTAAAAATGGATTTTCATCACTAATCATCACTAGTGATGAATAAAATCTTACCTTTTACGTAATCGTATACTTAGCTAAGTTACGAAGCATGTATTCATAAAATAGTCGGTTGAAAATGTCTGGTGCCGAGTGTAGTAGATAAATAATACCAAAACAGATTTATTATAACAACTATATTAATTAGATACAAGCCTTTCATGAGGGATGAACAAACATAATAATTATCATCATACAACCAGCTCAAAGAGTGGAGCGAAAATTACTTGGAATCACTGCGTTAGTCATTAAGATTATACCACGATTGCACTCGTTGGCATTCAACCCTGGATCCTAGATTTATACTTCTCGTTTGAGAGAGATTTCAATTACTTCATTATGTTATTTCTGTATTTCAAAGCAATGAGTTTTGCTTAAACTGTTCTTAAAATACTCAACGCTAACCGATCTATAAATTATGAATATGATATGAAGCAAAAATTCGATGTTGTCGGTATTGGTCATCGTAGCTCAGTGGTCAGAGCATTTCCCCGGGAAAGGCCGTGGGTTCGAGTCCTGCCGTTGACATCAGTTTTTGTGATCTATTTATAATTCTTTCTTAATATTTTAACTACATTATATAGCCATTAAATAGATACATTCAAGTATCGTTCACAGATTCAAGTGAATATCACGCTTTGAAGTGCTTGCTTTTTATGTTGCTTACACCTAAGCACAGATAAAAGAACATCCACTAATGCCTACTACATGAATACAGGATAATATGGCATGGTGTACCTATTAGTTGCAGCATTTTGCTGGATACGTTTTGTAAATACAAGTTATAACTAACGTAACATTGAGTTATATGTAGGTACGACGCCGCGACGTAGGTAAGTATCTACGTACAGTACAGTGGGCCACTGGCCCACTGGGGCCAAGTGATTGGTTAAATGCATCTCTTTCAATAATACCGTTTTATTATGAACCTTGTTGTAATTTTCGATGACTAGGTAACAATATCAAAACTGGTAAACCACTTTCTTGGCCCATAGTACATTATTATTGTCAATCAATGCAGGTTTTTTTCCCACCGGCTTTACCTGTGGCCTTGCGTGTCTGTTAAATTTAGTATCGACATCCATAGTAAGTATGTTAATTTGATAAGTATGAATAAATATTTGACTTTGACTTTGAAAATCAAATAGCAGTCTAACTACTCCATTTATTGATCTGCTTGTCTCCACAAGCCGTAATTACCACTTAAATAATACAACTTAAACTATGAGTCTCAACTCTCATCTGTTTTGGTACTATGACGCAAATGAGGACAAAATAGCAACCTTTTTAGTGCACATTGTAATAGCTGGTTACGAAAAGTAATAGCAGGCCACACACGAAGACTTCACCAATAATGTGATAATGATATCTCCAGTAAAAGAATCATGCGTCAGTTGTAGAAAAATATAACGGACTTCTGTAAGTACATATACATGCAGCTTTGTAAAATAACTCACACGCAGTTAGTCTTCATCTCGTCGAATGATCTCTCTACACAATTCAAACTATAATCTATTATCGTATACACGATATTATAATACTCACTACTTAACCAGCCGTAAATTTTATTTGATCCTGCGTTTTCTTACTCTTATATCTGGACTGTGCTCGTAGCCACGATTTCTTGAGAATCTACCTTCCAGTACTTCTTCTTCTTTCTTTAAAAACGTGGCTCCATCGATGTTCATCGATGATTTTGCCAATGTCAAGGTAATGCTTGATATTTCCCACACATAAGAACTAATTACTTAACTAGTTCACGGTGCGGGACAAAGAAACGTTCGGTATTGCAATTGAACGTCTGGAAACCCGATTTTTGCGGAGCGCCAGAGGTAACCTAAAAAGCTACCAGCCACGCGCTCAGCGAAAATCGAACTCCCTACTATTTAGTTATATCCATATCCTCCATACTAGTAAAGTTTTCTTATATCTGTGTCCATACAGATAAATAAAATTGAAGTGTCTGTGTGTAATGTCGAATTAACAGTTTTCACCCAATGCATATGAAAGTATAAACGATACCTATATACCTACAAAATGTAATTTTTAATTTTTTTTTCTTGTTATTGTGGTCTGAGGGTTTTGCAACTGTGCCAGGGGTCTGGGATTTGGTGACATGATTTCTATTGTTATTCCGAAGAAAATATCAAAAACTGAAGCTTTATAAAATTATGTAAGTAAGGTGCTATTTCACCCACCTGATATCTACCTGATAGCTACCTGATATTTCCGGAAGTAACCACAACCGACACTTTATACTTACTGACCGTTCACCCATGTCTTGGGAACTTGCTCTAAAAAAATTATAGCCTTTATAACGTGAGGTATATCTGTCAGTCATAGGCTCCAAGTCTATTATGACGCAGACGCAGTGGGATAATTTACATTGTTTCTAAATATGTATGACCAAAGTGAAAATGACCACAATAAAAACACTACATACCTACCTAAATATTTTACTAACGATGATATAATGAGGTGTAATTTACTCTATTACCATAACTAATGGTAGAGTAATTAATACACAACACACCGTCTATTTGACCCGACGTAATACGGGGCGTGCTTATTGTCTTATCTGGGCAATTTGAGTATTTTCAGCAGGTGCGTACAGTAAAGGGTATGTATGTACTATTATATTATTATGTTCGGTGGTATAGGTGAGGAGGAATCGGGTCCTAGAGATGTTATTGAACGACATGACAACAAAAAACACCTCCCCGAGTTAAACAACTGGTAAAGATAATTCCCAATAGAACAACAAACTCGTTGTTTAGGAATTATCTTTGTAGAGGTTTACCACGGGTGACTTTACTTCCCCGTAGTACAACAAAAAAACCCGATCCCGATACGACTGCGATGTTCAACTTATCGCAGTCGGATCGGGATCGGTTTTTTTAGCATTAAGAATAAAGAAACCTCACATCCAATCGGTTCTTGCATTATTAAATATCATCATCATTAACAGGTAAGTCAGTAATAGGTACTTATTAAAAAAAACACTTTTTAATAACTAACACGTTGATAAGAACAGTGTATGGTCGTACGAGCGTCACCGGAAAGCGCGTGCCATCACAAAATATGTAATTCCGATAACACGTGACATATCTGTTTGCAGTTCATAGAACTCGCTCTGACTATCTGAGGACACGGTTACGAAGGCGATGAGTTGCGGGTGCAATACAATTTGTACGCAGAGCATACCTAGTCAGTCCACGCAGAACTAATTAGCCTTCATCATTATTGGAGGGATAATTAATTTGCTTGGAATTAATTATTGTAAAATTGTAAATGGGCTTCACAAATAGTCATCGATAGTCATGTGTCTCAGTATAAAGTTCATGTGTCATCAGTATGAGAACTGTCACTCTGATCTTTATGTCATTGGTATAAACCTCATGATTGGGGCCTGCGGACGACGGGCTAGCAACCCACCGTCCTTACCAGGCCAACAGCATGCTGCCGGGCTTCAGCCCACGCACGCATTCACTCACCGACGCGGGATAAACCCCAACATTAATAATGTGGGATGAAACTGACTCAATCACTTGCGAAAGAGGCCGCATAGGTGGCCAAAGTTCGCCGGCGGGCGCTGGGAAATACTGTCAAGTGCACATCAGGGGCACCCGGGAATGGATCAAAACGGACTTAAAAAATAAATAATCATTTCCAGACCAGTATCTATGTGTAGGTATTTATTTACTTCACGCATTGAAAGCGTGAGTCAATCTCTAAAGTCATTACCTTATCACATTAGTAGATGCATGTCTCGGAGAAATGTATTCATTCTGGTCCAACAGGGACACTCTAGCCCTTATCAATTGGCAGCTATTGTCCGTATGTTGTGGTTGTAATCAATAAACTGTACTTTACATAGCCACGATAATGGCCTTTGTCTTTGGTCGATACTATTTGTTTTGAAATATGTCTTTGGTCGTTTAGCGCTTTAGTTAAATTTAACACTAATCAGCGACTGTCCCCTTTCCAGGACGAACTTTCTGCCAAATGACCAAGACTTCACTAGCCATACCTCAAAAATTGCGGTCATAATATTTTTATCAATGTGCGATTAACGGTGTCGGTTCAAAGCAGTTAAGTAACACACACAGTCCACCTGTGACCACGGCTCTTGTAACAGGGCCGAAACGTCGGGTAATAAAGAGGTATGTATATATCTCAATAATCGCGTAAAAGACCCGTTAGTCTTAAGTTTATAATGTGTACAAAACGCGAAAGTTTAAAGAAGTTAAGCAATGATTTTAAATACAATGGATTTCGGATCATCGCTCAAAAGTGTCCGAACTAAAAGAGAAACAAAACGCTAAAAGAGAAACAATCGCGCGCCAGTCTTGATTTTGACAACTGAACGACAACACGTTGCACAATGCCGTACTGTATTGTAAAAACGTGTAAAAACTACGAAAAAAAAGCAAATTGAAGACGGTGTATCATATTTTCAGTAAATAAGCTTTTGTTTTATTATTTGCAATTTATTATTTCACTTAAAATACAGTATTTCGTCGATAATAAATTAAAAGACAAAAGTAAATATTGCAATCCAGTCCAATACCGAAGTACCTATCTGTCTCTTTCGAACTCATCCCAAGCTCAGTAAAAAGAAAGAGACCATTTCATTTTCACTGAATAATGTACTAACAAAATGACCATTCAGATTTATTCGGATTACCGATAGCGATAAAACTATTTGGAACAAAGATTATAGTGGAGACGCCTTGGCTCTTTATGATTTTTTTTTCGTTATATGAACCAACATCTATTTCAGTTTTCCTCGGGATCCAGCACACTGTGCACAATGGAAAAATATTATTGCCGGCGAGAAGAATATTTTGATCCAAAAAATAACAATCTTGTTTGTTCGGCTCATTTTATGGACATAACAAAAAGAGGTCCGATCTTTATGAAACTTGTACAAGAATCCCTTGATTGAATGGAGGAGATAAGCCCAAAAATGTTTTTAATTTTCACAGGGTATCATTGTTTTGTCATAAATATAATTACACATGTCATTTTATTTCGTGTATGTACTGTTATTTTCTTTTTATTTGGATTCTCGGTAATGTATTCCCACGGGAATCGGGGCCGAGATAACTATATCTCGCGGGCGGAGTCACGGTGATCAGCTAGTAGCCAATAATTTCGTATCCCAAAAATTAACCATAAGATAAAAATAAATTAATGATGCGCAGTTTTAGCAACTAATTCAGTCACTTGAAACACGGCTATCTTGTAGTAGACGTAGCGACATAGCGTTATGAAAATAGTAATGAAAGCGGAAGAACTTTGACACCCGCAAGAAGTTTGGCATTTATAATATTATAATTAGTTAAATTCATTAATTCCCTTTTTGTTATTCATACACTACAGTTACTTATTATGAAACTGACTCGAAAAAAAAATCTTTGTCAGTCGTTAATTAGTTTTTCAGCTTATTTCGTCTAACATAAACAAGTAATTACAATTTATAAGATTATGGAATTTATTGTAGTCTTACATTAATTATTACGCCTACGTAGGTACATATCATGGAATCCTTAAAAGACTTTAACAAAATAAACCTACTCCATTGTTTCTATGTTCACGTAGTTCAAGTATAAGCTGCATAAGGTGAATTAGTCAGGCGGACAGATAGAAGCTACGTAATGCGATAAATTAGTGCAAACAAAAGTGAACACTATTCCGTTGATTCAAGGTTTAAATTTTAATATGAAATTTGTTTATATCTATGTATGCCTATGTATAATGTATAGGTCGACTCGGGACATTATTTTCTTGCGATTTGTTCTAGATCCTATGTCCGTTGTATTATAAGGTCTTTGAAGTTAAGTAACTAACCAGATAATGAAATATTTATTGACTTAAATTAAGGAAAGCCCCGTTAACGTGTTTAAAATATCACTAGCTCGTCTTTGGCTGCTGTTAAGGAATTACCGTTGACGATTACCTATACCTACCTCTACCTCTGCAACACATAACCTCATTTAAAATATTTAATATGTATAACAATGAAGCACCGCAAAAAGAATGTACTTATCCTCTCCTGGTTGTCTCCAGCAGAATTTTTAACTGAATATAATCGTAAGTTGAGTAATCTCGCTCGAAGATCTCTCAGACAGCGGCCCTGTCGTCGCGAATTCGATTTATCGTCGCGTCGGCACAACGCCTGCCGTTGTGTGGTTCCGCCTCCTAACTCACCAGCCCACCGACCCTGTCAGGCCACTCAGGGCTATCGGCACGCGATATCTCTGTTTCACTAACGAGCTTGTCCACACATAATTATACAATCAAGCTTCTAACCGTAGGCAAAGATGTAACACACTCATATATTATTATCCTATCACCTATAAATATAGACATCTTGTTTCGATCTTAATTTTTATTTTTATTGTTACAGGGCGGTTTTTAATTATTTTTTATTGATTTGATTCCGCTCATAAATTTGAATGATGTCTAACTATAAGCGGTAAATAATATCATAGGTCCAAAGTTTTGTCTTTAGGGTCGGGATGTTAATGTAGGTACCTACAAGCTAAACCAGTTCACCTTATACGTACTTCTTAGGTAGAATCAATCCCAAAAATATTTTATAATAAATACTTTTGACAGCCCTGGTCAAAGACCTTATAATACAATGGACATAGGATCTAGAACAAATCGCAAGAAAATAATTTCCCAAGTCCACCTATACATTATACATAGGCATACATAGATATAAACAAATTTCATATTAAAATTTAAACCTTGATACAACGGAATAGTGTTCACTTTTGTTTGCACTAATTTATCGCATTACGTAGCTTCTATCTGTCCGCCTGACTAATTCACCTTATGCAGCTTCAACTTGAACTACGTGATCATAGAAACAATGGAGTAGGTTTATTTTGTTAAAGTCTTTTAAGGATTCCATGATATGTACCTACGTACGCGTAATAATTAATGTAAGACTATAATAAATTCCATAATCTTATAAATTGTAATTACTTGTTTATATTAGACGAAATAAGCTGAAAAACTAATTAACGACGGACAAAGATTATTTTTTTTCGAGTCAGTTTCATAATAAGTAACTGTAGTGTATGAATAACAAAAAGGGAATTAATGAATTTAACTAATTATAATATTATAAATGCCAAACTTCTTGCGGGTGTCAAAGTTCTTCCGCTTTCATTACTATTTTCATAACGCTATGTCGCTACGTCTACTACAAGATAGCCGTGTTTCAAGTGACTGAATTAGTTGCTAAAACTGCGCGTCATTAATTTATTTTTATCTTATGGTTAATTTTTGGGATACGAAATTATTGGCTACTAGCTGATCACCGTGACTCCGCCCGCGAGATATAGTTATCTCGGCCCCGATTCCCATGGGAATACATTACCGAGAATCCAAATAAAAAAAATAACAGTACATACACGAAATAAAATGACATGTGTAATTATGTAATTATATTTATGACAAAACAATGATACCCTGTGAAAATTAAAAACATTTTTGGGCTTATCTCCTCCATCCCAATCAAAAGAAAAAAAATGTATTCAATCAAGGGATTCTTGTACAAGTTTCATAAAGATCGGACCTCTTTTTGTTATAGCCATAAAATGAGCCGAACAAACAAGATTGTTATTTTTTGGATCAAAATATTCTTCTCGCCGTGCTAGGGCAATAATATTTTTCCATTGTGCACAGTGTACTGGATCCCTAGGAAAACTGAAATAGATGTTGGTTCATATAACGAAAAAAAAATCATAAAGAGCCAA
The DNA here is from genome assembly GCA_963556515.1 of Nudaria mundana. Lineage (NCBI taxonomy): Eukaryota > Metazoa > Arthropoda > Insecta > Lepidoptera > Erebidae > Nudaria > Nudaria mundana. The sequence goes on from OY748291.1 coordinate 8,118,019, forward strand.
GGCGTCTCCACTATAATCTTTGTTCCAAATAGTTTCATCGCTATCGGTAATCCGAATAAATCTGAATGGTCATTTTGTTAGTACATTATTCAGTGAAAATGAAATGGTCTCTTTCTTTTTACTGAGCTTGGGATGAATTCGAAAGAGACAGATAGATACTTCGGTATTGGACTGGATTGCAATATTTACTTTTGTCTTTTAATTTATTATCGAAGAAATACTGTATTTTAAGTGAAATAATAAATTGCAAATGATAAAACAAAAGCTTATTTACTGAAAATATGATACACCGTCTTCAATTTGCTTTTTTTTCGTAGTTTTTACAATACAGTACGGCATTGTGCAACGTGTTGTCGTTCAGTTGTCAAAATCAAGACTGGCGCGCGATTGTTTCTCTTTTAGCGTTTTGTTTCTCTTTTAGTTCGGACACTTTTGAGCGATGATCCGAAATCCATTATTATATAAAATCATTGGCCCTGGTATTCGAATTCATGAATTAGTAGAGAAGATCGAATACACTTGGTTTCAGGTTACAGCGTCCGACTGGGTCTTAGCTCAGACCCAGATTAAGCATGAGGCTTTGTACTAACTCTTAGAGAGTGTGTATGGGTTAATATTAATATTAAGTTTCAAAAATATACTGACTATTAAGTTAATAGTAACTAAGTAATGTGGGCCCGTTACTTTATTGGTGTAAAATTGGAGGTGTCTTGGGCATTTTTTTTTTGTTTGGTGTCTTGGTCAGTTCGTAGAACGCTATTTGTTGTGATTCATATTGTAAAATCAGCTAGTAAAATACATATACGTAATATTAATACTTGTAATCACCTACATCCCGTAGTTTCATCGCTTTTGCCGGACGTGGTGTCTTGGCCAGTTGGCAGAACGTTCCTCATGGCAAGGCCAGTCTTTGGTTAAGTCCAGCCCAAAATGATCGGTTTTTTGATTCATAAAACTTCATTAAGTATAGTTCACGAGGCCTAAACTGAGCTTTGCATTTGTGTGAGTTATCACAAAAAGTACAGTAAAAAAGCTGTGTCTGTACAACACATGTGTGTGTGTGTGTGTGTGTGTAAAACAGGTCACATATACGTTCACGTACGTGTACTCACACAAATGTAAAGCTCAGCTTACGCCTCGCGAACTGTAGTTACCCAAATGTGTGTAGGTATACTCGTATACCTAATAAATAAGCTTTAATGTACTAGTGATAATTCAATAGCTCAGATAGCACCAAACCATAAAATATTTGAAAACGCTGTCGTAGTTCCTAGTTATTACAAAATATAATCACTTTAATTGTATGGTAATCGAAAGGCCATGAGCGTTTTGCAACTACACGGAACAAAATATGATTTAATACAGCCGCCCCTGTTCGGGCTGATTTATTATAAAACTTACGACATTAGATTTGCGATTGAGTTGTAAACATAAACTTATTACCTTCTAAAACAGTTTAGTACAGTTATAAATGTGTTAGTCGATTACTGTAGGTTCCTAGTGTTCCTACTAGGTACCTACAATACAAATGTTGTCATGTGATTAAGTAGGTACATACTTTACATGGAACTAATATTATATCATCATCCACCGAACCGTATTGGGGTCGGCTTTCCAGTCTAACTGCGATGCGGCTGAACTTCAATATTTTCTGTGAAGCGACTGCCATCGGACCTCCACAACCCTATGCGATATCGATCGAAGCTCTGTAGTTAGACCAGTCGGATTTTGTTTTAGCGCTACAAATACCGGTTTTTTTTGCATGCACTTACGTCCATTGCCGAGGGTCTCTGGTAACCACTAGAAGAATTTCCAGTTGCGCCCGACGGACCTTGGCCAACTGTGTGGCCGCTGCGTGGTGGTCGGGTTTTACCCCGCATCTTTGGGGTCGGGTTTTATCCCGCGTTGGTAAGTGAAGACCCTTCTAGCCTTCTTCTGTAAGGACGGTCAGTTGCTAGTACGAGTACGTCGTTCTTAGGCCCTGGTCATGGAGGTCAATGGTCATGCGCGTCGCGCGTCGTCACGTCTGCGGCGTCATCGCCGCACACTTCGGAACTCAGCGGGGAGGGTCCGCTCCCTCACCCAACTCCAACTCCAAATATCCGTAAAGAAAGACTGCCATACGTTCGTAGACGTACTCGTATGACAACCGGGACCGACGCGGCGACGAAAGCACGGCTCAACGTAGGTTAGATGATTGGATAGACTAGATGTTGCTTAACCTTTGCAATGTGTTAACTAATATTACATATAGGTACTATTTTTATTATTTGTGTTTATAATGACCAAATGAATAGGTATAGAAAAAAACCAGAAAGAGAAAGACTATCGTAGCGTTCTCATAACTTAAGTGGATAATTCACAACACCAGATCGCGTTTCAGTAGTAGATACAAAGGTGTTTATTACGAGTCAACGCATGTAGCCCACATTTCGACAGAAACTTTTTTGGTCCATAATATTTGCCAGAGACTTGTCCGTCAGTCAGCAGCTGCACCGTGTGAGGGTTACCTCCCGGCTCCCGCTGATTTTGATAAGGAAATTATTTTCTTACTGGACATAGCAAACGTTGCAAGACGAATAATGTACTACATATAAGCTGAATGTGTTCATTTCCTATAATACAGGGTGTTGTTCTCGTGCCGTAATGACTGGTAATCTCATCTCCGGCCATCGACATGTAATGCATGGTAAATTAGCAAAAAATAATCGTCAGTGTGCGCGTGCGATCGCCGCGGTCCTTTTTCATCGTCGCCGGTCCGTTGCATTCTCTGTAATTTAATGGCGGTCTCTTAGATATTCAGACTATACCTTACTGATATTTAAAATCAAGTTGTTAACATCTTCTCGATTATACATAGTGTTATAGGTAGGTATGTATTTTCGATACATTTTGGTTACGGGTTTGGAACTCTTGAACTAGGTACCTATCCACTATTAGTCGTAGTCGAAAGAATCCCTATCAAAGACAAATTACCTTGGTAGGGCCGTTAAGCAATTCCTAAAATATATAGGTACCTGCTAAATTTCTCAGCATCCGTCAAAACCGATCGATTGCACGTTGGTGAGTAGGTATCACTATATTATAAAACAAATTCCTCCGCCACGTCTGTCCGCGATAAACTCAAAAACTAGCAGTTTGTCTATTAGCTCCTCATCAAGAAGTACCTAGGTATCTAGGATTCGGTAATCCTTTAAATGAAAATATAAAATATGCTAGTCCTGTTTAACAAACCATGAATGTTAAACAATATGTAAGTACCTATATGTAGTAACCGATACTGACTTCCTAATAGTCTAATAGGTTGGTGACAAAACTTCTAAGTAACGATAAAAAAGCCCTAAAATGTTATCATTTCGTTCAATTATGCTCAGAACAGACAGATAATTATGGCTTTTTAATAGCGAAACCCCCATAAAATTAACCTAGCGGAGCATAACATAGGTAAATTAAATACTAACCATTTTCAACTAATCGAGGACATGCACATCCTAAAAACCGTTCAAAAGCTTACGCCCTTATTCATAAAAATGTTGATATTTAATAAGTTTATTCTAAAAAAGTAAGTAAGTTCTTTTATTCTGTTTTGTTTTACCAATATCCCAAACCCATTTTAGCTGTATGCTCTTAGTATGCTCTGAGTATGCTCTTCAGCGAGGCCACTTTATATTCTGTTTTAAAACGAATCTATAGATATCGTTTGATTAAATTGCGTATAGAAAAATATAGATTTTGTTTAGATATTTTTCTTGCCTATGAAATATAAAATCCTTAAAGTGGATACGCCAGGGAGCATCAGACGTTTAGTCCTTCACTGTCAAACATCAATATAACCGGGATTTAAAGTCTCCCATCTGTCAATTCAGTACATGTCCTAGTTTTCACCTAAATCTGCCCAATTGGCTAGCAAAATTCCTTCCCAAATCGATACTAAATAATTTTAAAGCTGATTTGTTTGCTTTAACGCACTAATCTCACGAACTACGGAACTACTGCTTTTAAATTTAAAATATCGATTTGTGTTAAATAGCTATTTATCTGGGAAGGCTATTAACTATAGGTATAACATGCTACGACCAATAAGAGAGGAGCAGCAATAATAAATGATCCCAAAACGGAGTAGCATTTCCAAAACCATACGCTTTGAAAGTAGCGTATACCTAAGTACCTACTCATAATTATAATTATTATAAATACTGTAACAGCATCAGGTGTCTCTGAACCTTTAAAAATAAAAGATAGTAGGTCATCTTGTCGGCTATCAATGGCTCTCTGTGTGAATATTATAAGCGTTATGATACAAACCTCCTCATGTGGCAAGGCCACTGACCTTATGTGATCTCGTAAAAATGGCCACATTTAAAAAGCGGTAAGTACCTATTTGTAAAAGGATTTATTAAAAGAAATACAAAATGTTATGCTTTTAAGGATAATACTGAGGTCGCTATCGACATTTGTGGGACCCAACTCATGGTCAGCTGTTGACAGACGGACGACAGGGACGAGGCTCTGAAGATTAGCACCGGAATATTAAAAGTTACGTTAGTATTGTAGTATCCCTCCCCACTGAGTTCCGAAGTCAGCGGCGAGGGCATCGCAGACTTATCTACGGCCAACACCATCGATCTCCACGATCGGGACCTGAGAACAGTGGGATAGCCACCCACCGTACTTACAGAAGCAGACTAGAAGGGTCGCACGCAACCAGATTCACTCACCGACGCGAGATAAAACCCAACCCCAACGACGCGGGATTTTCATCCCGACCAAACCCCCGAAGAGGCCAAACAGGTGGCCAAAGTCCGCCGGGCGATTCTGGAAATACCTTCTGGTACCAGAGACGCCCGACAATGGACGTAGAAGCGGGCATAAAAAAAAGTATTGCAGTATTTATCATCTTCCCCATAATTATAATGTTATAAAATTGTAAGGTTTTACGTTTCGATATCACCTAAAACGCTGGAACTTCTTGATAAAATTCGCAGTCGCTCCCTGCTCTGACTTCGCCACCGAAGCAAAGAAAAAAAGAGTAATATTATTGTGTTATGCTTATTGCTTATGGTGCGGCTACCATGAGGAATGCTTCAATTGCAACAAGACGTAAGTTGTAGGCAAGAACGTAGGTACATTCTTTGATGCAAGCTATGTAGTATTTGTTGACATTGGTACTGAACTCTTCAGCACGTCTATAGAATATCAGTTGGTTGGTACCAAAGAAGAATAGGTTAAAACCTACCGCATGTTCGTGATATTTCCCGGTATTTCGTTAACGATCTATTTTTCAATTCTGGAACACGTAATTTTTTTCGAAAGTTTATTTTCGTTTAGAAACAGTTGGACAGCGTCTATTGATTGGTGTTCTTACAAATGTCTCTACTCGTATCTTTGTTCGTGCCATTAAATACAATACCCACTTTAGGTAGCCAAGTACACCTAGTTATTAGTACCAGATAAATGTGTGTATTGAATTTGGGAGCAAATTTCCAGATGTATGTATAGGTAAAAAGGCGTAAGCGAAGGTTTGCATTTGTGTGAGTGCAGTGTACGTGAACGTATATATGTGACCTCTTTTACACACACATGATTGTGTTGTACACACAGCTAAAAAAGAGTTTTTACTCGACTATTCGTGGTCACTCACACAAATGCAAAGCTCCTCTTATCCCTCACGAACTATACCTGCCTACTTAATACAAATTTTTTAAATACCAACTTATTACTTACCCAGATTGCCACGAAAAAATATAGTTTTAGTATTACCCAGTTCGATTGTTAGCTGGTTTTGTGCAAACGTAGGTTGGTATACTTAATAAGTACAAGTTTATTACTAGGTATGCAATGCATTCTGCTGTTGCAATAATTGAGCTGAGTTTGTCGATCCGGGTCGAACTCCTAAACGACTGGACCGATCTTTATGAATTCAGATATATGCACTCACGGTGATGGTCACTATGACCGTGCCAAATTTCAAAAAGATCGGTCCAGTTGTTTAGGAGGAGTTCGATCACGAACAAAATGCACGAGTCGTCTAATAAAGAGCTTCGTAAACTCTGCTCAATAATCTCGAAGAATATCGTTACTATAGTTAATACATTCAGACATAAATAAATATGAATGTGAATTTTACAATATGAATCACAAAAACTATATATAGTACTACTACATATAGTCTTAGACTGGACTAGAACCAGCGACTGATTCCTTTCCAGGAGGAACATTCTACCAACTGACCAAGACACCACTAGCCCAAGACTTCTATTTTGTGAAAACAAATTGTTAATATCGCAACTTACGGCGTCGCCAGAGCGCCATCTACCAGTAGTTGAGGAACTAACTACTATGGTAGGCTGTGCGTAATGTTGCAATTACGTTTAGATACAGCTAGAGGGCTCTGATGCTAATTAATTTTATATATTATTTGGTAAGCAGTAGTGACTAACTATTTCTTATATAATTTTACAATATGAATCACAAAAACTAAATAAATAAATACTTAGTATATGAAAACAAATTTAATAGGTAGATAGGAGGTATGTAGGTAATGTCTTAGTTATATTTACATTCACTATCGCACCTTGAGCCAATTAAATGTAGGTTTTGTAGATTAGATGAAAGTTTACATACCGTCAACATATATTTGATACCTATAGTTTTTATTATTTTTTAATATAAACAATAGTTTCTCTTGGCTTCAGTATAATAAAGTAACATAGAAAACACGTATAACTTAAACAGATACTACCTATGATCACCGTTACCACGTAACCTCTCCACCAGTTAAGCAAGCTACTATCTAGAGAAGCCCACAGGCCGGTGAAAACAATAATCTCCACAGAACAGACGACGTTCCAGAACACATGCCACACACGGACATGACGGAAACGAATTTTAAACTCCATCAAACAAAATAAGTATATAAATGCTAGGAAAATATAAAATGCCCTTTTCACTGTACTAGCTTGTGGTACTATTAAAAATAGCAACATAGCTTGATAATGTGAGAAAAGAATAACGATAGCAAACACAGGGAACGAACTTATCATACATGCCATAGAGAGCAAACGAGCTACAAAAAATGTATACCATCCAAAATAATGAACTAAAGATGCTGTGAAATCCTGTGGCTCGAGACCACGTATAAACGCTCTAGGCACTCTGTACGGAATATCCGGTTCATCTTGAATCACTTCCTCGTAATATTTTCTTCTTTGTGGAGCTGACAACCAACTCGGGAGTGACTCAGCGTTTTCCACCATCTTTTCAGCCCACACGGCCAAAGAACCAGGTCGAGGCGCTAACATTACTGGAGGAGGCACAATTTCTACTCTCTCAATAGTATACGTTGTATCACGTCTTACAGGAGCTACTTTATCTATAATACTTATTGGTCTTACATATTCATCATCACTATCGTACGTCGCGGTTGGCGAGAGTCTCTTCCTTACTGGTGATATAGGTGGGAGATAATTCAAACTTGAATCGGAGTAATCACTATCGTTGTCAAAGAACGCCGATGTCATTTCTACTGGGTTCCGTGGAGAAAATTGTATCAAATCGCTATTAGTATGCCTATATTGAACATCGTATGGAGTGGAAGTTTTCATTGAATCGTTTTTTGTAATGGATTCGTACAGATCTTCTTCTTTATTGGATTGGAGATTTTGTTCAGCATCTTCATTGGTATTTTCGGTTTCAATAGATGATTGCGTATTCCAAGGGTAATCCCGCCCGCTTAATTTTTCTCTTTCAAATCTTCTGTAAAGTGTAGCTGTGCTTGCCATACGAAGGCACGAAACAATAATGCTTACTGATTGAACTGAAACTGAAGAATAAAAATTATTGATATCTCGAACCAAAAAAACATACGCAGATAAAAGGCTCCTGAGGATGTCCTTCATAGATTATGAATTACTCCCCTTCGAATTCCCTTGATTTATTCAATATAACTGGGCAATTGGCACTGGACCAGTAAGGCACCTCTTCAAAAGAGTCAAAATTAGTCAACCTGATGATAGAGATTTAGCCTTAGGTGTATTAAGGAAAGCGCTGTAAAGGAATTCTATAAATCTTTCCTCGATTGGTTAGGCAGAGGCATGTTATGCGACCAACTTATCGTCAGCAACTTTGTAGGTCCCACGTAATATCTAAGTGGCGAGCCTATTGCCGCTGATCGGGAACTAAGGTAGAGTTTCGTTTGCTGCTTCTTGCTGGTGAGCATGACTTTAGATCCTAAAAATTTGTTGGACCTTTTTACATCCACAAAAAATGAACCGATTTCTATGGATAAAAGGCAACACGTATGGATATACGGGAATGAACTATGTAATTATCTGAATACGTAAAGCTCCAACTTTGAAAGTGATTGGACGGGGGAATAGATTACAATACACTATGAACCAGTCGTAGAAACGAGATATTTGCTCTAATAAATTCACAATAATCTCACTGTGATAGGTTAATGTAACCATTGCACTAATTCCATTTGTCTTGTCGCGTAAACAAATCAATGATCGCTGCTATCGCAAGACATGTCACAGAACCAACTATAGCTTAATTCGAATATACCTTAAGTGAGTACTAATTTAGTTAGACAGATTAGAAACAATTAACTTAATAGTCTACAACGGTGTAATACAGAACTACTATATTACAAATATTCTAAATTGGTTTGATACTTTTAGACGCGTAAAATTCCTTCCGGTTTATCGTCGCGAGCTTTATTTTTAAGGGACGGGAAATACTGTTCGATCAAATGGGCTACTCGTAGGTATTTACTGGTACTTATTGGTATTTTTACGCTAAGTCACGAGGACAAAAAGTGGTGGTATCTACATACAGCAAATACTATCTATACTATATACACATCGGCGTGAACGTGATATGGTTCCATGTGGGTTAACAGAATACATTTTGAGTGGTTAGAGCCATTACCACACGGGTAAAGGAAAAGTCTAAGAGACAGGTTACCTTACCTCTATCATAAGTTAAGTCCGTAAAACGCGCCAACAAATCCACAATATTCACTACTGTATGAGGCGCTGCATGAATAAAGGACTGCAGGAATAAATATAATTCCATAGGCGATGGCTCTCGTGCTTCTAGTATGGCTTCCTGCGTCCGCTGCTCATCTTGAATCCGTGACGCACACACAGCTTCCACCCACCAAAATATTAAATAGCAATATCTGTGGAAAAGAAATCACAGACTTGCTTAGCTAAGAATATGATACAGTCATCTATTAAATTTTTCAGTATTTACCATAGAGATATTGTTGGGGCTCTGATATACTTCTAGTCCGGTCAATTTAGACATTCGAAGGTGCATAAAGTCCCAAAAAGCTGAAAATCAGTAAAATTGTTCAGAACATAATAAAATTTAAAAGTTCCCCATCATTCCCGTGTACAGAAAAAATTTTAATCGAGGTCAAAGGCCCTAAAAATGACTTTTTTGCAATTTTCGGCAAAACGGTAAGTTTTATCGTAAAAGTACTCTGACAAAAATTGTAGATCTTAAAATTATCTATAAAAATGTATCAATACTTTTATATATATACAAACTGCTTATGATACAATGATGGTTGACCCCTCTATTGATAGCCCTCAATCTGGAGGCAAGCCAAAAATAGAAAATTTGACCTAGCCCTAAGGGGTCCAAAGTTATAGGCCAAATAGATATGCGGAATGTCCCCCTTAGCTCTCGAGAACTGCTTATGCTACAATTATGGTTGACCCCTCTATGGATAGCCCTCGATCTGGAGGCAAGCCAAAAAATATAAAGTTGACCTAGCCCTAAGGGGTCCAAAGTTATAGGCCAAAACCTATGAATTATGTAACTTGAGAACGGCTTATGCATGCTGCTAATTGCAAATGTTGAGCGGAGCAAATGTTTTTCTTACATATCAGAATCAGAATCGAACACTTAAATTAATTAATCGAATGAAAAAAATTACATTAAATTTATAGGGCAAGGTTTGGGCCTATAAATTTGGACCCCTTAGGGCTAGGTCAAATTTTCTATTTTTTGGCTTGCCTCCAGATCGAGGGCTATCCATAGAGGGGTCAGCCATTTTTGTAGCATATGCAGTTCTCGAGAGCTAAGGGGGGACAAAAATTACATTTCCCAATTGTATATATAGATATCTCAGAAACGGTGGCTCGTAGGAACAAAGTATTGATACATTTTTACCGATAATTTTAAGATCTACAATTTTTAACTAGGGTACTTTTATGATAAAACTTACCGTTTTGCTGAAAATTGCGAAATAGTAATTTTTTAGACCCTTGACCTCGAATAATTTTTTTTCCATACACGGGAACTTTTAAATTTTATTTATAATTATGTCCTGAACAATTTTACTGATTTTCAGCTTGTTGGGACTTTATGCACCTTCACTCTCATTTTTTGGTCTAGATTGACCGGACTATTCGGCACTGTTGCAAGCTTAGACATCTATCTTATGTAGGTATTGTCAAACAAGTCGTGACGCGGAACTGGAAAATGAAAGCGTTGGCGGCAGCCATTTGGGTATCGGTGTCTATTTCGCTGGTTATCAAAAGTACTGCTGGGATTGGCATTGAGACTCGAATGATTGTTGCCAACGCTTTCATTTTCCAGCTCCGACGACTTTTTAGACAAGGTATAGGTACCTATACCTACCTACTCTAAGGTCATGATCACGAAGTAACCATCACAGCAGGTACCATGATAATTAATATCCTGTTTGGAGTAAAGTTAATCTAGCTCTACTGCATGTAGAGTAACCATGATAGTATATATACGTAGGTACCTATAATGAGTACCTACGTAGGTATTGGTACAAGGTAGCGTGGGTAATGAGTAAATTTAGTCGATACAAATACACGAAACGATAGCACCGCTCGAGTCTACGCACTGTGGCCTTGACTGAAACCTCAAAATATTTATCTATTAATGCCATGTCTTACCTTCCAATAGCAGCGACTGGAAAGAAAATGGTGTTTACTAATTGAATTACGAGCCATCTTACGTCACTCTTTTGTACAGAGACGGTAAATGCTGTAAGATCCGTTTGTAAGCCTGGTGGAGACGTGGTCAATGTGAACACGAACGCTATCAGCGAGGGAAGAGTCATAAGGATGCTGCAGAACACTCCTAATCTGTAAAGAGCTTTTTTTTTGTAACAATGTACAAGGGACATTGGAATCAGTGGAAGTTCTTGGGTATAATTTATACCGTTTCCTATTCAGATCAGCGACTGAGGGTCAGAAAACAATCCTTTTATTGTTGCTCGTCAAAGTGACGTAAACCAGCCTGTTGGTTTCTAAGCTAGGTAGAGATCCAGATATTAACTGCAGAGACCTACCATCTCCGTTACTAAGGTAGTCAAAGTAGCAGCTCTCAACTTGAAGGCCTACAACTCATACTGCCTGATACTTTCATCTCAAGTGATTTTTTTGCTTGAAAGTACCGATTTAATGTCTCTTTCCAGAATATAAACTAGCAGCGAATTTCAGTATCAGTTCAATTTCAGTTCAACTATTGCCTGAATATTTAAACTTCGAGATCTTGTATAAACTTTTGTTTGGAAGGAGTTTTGTACGATCAACAAACATTTATTCAAGCAAATTTGTGTTTTCTATGTAAACGCGGAATGTTTTATGATTGTAGTTAAGTACACTAGGTGGGGCCTTCGAATGTGAACGGGATTAACACTTTGATAAAGAGGATAACTAAAACGTAAAATTTTCATTAAAACATAATGCACGTTAAATGCAACAACTTACGCTTCATCACCATTTTTAAAATGTTCTACAATAAGGGTGATATCAAAACATATCAATGTGAGGTACACTAACAATCCTCCTATCGCTGGGAATACCCTGTGTAGTAGAAGTGCCTGCCACGCCGGTAACTGCCATCCCATCAAGTCCCCCGCCACCTCCTTGTCTAACTCACAAGCTACCATTATTAATCACTTTTATCTGTTATCTTTGTATATCATAACCATAGTTACATCTGAGCACATCGTTTTTCTGTTATAGATTTTGGTACCACGCACTAGTAGATCCTAGACTCAGCCACAATTCAAATAGTTATCTATTTGTTTGTCCAGAACTTTTTTCTAAACTTTAAACCATTTTCTGTTTTCAAAAATAGACTTAAACGTTAGTTTTATTTTAAACAATCGTATGTAATGTATGTTTGTTGGTTGGACTTGTTCCACACGCCCATTGATAAAGCTGATAAGATAGTGTAGTTCAATCAGATAACTGGATGACACAGTTTTAATACCTACTTCTAGTACGTAAAAGGTTGTTCTTTCATTTTTGTTAAAATCCGAAATAAGTTCTTCAAAAAAGTGTGTGTGTCAGCTCCGACGCACGACTGGAGTTTACTCCTTAAGTACGAGTATCTAACCATAACAAATTAGAAAGTTGCGCACTAGAGGTGCGCACCAAAAACGTGACACGATTTTCGTTACTTGTTAGTAGGTTTTACCCCTCGGATTTTTCTCATACCGGGCGCCTTATATATGAAAATCGATTCTTAAGGAGTAAACTCCAATAAAAAAGATTTTGTAATTGATTTTTATTTTTATGCTCACCTTAATCAATCATAGTAATGCCCTAATCCTCACCGAAGAATCTACAATGAGGCAACCCATTTTCTCAACTCACCGCTCAGACGGGTTTAAAGTCCCCTGATCAAAGTAAATAGAAAAGAAAACACTTATATTTTTTGTTTTGGTTTATAAACTTAAAGACATCAGAACAGTGAATGGTACTAGTGGCCAGCGTTCGTTCCCACTTTTTCCATTAACAGTTCCATGATGGAACTAGTGATTACAAAAATCACCATTAGTTCCTTTATTTTCAGCATAAGAAGGCATAGTATTTATAAAGTTCACTGTTACGGTAAAGGCACCTAATTCCGTGGTATTTTCACCAAATCTCGAAAGAACCTCAAAAATTAAGTATTCATTGTGCCTTTTTCTACATAAGGCTATTTTTATTAGAAGTGTAAGCTATCTTATTTTTGAAAAATACCATCAATTTGACTCTAAAAGTTCATTAAAACTGTTAAATTAATAAAAAAATCAAAAAAGTCAGAACCTTCTAATTCCGTGGTATTTGGATTCTAATTCCGTGTGTAAACATTATAAACGAAATGACGTGGAGAGAATAATACATGGTGTCCAAAAAATTAAATGTATTTATTTTAGCTTTGTATTTCAAATCAGTCTGAACCATTTATGTCTAACAAAATAAAATCACAATTGGCAAGCATATTTATTTGTATTACTTAACAATATATAGAGCACTAGTGGTCGCCCGCGACTTCGTCCGCGTGGTAATTTGGATTTTTTCCCGTTCCCGTCGCGCCGCGTCATATTTTGAACAATTCACACAATATCTTTATAAATTGTAGCCTATGTGTTATTCTGATGTATAAGCTATATTATTGTAAAGTTTCATTAAAATCCATTCAGTAGTTCTTACGTGAAAGAGTAACAAACATCCATCCATCCATACATACATACATACATACATACATACTCAAAAACTTTCGCGTTTATAATATTAGTAGGATAATATTATTATAAAACAGATATAAAATATAATTAACAAAGTAATAATCGATATTGATATATTTTTTGTATTCTTTGGTTTCATATTATAACAAGCGGACGCCCGCGGCTCCGCCTGCGTGGTATAGTTTTTCGTTTCCCAATTCTCGCGGGAACACATTCCCGGGATAGAAAGTAGCCTATGTATTATTCTGATATGTAAGCTATAGCTACAGAGAGAGAGAGAGAGAGAGAACTACTCTCAATAGTAGGTACTTACATACAAACAATGACGCGAACAGCCGCCGCACGCACACACACAAATAAAAAAACACATTCATAAAATACACTAGTTGAAACATATTCCTAGTACATACATATTATTAACTTTTTTTTGGAAAGTGTTGAAAGAACTGGTGGCATTTCTGTACAGTGGTGGTCGTCAGAGGCGTCTCGTGACAATTATTTTATGGGTGTTCATAAAAAAAACCCGAAACGGTAGCTTATCCAAGTCTATACTTAGGTAAGCTACCGTTTTAAATACCCACTTGCCGCCGCTGGTGGTAGTAATATCTTTACAATTTCCTAATAATACTAACAGGTGTCCATACCACGGAATTGGGCCTCATGTAACCTAATTACCGTTATAAATACCACGGAATTAGGATTTATGATACAAAATCAAGTTTTCTAATTCCGAGGTATAAAAAATTAAAGATTTTTTAATATTATACATCTAAGTTAACGTTTAATTGCGATATCTTCGACATAATATATAAAACATACTCAGGAATGCCACGGAATTAGTTTTTTGTATTTATTGGTTATTTAAGTTATCAGAACTGAAGTATGAAGTTTTTAATAACAAATCTACCACTAAAATTTTCAAAAAAAGTAAGCTCTATAAAATTGCAATTTCGTGGTATAAAGCGGTAATTAGGAACCCACTAAAATATTTGGCACCTAATGCCGCGCTATTTTTAACACTTATTTTCTCCTCAAATTGTTAATAGAATACTCAGATGTTAAGTGTATTCGATACAACGTATTACCCTTTCAATATCTTACCCAAAACCAAATCTCTTGTAGTATAAAAATTTAATTAAAACACTATTTAGCAAATGGTAGTACTTACGCGCATTCTTGCAGTCAAAAATAACTAGTAATTTGGTTTATAAAGCTGTTTTTCTAAATACCACGGAATTAGGTGCCAATTTCTGAACCCCACGGAATTAGATGCCTTTACCCTAGTAGATAATTACAGGGCGAGTCAGCGCCGGGACCTCGTAGTGGGTCTGGGCGTGGATACCCTCTCGCTGGAGACCATGCTTCAAGCCATGGTCTCCAGCGGGAGTAGGTGGAACGCGGCCGTGTCCTTCTGCGAGCAAGTCGTGCTCGCGAAGGAGGCGGCCGAGAGGGAGAGGGAGCGTACCCTCCCCGCCGAGTTTCGTAGTCAGCGGCAAGGGCGCCGCAGACTCATCTACGCCCAAGACCATCGACCTCCATGATCGGGGCCTGAGGACGGCGGGATCGCCACCCGTCGTCCTTACAGAAGCAGGCTAGAAGGGTTACGTGCTGCGGGGCCTTTGCCCCATAGCACGCAACCAGATTCACTCACTGACGCGGGATAAAACTCGACCCCAACGACGCGGGATTCTCATCCCGACCCAACCCCCGCAGAGACCACAGAGGTGTTCAAAGTCCGCCGGGCGCCACTGGAAATACGTTCTGCTTGTAACCAGAGACGCCCGGCAACGGACGTTAGAGCGGCCGTGGCCCTAGGCCGCGGAAATAAAAAAAAAAGTAGATAATTACAAATAAATACCTACACAAAAGAAATGAATAAAATGTAGAATCAATAAATAGTTAATCAAAAAATATCTTACAAGATTGCATTAATTCGTATTGCTTAGAAACCTAAAACTTGGAGGGAGTGTTTATTAAATGGCGTATACTTCCGATAAGAAAGGATTTTCCAAAACACGACTCCTAAAGGGGTGAAAAAGGGGGGACAAAGTTTGTACGGGACAACGTGACTCCTCAGAAACTACAGAACCGATTTTAAAGTTTCTTTCGGTAATATAAAGCTACATTTATAGCGAGTAACATAGGCTATATATAACATCACGACGAAGTGACCAGCATTGCGTGTAGACTATAGCATGTTGGAAAGTATATAACCGCAATCTCTCAGAAATGGTCATTCCCAGGAAAAAAGTACATAGTAAGGTCGTTTTCGTATGTTATTTTATTATCTACAATTTTGTCTAAAACCATTTTTTTAATATAATTCATTGTTTACGATATTAGTCAAAAAATCCGAAAATTTTCAACTTTAACGTTAAATAACTTTTTTAGCACAAGTCGGATCCATCTCTATACGAATTAATGCAACCTTACAATTTTGTTCCGAATATTTTAACTGGATTACTCTGCTAGCTTCCTGATTTGAGATTTTTTTTTAGAAATAGCAGACTTTTTTTTTAATTCCGCGGCCCAAGGCAGCTGCCTCTCTAACGTCCGTTGCCAGGCGTCTCTGGTTACTAGCAGAGGGTATATCCAGTGGCGCCTGGCGGACTTTGACCACCTCTGTGGTCTCTGCGGATGTTTGGTCGGGACGAGAATCCCGTGTCGTTGGGGTAGGGTTTTATCCCGCGTCAGTGAGTGAATCTGGTTGCGTGCTATGGGGCAAAGGCCCCGCAGCACGCAACCCTTCTAGCCTGCTTCTGTAAGGACGGCGGGTGCCGATTCCGCCGTCCTCAGGCCCCGATCATGGAGGTCGATAGTCTTGGGCGTAGTCGCGGAGTCTGGGGCGCCCTCGCCGCCGACTATGGAACTCGGCGGGGAGGGTACGCTCCCTCTCCCTCCCGGCCGCCTCCTTCGCGCTATTCGATGACTCGGTAAAATAAAGCTACTTACGAAAAAAAAATGAGCTTGCTGTTAAGCAATACATTTCAATGTTCCAGGGCCTACATACTATTAAAGGTTAAATATAAATCTATGTGTTATACTATAGACGGGGTACGCCGGAACATTGCGACTCGGCCACTTTCCTGGGCCGCCATTTTAAGAAATAAAAGATGAGTTATTCGTCATGCACAGCCCCAGACAAAAAATAGTCGCCATGTCGGTCAGTGTAAGTTTTAGAATAAAAAAAAACCGACAGCTGACAGAACAGGACAGCTCATGACAGCTGACAGCCGCGGGAAGGCAATCAAATCAAGGCCAAAATTAGAATTCAATTTATTTTTATATAAGGTTATCTTCTTGTTGTTGTTTTTAACATTAAAAATATTAAGTGTTTATTTTATCTAAGCTAAGCTAAGCAACAAGCAACATAATGTTACGGAGAATGTTACAAGGAACGCTGAATCAGCAATCGAAGATGTACGCTAGCGGTAATATTAGGAAACAAATACACTGTGGAGTCTGCCTAGGGTATCCTCGATATACATCTAAGACAAACAGAACTTCACCCGCTCTAACCAGCAAGTATCAAGTGATTACAGATTCAAATTCACCTGTTATTGGGCATACCGCTGAAGAGACGATCCTCCCTGAAGACAAATATCCTGTTCTCAGTGACGAATTTGATGGTATTAATTTAAAAAGTAAGTCATAGGTACTTCTTACAGCCTACAAAAAAAAATGGCTGTTCTTTAGTTAAACTATTTGTAATACACATTTTTTTATTTTAGGAGGTACCAATGGTGTATTTGAAATTGAAGACCTTGTCGACTTACTTCATAGAGAAAACTCAAGAGATATTTTTGTAGCTGCTGTACCACAGGAAATGCGCTTTGTTGATTATATTTGCATTGTTAGTGGCAGAAATAAAAGACATATTTTGGCTTTGGCAGAGTTTGTAAGAAGAGTTTATAAAAAAAAATGTTTCAA
Organism: Nudaria mundana; assembly: GCA_963556515.1. Lineage (NCBI taxonomy): Eukaryota > Metazoa > Arthropoda > Insecta > Lepidoptera > Erebidae > Nudaria > Nudaria mundana. The sequence goes on from OY748291.1 coordinate 8,135,462, forward strand.
GTCAGACCCAATACCCAGGATAGAAGGAGCAGACTCTGATGAATGGATGGCGCTGGATTTAGGTAAATTTCATAGAAAGTTTAGTCTCTCGGTTACACCAAAGAATGTTGTTACATGTTGAGTATAATTATTTGCAGGGAACATAGCACTTCATGTATTCTCAGCACAAGCACGCAAACAGTACGACCTGGAGACATTATGGTCAGTCGGACCAGAGTATGATGATCAAACAAATAAGAAAAGTGAAGTTGTTGATATTTTCGAAAACTACAGTCAATACTTGAAAGACTTAAAACCTTTGCCTTAACATTAAATAGTTTCAAGCTATTTAAACCTGTTTCATTGAATAAAAAGCCATTTCAAAGTCTCATATAAAATGTTTATTTCTGCTTAATTGCAGATACATTACTAGATTGTATTGTATAATTAATCACAAATGGAATAATTGTGAATCATAAAATTCAGTTATTTTATTAGGTACATATCATATCATAACATTAAAACAAAATATTGAAATTGTATTCCAAAAAATATTGTCTCGCCAATTGCTGTAAAAATTCAGAGGAGTTAGTACATACATATATGAAATTTAATTTTGAATTCATTTACTCAAACTGGAACAAATGATTAATTAAAATCTTTATCAACCAGATAAACTCATACTACCCTCTGAATACGTAGCAGTATAATATACAAAGTACCAATTTGGTACCTATACTTTTATCTAGCTCAGAATTTTAAATGCATAATATTATAATTATGTAAATTATATAAAACAGCAGTTTACTAATACATTCATACCACAATCACAAGATCTTTAGTTCAGTCAAAATGCAGTTGTACATACTAGTAGTTATTACATTTTCTAATAAATAGCATAGATTTGAAAGCAAATCTAATATTAGTGCTTTGTGTTTTAAACTAAAAAGTATGTATTAAGTAAAATACATTGCAAGCCAATGTAAGTCTGTAGTACAAGATATTATTAATGTTTACAGAAGGCATAGGATAACTAAAATGTATAGTTATGTTCATTCTTGTCTTTTAACGTCTCATGTTTGATAAGCTCAATTTGCTAAGTTGACACCCAACTTATTTGAGACTAAAAAGCAAATAAATCATGTCTAGCCTGTGAACAGAAAAAACATAGAAGTATTTCTCGCGCTCCAAAATGACCCTACGCAGATCTAGCTGTTGCTAGGCAAACTTGCAGAGAAGAAGTTTTGTAGTGCTTTCTTGAAGCTGGCCTATCAATTTAGCCCATAATGTGACAGTTGCTATGCGTTGCTAGCCAATCAGAGACATACATTGAAAATTAAATCAACTATTATTTCAAAATAGTAATTGATCTTCATAGAAAACAAAATATATGGAGGGACCGTTTATTGTAGAGATTTTGTTTGAAGTTATGCTTCTGTTTTTTCCGTTCACTATGTCCAGAACAATAAATCATCCAGTATTTTGTGCATATTTAGAACTTATGTAATTAGAGGGAAGAAGACATGGATAAGTATCTAAAGGGATAAATACACGATTGCAAACGTGGTTGTAAACGTAGTAATAAATCGAGCACTTGCTGGCTACACAGTTTAAAACCAATAGTGTTCAATAGAATACCGTTGGTTTTAAACAGCCGCTTAAAACCTATATATGCATCATCAATTGTCCCCATTTGTCTTTTATGACTATTTCTCAAACCAATAGAATTATAGGTATATTAATTGAGATTGCCATAGACAACTATTATAAGTAAATACCTATTCTGGAGAAAATTTTATAAGAAAAAGCATTATTTTGTGCAAAAATAACTAAAATAGATTATGTAATTTAAATGTTGACTGAAAATTGGTTTAAATAGAAAATAATTATGAGACATAACCAAAGCTATAACGTAATAAATCAATAGCTTAAAATATGTCTAGGCAGTGTTTTATTTCACTTCTGTACACCATGTATCCTGACTTATATCACAAAGTTATGGTTCCATATTGATCAATTTTAAATGGTCAAAATCTTTAGATGGTTTGTTTATCTCAAAATATTCTATGGTAATTACCATTATGTATCTATCACTATATTTCCAAGTTTCATATTGTTGGCAGTAAATATCAGTCATTATTTAATATTGAAGCAGACACCAAATTAATTTTATAAAACTATTAAATCAGTGCATAGATTATATAAATACAATGCTCTCTACACAAATATTACCTATAAATTTGTGATTCGTTTAGGATTAAAATTTTGGCTCATGACTAAATTATGACAATATGGCTATGCTTCGTCTTACACCAGCACCCGAATTGACATTGTCTAAGCTAGACCATTTCTTTATGCCATTTTTCACCACCTCAGCAGTGATTTTATCTTCCATAACTCTAGACATAGCTTCTAGTTTTTGTGCTCTTTCTTTACTTAATGGTTCACTGGGAAAAGCCAGGTCATTAGCCTCAGCAAGGGTGCGCAGATCAAAATAATATTTAGCATAGACACTAGACGGTACATTGATGTTAAATTGTAACATTTCTAAAAACTGCCTCTCTAATTCATTCATGTCTTCTACTGTAATGTCTTTAAGGATTTGACAATAATCTACATTCCATACAGCTTGGTCATCCCAAACTTTGCTTGCCAGTAAGATAGCTCCCAAAACAATCCTTTTCCAATTTGAGGGAGCAATATCTAGTTCTGCACATATTAGTAGGCGCTCTAGATACACCAAAGTAATAATTGCACACTCAGCTGTTAATTGAGCTGCATTGAACAAAGTTCTTACAAACTTATAAATCTGTTTATGCTCAGGATTATACTTATCATAGTCATCACTAACGCCATCTTTGCTAAGAGGATGAAGCTTTTCATCAAAAATATCCAGTCTGCGCTCTGATGTTCGATTCTTAATATGATAGTAAATAGCAAGTGCTACACATTTCACTGTATTCTTCAAATTAGGTTGAGATACAGTACTATCATCTAAATAAATAGTAGAACAAGAACTACTTTTCTTAAGCTTATTATCCGCGATTTGGTGTTGACTCCGTTTTCTGGTCATACCGTTTTCAAGTGAGGCTTTGGAGCGCTCCATGAAAATGGTACCAGCAATAGGGTCTTGAGAAGGATCTATGTCACCATCATCACCTTCCCTCTCGCTTATGTGTTGTATGTTATTGGAGCTGACTTCTCCTTCAGGTAGATAATCTTCAAGCTTCACGATGTCCTTTCTGATCGGCGAGGGACTGCGGTAACAACAGCAACTGTTTTGATTACCCATCTTAGTATCGCATAGAACAGCACTAAAGGTTAATTGTTAACATTCTATAAGCGCTGTTTCACCTCTAAATGAGGGTAAATAGTGTGTTGATACATAGAAATTACATATATGGCCCATAGAATCTGAAACAAAAGGTGCAGTGCATTAATATTCTAATAAATGAGAACAAATTATGGAAAATGCCTTTTTACGCGATTATGAAGTCATTGTGTCAAAAGTTAACTTACCTTTCAGCTACTTACATTTTCAACTCTTTATATAAGTACACATTTCAATAGTAAATATAAAACCCCCAATTTTGCCTAAATAAAATTCATTTTTCTTCAGAGCCTGATCTACTGATTCCTGTGTGACAGACAGCGTAGAGAAATTGGCAGATGCAGCACTTCTTGCCACATTTAAAAAAATACAATATGTAAAAATTGCGATTATTATTATTGGTATTTTATAATAAAAGTCTTAATTAAAAGGTTTGATAAGAAATTGTAAACTATCTAACTAACTACCAAACTATAACTAAAAAATGTTTGTCAATACAATAATATAAATTGCGGACTTCTACTGAAAAACACTCCGACCAAGATAGCAACCAAAGGGGTTTTGTCACTTTCTGTTCTATAGGGTGACTGTGTCCACATGTTTTTAGGACACTACTATTGGATAATACAGTTTATGTAATGCAGTATTAATAGTGCGTTAGGTCCACGGGTGTACATCACAGAATTGAACTGCTCCTGTACACAAAGATGGTACCTGCAGTGTAACTCAGTGTACCGTTAATGAAATCCGGTGTACTTCTTTTGATAAAAAGATATATAGTACAATATGTACACCCGCCATCCTAAAGTTAGGACTGCGGGTGTGCATTTTTTCCCATCAGGAGATGCGTATTTTACATAATGTTTTTTTGTAAATATACCTGCAGTGTACCTCAGTGTACCCTTGATGAAATTCAATTTACCTTCTCGGATAAAATGTTATATGGATGTATATTTATCTCTTTTGTTTTTTTATTATGCGTACCTACTGTGTACTGCATATAAAAATACTAGGTCGCCGCAGTCGCGAAACGTACCGTTACGCTGCAGTATATATTTGAGCGAAGCGAGTTTAAATTCAAAATTCTGGCATCGTAATAACCTGGGTAATTCTGTAAGCTATTGATGAGTGCAAGAAAATCCGAAATCGGCCGAGTATTCACCGAGAAACAATTTCTTCTGAAAAATAATTTGAGTCACCCGTTCAGTACTCTTTGCGTGAAAGAGGAACACACATTCATACATACATACACACATACATACATTCTTAAAAACTTTCGCGTTTATAATATTAGTAGGACATATAATTTTGAAAAAAAAGTGTACTCAGCGATGTATTTCTGAACTCGTTATTCTAGTCTATTGATATATATACATTATATAATATGTATATATACATATATATATATATATATATATATAATGTATATACATAGACTGCTTGCTTGAGGTACCCCGTTGTCTTTTGACGTTTTTTACTCGTATTTGGAAACATTAAATTATATTTAATATTTTATATGCAGGTACACAGTAGGTACGTATAATAAAAAAACAAAAGAGATAAATATGCATCTGCTTGCTGAAAAAAAAATTAACACCCGCAGTTCTAACCCTAGAATGGCGGGTGTAGGTACATACTTAATTAACAATTAACATTTTATTTAAGGTAAATTTAATTTCATCAAGGGTACACTGAGGTACACTGCAGGTACACATATTTACAAAAAAAACCTATGTAAAATACGCATCTCCTGATGGGGAAAAATGCACACCCGCAGTCCTAACTTTAGGATGGCGGGTGTACATATTGTACTATATATCTTTTTATCAAAAGAAGTACACCGGATTTCATTAACGGTACACTGAGTTACACTGCAGGTACCATCTTTGTGTACAGGAGCTGTTCAATTCTGTGATGTACACCCGTGGACCTAACGCACATGATTGGCCGATTTGGCGTGATTGGTATGTAAGTCAGTTCCGGTCTACAGGCCGCATTTTTCAGCAGATTTTCATGAAATTTGGCACAAGTGTTCTTTGTTGCAACGCGCAACTTTTTTCGAAGGGATTTTTCGATTGGGGGGAAAATGGTGGAGAAATGGGGAGAAAATGCGAAAATGACGCGAAGTCTACTGTTCACAAAACCACTAGTTATATAGGTAATAAAAATATTTACATTACAAAATATCGTTTAAAAAATCCTCCGCGTCATTGCCGACTGGGAAGGTTCCCAGAATTTTGCTGTGTCGCCACGTTGGGTGGCGATACTTATTCTTTGGGCCAGGAAATAGCCAGCATTCGCCAATACGAAACCACCCCTTTGACAACCACTGGTACTTTTCATAGTGATCATAACTATGAGTTGTCAAATGAGATACGCAATAGGCCTGTTGGTCCTGAGAAGCATCGATTAAACGTTTAGCAATGTCTCTTTAAAGGCGGCGAGCACTCGGATCCCATGACCCCAGTGTCTCAACCCAAAAAGGCTAAAATATGTAATCACCTGCTAGGTTAGCATATTTACGCATAGCATATTGAGGCCTTCAGCCAATGCAGCAGCAGCGCCGGCACATCCGGATGTGCTCGGAAGGTGTGAAGGTGCTAAGGTTTCAACGCATGTAGCGTCTCACACCAAAGGCCGGTCTCTTTCCATCGCTTCATGCTAACCCATTTGGCTCACGTACGGCCGGAAGACCTGCGGTGGAAAGAGCCCTACGAATTATGTCGTTTAGAATAGCGTGCCGAGATATACGACCCTGGGCTTCTGCTACAAGAAAGGCCATGTTGTCCCAGATTATCGACGGCTGATCCACACTCTATTTAAGTAACTTTGGGTTTTAGATTCCACTTCGTTGCTGCTTTGCATACACGCATTCAAAATTCAAATCGAACAATCACAATTTCTCTCATTCTGTATCTATGGTCTCTCTAATATTTATTTATTTTAGTATGGTAACTTTGAAAAAAAATGGCGATTATATAGGTTTGGTTAGCTTGTGTCGCCGAACAGCACGTTTGATTGATTACAAGATTATAAATAGTATTCAAAGACTACAATAGTGTATCGAATAGTATTCTTCTATGCGAAATACTTCAAAGGGTTAACGGTACTAACTGCATCTAGTACTCATTTTAAAATTCCGGGTAAATCTACGTTGTAACTTATTACTTTGTTTTGTAAATTTTAGATAACAATGCGTCGTAAAAGTGAGCGCACTGCCTCTAAAAAAACTAAGGCTTCTCCTGAGAAGAAAGTAGAAAAGCCTAAACGGAGTAAGACCCGACGCCGTAAGCAATCTAGTTCGTCGGACGAATCGCCCGATGAAGGGAGTCCTGTGCGTGTGGCAGAAAGTGTAGTTGAGCCTGAGCAGAAACCACCACAAACACCCACCAAAGTAGATAGTCCTGAAGAAGCTCAGGATCAGGTTTGGCAAGTTAAAACTGCAGAAAGCTCCAGTGACGGGGGCGAGATAAAGAAATTGAAAATCTGTTTAACTCGGCCACCGTCTACACCGGAAAGGGCTGACAGATCCCCACGTAGCAAGAGAAAGCATTCGCGGGCTACTAGTTCTAGCGACACTCCCAGCATCGAAGGTGTGGAGGAAAAGAAGAAGACCAAACATAAGTCAAAGCGCAGTACTCGTGAGAAAGATGATGGCGATAAAAATACTGACAGTCATGATGATGAACATGAAGCTGAGACTGAGGGTCAACCGGAACAACCTAAAACAAGTAATGAAGTCAGTCAAAGTGAGTCAACTCAAGATTCCTCTACAAATGAGACTTCTGTGTCTACAACTAATGAAGAAGTAAAAGATAATGAGAGTAAAAATGTATCAGAATCAGGTGATCAAGTTCAAGAAGATAAAGAAATTAATGAAGATAAGCCAGTAAGTCAGGACAATGACTCGCAGGCAAAAGTATTAGATGCTGACACTACTGTGGCTTCACCCAAGAATGATACAAATATGGAATCTTCAGTAGATAGTAGCTCACCATCAAAAGCTAAAGCACAAGCTGAAACTATTGTAGATTCAGAGAAAATTCATGTTGACGATAACAATGTTGATGCAAACAATGGTGAAGAACCCAAAAGAAGTGAATCTGTTGAGAAATCTGAAGTGCTTGAATTACATCCAGATGAAAATAAATGTGAATCATCCGACAATGAGCACAAGGAGGATGCTACAACACCTCAAGAAGAGCCAGCCAAAGAGAAGTCATCAGATGAACAAAAGGTAAGTAAAAATGAGGACAAGGTCACTAAGAAATCTAAGACAATTGATACTGAAAATAGTAAGGCTATTAATAAACCTGATGTTGTAGAAATATCTGACAATTGTCCCAAAGACTCCAAGGAGAGAACAACATCAAATGCAGAAAATAATTCAGAATCAAATTGTGATTCTGTGCAGTCCACAAAAGAAACATTACACAATGGACAGCCTTCCCACGTTGTTGCCAGGAAACGAAGATGGGGAACCAGGAGTACAAAGTTACAAACGCAAAAGTCAATAACAATATCAACTGATGTTTTGAAAGAAATAATACCTGATGTCAAGCCGGTTGAGTTTGAGGAAGTTATTGAAGAGAAAAAACATAAACGAGAACGGGAGGTCACAGAAAAAGTAGATAGACCAATACTGCCTAAAATTGTAATAGACAACACTGATAATGTAGAGCAGTTAAAAGCAAAAGATAATAAAGAATCTGTTAAACCTAGAGATTTATCTACCCATAGAAAAATATCAATAATTAAAGATAATGACAGTATTATAACAAGACCTCCAAGTCCACCCAGAAATAAACAATCATGTATATTGTATATTACTAATTTGGTTAGACCTTTCACATTGCCACAGTTGAAGAATTTGTTGCAAAGGACAGGTAGAATTGTAGAAAATGGCTTTTGGATTGACAGGATCAAATCAAAGTGCTTTGTTCAGTATGAAAAAGAAGAGTAAGTACATTTGATTTGATTAAAAACTACTAATATGTAATTAGACTAGTGTTGGATGGCAGTAGATCTTCTACACACTATAACCAACATGTATATGTGACTATGAAGCAATAAAATGCATTTTAAGTTTATATTTACCAAGGTTAATCTAATTAGATTCTTCTTGTATGACTTTCGATTTGATTTCTATAAATTTCATTAAATTGTTTCTATTATCATATAAATTTATGTGTATAAATACACAAAAATTTTACCATTCAGATATTTGTAACTCGGTGCACAACTAATAACTAACTATTCATTATTTTCAGTCAAGCAGTAGAAACAAGGCATGCTTTACATGGTGTCACATGGCCTTTTTCAAATCCCAAGACTTTACAAGTTGACTTTTCAACAGAAGAAGCATTTGCAAAAGCAAAATTAAATGAGGAGACAGATAGCACACCAGTCTCTGCCATTCCTGGGACAGTGGAAGACTGGCTGAGGGAACAAGATTTGAAACGGGAGAAAGAAGCAGTAAGGCATTATTTGATTTTTTGTTAATACGATTTGATCCTTAATCATGATTTATGCCTTTAATCTACATTTCATAGCAAGGCAAGGGGGTTTCAAATTTTTTTCTCTTTATTATTAAACTCATTTGGCCGATTTGAACATAAACTATTATATAAAACCCATAAAAAATACTTGCTATGCCCCCTATTATGTGGAACCAAAAATTACTGGCAATGAGAGGGTGTGTAATGCACCTCTGCCTACCCCTTCGGGGATATAGACGTAATATGTATATTTATGTCACATATTTCAAACTGCAAATGATAAAATACATTTTTGTTACAGGAAAAGCCATGGGAGCGTAAGTCTACCCGTGAGTGGGATCTTGGAAAGAATGAAAAAGATAAAGATAAGGATAACGATAAGGATAAGGATAGACCACGTCGCGACGAACGTCCTATGGACAAAAGACGTCACCGTTCTCCTGAAAAAAGTCCTGAACCAGGTAACTTTTTCTAGGTTTTATTAAATTTTTTATTATTCTTGATCAAGCAGGCAGTTGAAAAACAACTGATGATGCCTGTATCCTGCTGGTGCCTACTAATTTAAGTCTTGGAGTTTAAGATATGTTTGTCAAGTCTGTTCTTATTCCACTGTCTGACAACCCGATTGGTTAAGAAGTGTTTATGGGTATTGTTAGTTTATAAACCAGTGCACAGTTTCAGACCGTGGCATCTGAGATGGACATTGTCGTTGCGTATGAAAATCGTGGAATTCCTCAATAAGATCTTATATGTTTCTATCGGATCAACACTATTGTTAATTTCATATGATTCCATCGACGGTAGTGCACAGGCTTTCGACTCTAGGGTCTCAGGTTCGATTCTCGGTTCGAATCAATTATTGGTGTGATCCATAAAAGTTTGTTTCGCAGTTTGGGTGTTTTCTATGTATATTATGTACTAGCTGATCGCCGCAGCTCCGCCCGCGTGATTGAGTTTACTCGTTCCCGGTTCCCGTGGGAACACATTACCGGGATAAAAATTAGCCTATATTACTCAGGGTGAACGTAGTTTTCCAATGATGAAAGAATTTTTGAAATCGGCACAGTAGTTTTTGAGTTTATTCATTACAAACATACGTACAAAATACAAATCGTTCCTCAAACATACGCACAAAAATACAAATCTTTCCTCTTTATAATAGTAGTATTCATAGCACAAGCCTTTAGTTTGGGCTTGATGACTGTTCACTTAGATCTTTGAAACTACTCAACAGATTTTAATGCAGCTTAGAGCAATAGGATGCATTCTTATGTTCATTTGTGTTAAAGTTCTTTCTATAACGATTGTTATTTTATGTGAAAATTTCCATTGTGTAGATGTAGTGTAGATAAATTGTCTTTCGACACAGCGTCGGTGCCGTAAGACCGCTAATCTACACCTTTTATTATTTCCAACGGGGACGCCGGCAGCCGGACGAACGGTCCACCCTCGACGTTTGCGGTCTATTTCCCCAAAGTAATCTACACTTTGGCAGACATGATAATGTACAATTAAATTTTTTATGTTCCGATGTACTTGACAGTCAACTTAAAACTCACTGTTTAAATTTTTTTCCTTAACCTTATTCATTTGTGATTTCTTTTTATAGCCCGGAAATTTAAGAAAAAAGAAGAGGAGGCTCCCGCTAAGTTATTGGATGATTTATTCCGAAAGACAAAGACAACTCCTTGCATATACTGGTTGCCGCTCTCTACTGAAACGGTAATGTATGATATTATTTCTATTTTTGCCTTTAGAGGCACTATATTTTATTATTTATTAAATTTCTATGTAAATATCTTATATATTATTTTGTAGATAGCAGTAAAGGAACAACAACGTCGCCTACATATGGCTGAACATGAGCGTCGACTGCAGGAGCTGCGTCACACGAGACCCCATCGTCGACACTAGCATGGTCCGTCTCCTAACATGCATCAATCATACACACTTCCACACATACATAACACAATTCATAACACATTCACACACACACATACACACATGATTATACACATTATATACATCTAAAATCATTATTAACACACACAATTTACTCATAATCATATTAATTTTTTGTCGCATAAGCGATATTCCTTTTCAGATTTTTTCAGTCCTCACAGACAGACAGCTTAAGTTTTCTATATGAAGTTTCTGTTGTATGTTAGTCATATTACGATCTAGGTTTATGGCGAATAGATTCAAGTATAATCTTGGCAGATTTATAAGGATATGGACATTGTGAATTTATTTATACAAAAATGTTATAGAAAGGCACGCTTGGAAGAAAGCGTATGAATTTAATCCGGGAGATATGCAGTCACTCGACCAAATGGATATTGGCGTCAGATTGCCAACACGTGGAGAACGGAAGTACAACGAATGACTTCGATTCTACCCGAGACATTGTCGGTGTGACGACGTTATGTCGAACCTGAACATCGTTTTACATGTCAGATATCTTCTAACTCCATTGCTATACGATTGTATGAATACGCGACGAAATTTAAAGTTCGCTACAATTTAAGGGTCACAAGAGGATATAACCTACTACTAGCAGAACTAAGAAATACAATATTAATTATGGATGTTTCTTGGATCACAGAAGAAACTCGATGAAAATTTTATTCTATCATTGAGTGTTTAACAGCGAGAAGGAATGGAGCAGGAGAATAACGATTAATCGAATATGAGAAGATTAGCGGAGTAATCGATTATGGATTGATAGAGATGAGAGATGTTCACTAAGAAAATTGACTTGCAATTGAGCGGTAGCCAGCGTCCATCCCTGCGTGTAGATTTATAGTTTGTAGCGTAATAAATGCGATTTAGTCAGGTCATCGTAAAGTTTTCTGTTTTGTCTGGAGTATATTCGGTTCATTTCATGTTAATAAATACTTTCAGAAATTAATTTGTTGTTTTATTGAAATCATGGAGTTTTGAAATATCTTATATTGGCTAGACTGGGTTTATACTTAGCGTGTTTCTGACCTATTTTCGACGCACCCAACGATGCGATGCGACGGCCGGCGACGCGTCCGTCCAAAGTAGGCTAGAAAAAAACTGTTTCATGAATCCCTCTACGTATAATAGTGGAAACCGCACATTCAAGTTCGTTCAGTAGGTTTTGAGTTGGTTACGAACAGACAGACAAAAGACTTAATAGTTATGATATGTAGTTAGAATTTATAAGTACTAGTAGGTAGTAGGCTCGTGGTCTGGTGGTAACCAACAATGTTAACACATTGCAAAGGTTAAGCAACATCTAGTCAGGCCGGTCTTAGGATGGGTGACGATTTCTTAAGACCGACCCCGACGTGCCTCGGAGAGCACGTTAAGCCGTCGGTCCCGGTTGTCATACGAACATCTATGGCAGACGTTAGGTACCTAGTTGAAGCCCTTAATAAAAAATCCGACCGGTCCAACTACAGAACTTAGATGTTTTTCGTAAAGCGACTGCCATCTGACCGCCACAACCCATGGACGATTCCATGGGTTGTGGCGGTCAGATGGCAGTCGCTTTACGAAAAACATCTAAGTTCAGCCGAATCGCAGTTAGGAATACACACTACACACGCATCAAGTTACGCAACTGAATTTCTGTCGCGTAAGTTCGGCACTTATAGTGTGTCATGTCAGCCGAACACGTGGGAACGTAAAATCAGCCGCGCAACCTCGGACACGTAGCTTCGGCATAGTGTGGATAGACACTTTAGACTGATAAGCCGACCCCAACTGAGTTGGGAAAAGGCTCGGTGAATGATGAGTAGGTAGTAGGCTTAGTAGGTATTTATAAATGAAAAAGCAGTAAGTGTTTAAAGTAACACGGGAAGGAGGTTGGCCATGTATATATAATCTTTAAAACATTGAAGTAGCTCAATGGCTGCGTAGTATATTGAACGATCAGTCCGTCCATGTGAGCAACTGCATCTGGGAGGTATCATCATTTTAATATATATGTTATATGTATATGTTATATGCTTGTGTGATGAAGGTCAATTCACCTCTGGATCAACTAATTTTAATAACATATCTAATCGACCTAATAATATGAAATAATCAAATTTTCTGCTGATAGTCGGTTATCTTGCGGATAACACAATAATTTCAGATGATAGTGTCTTAAGTCAAGTTTGTTGGCGAGTTAACATCGTCCACTACGAGGTTTAAGGAGTAAACCAACATGGTAAGTACTTTGAATATTCTTTTCTTTACCGCGACCCTAGAGCAAAAACACTTAGGGATGGTAAATTTTAGGAGTCCACATTTTCTCCTGTCAAGTGCAGTATCTACTGACATGATCTAAGTTCATGCTAGTACACCTAAAATTCCCGGAGTAGGTACTTAACTAATAGGCACCCCTAATATGTACCTACGTGGGGTCAAAATAGTTGTCTACATCTTTGAAGACATGTCTTCAACTACGTGATTTTGAAAATATGAGCGTATCTAGGATAGGTATTTAGGTACCTACTTTACAAAAGTAGTGTATACATTTTTGGTGTTCCCAAAAAGGTTGGGTAGGTTGTCAGAAGTAAAATCAAATCTATTTGTACCCAACTTTCCACCTCGTGGACCATTTTTTAGGCAACCGGGAAGACGCACAACTTGTGCTCCCAACTTAGATACGGTGGGATAGCTGAGATCAGCTACCTTACCAAGCGCCACTGGAAATTCTCTGTGTGCTCACCAGAGGCGCTCGGCAATGAACGTAGGAGCGGCCGCGGGATTAAAGGAAGATAAACTATACCTTACCTACTACTAGTATAGTATTCTTATATCTGTGACCGTACCAACCCCAGCCTATTTTAAAAGTGTCTAATATCCTGTTATGTAGGAAACCACTTTAATCTGCAGGTGTACCAAAGTACCTATTTATAGACAACATGCAATCTTAGGTACCTACCTAAACTGAGGTTGATTCCTTAATACCTATTATGGGTGAAGATCTCTATGACTTTACTAAGTAGATACCAACTCCTGGTCCCTCCTCTTGTTTGATTTTATTTTACTAAATCAACGTTTTTATCATTAAGAGAGCGACATCGAGCTGGTGGTGTGTATTTGCTGCAATAGTAGCAAGTGCTACGGCCCTTCCTCTAAACGCTGAAACGCCTGGAGGAGACCCCTTCACTCTTTCAGAGTTTGTTACGGGGCAGTTCCGTCAACGAGGATTCAACGGTACATGGATATCAGGTACCTACATTTTATTAATAACTGGCGGACGACTGCGGCTTCGGCCGCTTGACAAATTAAATACTAAAAACCTTCCCCGAGAACCACTCTACCCATTGGTGAACCGCATCAAAATCCGTTGCGTAGTTTTAAAGATCTAAGTATACATAGGGACGGACATGCTTTGTTTATAATATGTCGTCCATTACCGAGTATGCTCTTGGAAGGATGACCCTAGAGGCCGTAAGTGCCTGGAACCGGCAATTGCCTATTACGGGGGGTGGAGTGGGGCGAATGGGACTAAAATGTAGACACAATGAACGCCTCCGTATATTAACATCATAGTGATATTATACTAGGTCCATGATTAGCACAGTCGAAAGATCATAGGAGGAGGATCATATGTTAGGTTTTCTTTATACTAAGGTTCAGTGATAAATCCGTGATCCTCGTTGACCCATTTATATGTATTGTCCATCAAATAGAATACTGTTCAATAAGTATTTTATAAATATTGACATTTTTTATTTATTTTTTGTACCTACATATGTTTGTTTGTTGTTGTTGTTTTATGTATTTATTATGTTGGTTTCAGATTCACAGTTTACATTTACAAAGGCCGACGAGCCAGGTATTCATGTATTTAATGTTCCTGAACGGAAGGACGACGTTCTAGTGCAACCTGAGCTTATGGTTGGTAAATTTATGGTGCAGTTCACGAGGAATAGCTTAGATTTTTTATAATAGTTAATGTAATCTCTATTACCTATTGGCCTAAGAACCGTAGATGATCGATCTTCACGCAGACATGCCTATCTATGGTAACTTGTTAACAAAAGAAGTGAAGGTGATGAAAGATAATTAATTAAAATATTACAATTATAAAAGCTATGAACACTTTTCGATAGGCAAGTTATCATAGTCATGTTTGTTAATAAAAATATTTGATAAAAAATTTTCTCATCTGGTTACCAGATGGGTGAAGGTCGATCTTTTACGTCTCCCCTACTATACGTTTTCAACACGGATCTATTCGGAATGCATTATTAAAAAAGCATCTTATACCTAGTCTTCTACCAGAATATCACTAACGTTTGTACCGAATTTCAGCCAATCTGTTCAGTCTATAAACCGCAATGCAACAAAATAAAAATTGATACTTTCATACTTATATTCATGACTAGCTGTTGCCCGCAGCTCCGCCTGCGGGTTACTTTAGATCTGCATAACTATTTTATTTATGAACCGATTGAAAAACAAACCTTAAATGTTAAGTATTTCAAAGCAATCAGTTTGCTTAAACTATTCTTAAAATATTAAGAAAGAAATTATAAATAGATCACAAAAACTGATGTCATCGGCGGGACTCGAACCCACGGCCTTTCCCTAACAGGGGGACTGCTCTGACCAACTGAGCTACGATGACCACTACCGACGACATCGAATTTTTGCTTCATATCATATTCATAATTTCTACATCGCGCTATTAAGGTTAGCGTTGGATCCACCTACAGCAGTTCTGCCGAACTGACGGTACCAGTGTATCGTGTTACAACGATATTTAAACACTGAAGTTGGTCAGAGCAGTCCCCCTGTTACGGAAAGGCCGTGGGTTCGAGTCCCGCCGATGACATCAGTTTTTGTGATCTATTTATAATTTCTTTCTTAATATCTTAAATGTTAAGTTGAATAAACCACAACGCGTTACTGAAAATCGCAAATTGAAATCAAAAATTAAAATCTGTTAAGCCGTTTCTGAGATTAGCGTGTTCAAACATTCAGACAAACAGACAAATGTTCTAAAAACCATTGTTTTGGGTTTTATTGCGTTCATAAAGCCCCCTTACAACAGGCGTAACGTGCTACGCCGACGATACCCTCGTCACGGCGCGGGGTGCAACGTACCAGGAGGCAGCACTCAAGGTCACGACGGGTGTTGCTCAAGTCGTGGGTCGGATACGGTGGCTGGGACTGGAGGTGGCCTTGCACAAGTCCGAGGTTCTGTGTTTTCACAGACCTCGGAACGGTCCACCTGAAGGTTCCAGCATAAATGTGGGAGGCGTTAGCATTGGCATCAAGCCTTCGATGAAGTATCTAGGGATCATACTTGATAGCCGATGGAACTTCGGACCACATTTCCGAAGTTTGGTCCCCAAGGTGACGCAGGCATCGGTTGCGCTTTCGCGACTGATGCCCAACCTAAAGGGACCCAACGCTTCCTGCTGGAGACTGTAACTGGGGATCGTGTGGAGTATGCCGAGTATGGCCCTATACGGGGCTACCGTTGTAATGTTGTAATTTTTGTAGTGGCAGTATTCCATTTTAGTTGGTTGAAATTTGCATAATAAAGCGGCAACACTGGCTTTCTCCTGATTGGACGCTGGACCACGTGACTTGTGTGACAGCCATTTTATACAAGCGAGCTACGCTCGCATCACATATTTATATTACAATTTAATTTATTGTAATTTATTTCGAAGTTTGGTAAGTTTTAGATAAAATGTTGTTGTGCTAGCGTGAGTTAGCGTATGTACTGTATATTTTGACAGTGGGTTCTCGTTCCTTACAGGTTTGAGTTTGAACGCACACGTGTCTAGAGTTGTCTCACTAAATTTAAACAGGAATCTTTGCCTGATCTGGCCAGGATTGGCTAGAGACCGACTTACACGATACGCATGCATGCTTTGCATGTGTTAGCCGGATTTAATCGGGTGAAGCTTGGATATTCGCCTCCGAAAGGTATGTACACATAATATGTACGACGTGGTAGGCGCTTAGATAATAACAGTGGCCATAATGCATGGAATAAGTCTTTAACTCCTGTTACAGGAGGCTTACGGTACTACCATACTACCTGGGTGAGAACCCAGCTTCCTTCTGCCTGGAGTGGGCAGAGACCGGAACAGAGACGGTGTCTGCCGGCTTGCAGGAGTGGCGTATTTCACCGGGAAAGTATCTTATAAAATCCCTTAACCTATTACCCTTAATTACCACAGTATCTACATAAAGATACACTAACGTTACCGACCAAGCGCACCAACCATATACCCTGTATTACTGAATAACATAGCACCTAGAATAGACCTAAATTGTATCCTAGGCTAAAAGTACATTAAATCCTTGCAGAGGGGAACCCTCAGTTCCTATATTATCTTAGAAGATTCTTACAATAAAAATATAGTGGCTTAAATGAATACTTTATTTCTAATCATGGACAACCCAACTTCCAAAATAATAAACATTACATGGCGCTCGAACTGGTTTGTTGGTATGTGCGAATATTTTCCCTGTCAGTAATCATTGCTTACTGAAAGGTTGGTCGGTGACGATACAAATACATAGTATTTATTAGTGTTAATTTGTTTTTCAAATAGATGTACTACACAAATACACACTCCTTGGTGAGTTGTTACTAAACAATGCTAGACATAAGCTTATACCTAACTAACCTACAAGTTAAAAAAAAAAAAAAAAACTACTTTGGTGACATTCATACTTTTTTTTGTTGTTTTACATAATATTATTATTGGTACCTACTTATTATTGGTTGCTAGTATTGGTACCCTGTTTGTATTTTTTTTTGTTGTTGAACAGGAGATTGGGTAACTACCTATATGAATACAAATTTCTTTGTATTGTTTTCACTACATATCCAAATTAAGACTTGACTTTTTGTCAATAGTAATTTAACAATTAAATCTAAGTTTTCATTGAAAACGTACCTATACAATTACACAACCATAGATGTGTGTCACCATGACCAAACGTTGAACCTATTTTTATTTTCTAAATACTACTACTATGTACTATCTTTATTTTTTGTTTGTTCTATTGAAAGGTGTACCATATACAGGTCTCATTTGACAATTTACAAATGTTCTATATACAAGACATTAATTGTACCCTACTTATCTTTTTATCATTGTAACAATGTGTTTTTTTGTTGTGTATTTCGATAACTGTGTATTATCATAACTTTTAACATGAGTGTACTACTTATGCGCATTTATTAACTTGTGTACAACTAGAAGAGGTCTTAGAGATACCCATGGTGAATTGTGTGTTGGTCGGTCACGCTAGGTATTTGAACCTATAATTTACTTTACTTACTTTACTTTACCTACGTTAGTCTTGTCCTACTGAAGGATGGAGGATATAAATAAAGGTGATCACACACCTTCAACCATAAACAAGGGTGATCACACACCTTCAACCATAAATAAGAGTAATCACACACCTTCAACCATAAATAAGGGTGAGCTCACACTTACAGGTGCCGAGACAACTATACACCCAGTGATTACTTGCGATGGATATTCAAGTGAACATTCGTTAGGGTTGAAGTTTAATGGCAAGGGTTGTGTCATCGAATTTATTGAGCGTGTACAGGAGCTTTGTTTGTCGCGGGGTATATCAGACCAAAAGTTGTTGGCATCTGCTGCTGAATTATTTACAGAGGAGGCATTGTTCTGGTACCGAGGCATCAAGACGGAAGTCGCGTCCTGGGCTCAGCTAAAGAGTTTTATGCTCGACGAATACCTACCCTTCGACTTCGACCATCTATTTTTACAGGAAATCCGTTCTCGAACTCAAGGACCCGATGAAAACATTGTTACTTATTTAAGCATAATGCAGAATTATTTTTCGAGACTACGGTCTCCTATTACCGAAGCTGAGAAGTTAACTATAGTTACTTATAATATTAGGCCTTTCTATTCCACAAAGCTGGCACTACAGCAAGTCAGTACTTGGTCTGAGCTAAAGAAATATTGTCGTCTACTTGAACATGCAAAGTATAGGGCCGGTATGTTTATCGAACCACCGCGGCCACACGACAAAATGCTCGCACGCGACTTGGCTTACAAACCTAATAAGTCTGTAACATGTGTGGCAGTAAATAATACATTAATTAAGTTTTGCGTCCGTTGTCGTATTAACGGACATTCGCTTGGAGAATGTAAAGCGCCCAAGATATTAATTTGTTATAGGTGTGGGGAACGAGACTTCACTGCCTTAACTTGCCCTAAGTGTTCAACGAACACGAACACTTACAAACCTAATAAGTCTGCAACATGTGCGGCGGTAAGAAATACATTAATTAAGTTTTGCGTTCGTTGTCGTATTAACGGACAATCGCTAGAGGAATGTACGGCCCCCAAGATAGTGATTTGTTATAGATGTGGTAAACCAGACGTCACTGCCTCAACGTGCCCCAAGTGTTCAA
Source organism: Nudaria mundana (assembly GCA_963556515.1). Classification (NCBI taxonomy): domain Eukaryota; kingdom Metazoa; phylum Arthropoda; class Insecta; order Lepidoptera; family Erebidae; genus Nudaria; species Nudaria mundana. Next base: position 8,154,669 of record OY748291.1, read on the forward strand.
CGAAGCAACAACTACCGAGGAATACTAATTCAAAAAAACGTGTAGGCGTGAACCGGGGAAATCGTTCCACAGTTTCCAGTAGAACGTTTACCAATCGTACAAAATTTTTTTTTAATAATAATAATAAGTGTATTGCCCACAAAAGGCATAACACATCTCGCGGGCTCCCTATTAAGGACAAGCCCTTGGTTCACGTGATTGGCGGTTCTGAGACTCGTCCCTTTTTACCCGTAACCATTAATAAAGCTAATTACGAAGGCCTGTTAGATTCAGGCTCTGAAATCTCAATTATTAATAATGTTATTTTAAGTGAACTCGCTAACATTGGGGTTCAAGTATCTTATGATTTGGATACAATTACTGCTGCTAATGGTTCGTCTTCCCCCGTCACCGGTTATGTACTTTTACCGGTCACGGTGGGAGACAATACCAAGGTTGTAAAATTTTACGTTATCCCTGGAGTTACTACGGCCCTACTACTGGGTATTAACTTCTGGAGAGCTTTCAATATTGCCCCTGAAATTGTATCAATGTGCAATGGGACCACTTTGGACACCAGAGTTTGATCATGTTTCGGAGGTGCGAGAGCTGCGCGATTTTGATTCTCTCTCCGAGCATCAAAGAAGGCAGGCGGAGCACATCGTGAGACAGTTAACTTCGGTGCTTCCTTATATTCATTTTTTTTTGTTCTCTCTCTTGCCATTTACTATTTGAACTAGTGTTGGCATCTGCCACTACGGCTATCTAGCCGTAGTTGAGTAATCGTGTAGATTAGTCCGTAGGCCCCGATGCGTGGTCTCTTGACTGACCATGATGCCAAGGACGACCCACACCTTGTTAAACAGTGTGTACCTTACGTTAGGCTCCACCTAAAATTTCTACGTATTGTTGTTTGCATGTTAGGATTAGTGCTGTGTGTATTCACACTTAGTATTCCCGATTACAACCTTGACAAGGTTTTTTTTCTCTTCAGATGTTTTTTTTTTGTTTGTGTATTAGGTTAAGTTAACATGTTAGGTTAGTTCGTGTGAATTAGTTCGTAGGCCTCGATGCGTGGCTCCTTATAGGGACCATGATGCCAAGGACAAGTCACCCTAGTTATTTCCTTCATCTTTACTTATCTGCTTAGGATTTTCCTATTCCTAATTTTTGTTTTACAGTGTTTAGTGCTGTATTGTTGTTGTTTTCTCCTTGTTTTAGGTCCTTAATTTAAGTACCGACGTGGGCGTCGGATCGAATTCCCTACGTGAATTCTTGCGTGGTTGGGGGGGTGTTGTAATGTTGTAATTTTTGTAGTGGCAGTATTCCATTTTAGTTGGTTGAAATTTGCATAATAAAGCGGCAACACTGGCTTTCTCCTGATTGGACGCTGGACCACGTGACTTGTGTGACAGCCATTTTATACAAGCGAGCTACGCTCGCATCACATATTTATATTACAATTTAATTTATTGTAATTTATTTCGAAGTTTGGTAAGTTTTAGATAAAATGTTGTTGTGCTAGCGTGAGTTAGCGTATGTACTGTATATTTTGACAGTGGGTTCTCGTTCCTTACAGGTTTGAGTTTGAACGCACACGTGTCTAGAGTTGTCTCACTAAATTTAAACAGGAATCTTTGCCTGATCTGGCCAGGATTGGCTAGAGACCGACTTACACGATATGCATGCATGCTTTGCATGTGTTAGCCGGATTTAATCGGGTGAAGCTTGGATATTCGCCTCCGAAAGGTATGTACACATAATATGTACGACGTGGTAGGCGCTTAGATAATAACAGTGGCCATAATGCATGGAATAAGTCTTTAACTCCTGTTACAGGAGGCTTACGGTACTACCATACTACCTGGGTGAGAACCCAGCTTCCTTCTGCCTGGAGTGGGCAGAGACCGGAACAGAGACGGTGTCTGCCGGCTTGCAGGAGTGGCGTATTTCACCGGGAAAGTATCTTATAAAATCCCTTAACCTATTACCCTTAATTACCACAGTATCTTCATAAAGATACACTAACGTTACCGACCAAGCGCACCAACCATATACCCTGTATTACTGAATAACATAGCACCTAGAATAGACCTAAATTGTATCCTAGGCTAAAAGTACATTAAATCCTTGCAGAGGGGAACCCTCAGTTCCCCTATATTATCTTAGAAGGTTCTTACAATAAAAATATAGTGGCTTAAATGAATACTTTATTTCTAATCATGGACAACCCAACTTCCAAAATAATAAACATTACACCGTATGGGCGGATAGGTTGGCGGCTAAGGTGAACGTGACTCTGTTAAACAGACCACTTCTAACCTTGGCCGTCAAAACCATACGGGGGTACCGCACGATCTCCGAAGAGGCTGCATGTCTCCTAGCCGGGACCCCTCCATGGGACCTGGAAGCGAGAGCCCTTGCGCTATTGGAACAATGAGGTGCTGGAGCGGGAACACAGGCCTGCGTCGCGAGAAATCGAGGACCAGCGGTCCAAACTCCGCCAGTGCGACTTGAGCAACCCAAGTGCGGTAAGACCATAATCGCGGCGGTGAGACCGATCATGGACGGTTGGCTGCAGAGGCAGCATGGTGACCTCACGTATCGTGCGACGCAGATCGTTACCGGGCATGGATGCTTCGGTAGCTATCTGTTTCGTATCCATCGTGAGGTCACACCCCGTGTCAACACTGCGAGTTTTCCGACGACGACACCGCACTCCACACGTTGCTGGTGGAATGCTCAGCATGGGCGAGTCAGCGCCGGGACCTCGTAGTGGGTCTGGGCGTTGATACCCTCTCACTGGAGACCATGCTTCAAGCCATGGTCTCCAGCGGGAGTAGGTGGAACGCGGCTGTGTCTTTCTGCGAGCAAGTCATGTTTGCGAAGGAGGCGGCGGAGAGGGAGAGGGAGCGTACCCTCCCCGCCGAATTCCGTAGTCAGCGGCGAGGGCGCCGCAGACTCATCTACGCCCAAGACCATCGACCTCCATGATCGGGGCCTGAGGACGGCGGGATCGCCACCCGCCGTCCTTACAGAAGCAGGCTAGAAGGGTTGCGGGGCCTTTGCCCCATAGCACGCAACCAGATTCACTCACTGATATGTGCGATCTGCGGGATAGAACCCTACCCCTACGACGCGGGATTCCCATCCCGACCAAACCCGCAGAGACCATAGAGGTGCGTTCTGCTTGTAACCAGAGACGCCCGGCAACGGACGTTGGAGCGGACACGGTCTTGAGCCGCGGAATTAAAAAAAAAAACCCGTGTGCAGCGCCCCTTAGTGAACTCCACTGCGGGTGACGTACCCTACGACAAACTTATTATTCGCGGTTGGTACAGTAATCGGGTCTAGGGATCGAACCGCAAAATTAAGTTTGTTTTTTATTGTATACACTTATCCGGGATAAATTAAAGGATAATTAAGTATAAGTACCAAGTTTCATCGTAATCGAAACGGTAGTTTTTGCGTGATGCCTGAACAAACAAACAGACAGACAAAATTTTTTTTAATCACAATTTTGGGTTTGGTGTCGGTCTAGCAACATTGCCATTTATTTTTTTGGTATTTTCAATGTACAGAATTTTCACTTCAGCCGCGGCACTACCTGCTGTTTAGTTTTCCGGACTCATTTCCCATAGGTACCCAGTCGCGGGACTGAAAGTATTTATTATTATTATATAGCAAAAAGTAGTTAAGGTATAATTTTACCAATTCAAAAATACTACAGGAAATTATCTCCTGTAGCCTAATAAACGAATAACCATTGCCTAGCTATGAGCTTCTAAATGTGGTCGATTTTCAAAGCGCACATTGTAACAGTACACATTTACCATAATCATTTCTTATTTCGGATGGATAATCGACCTTTAGAAGCTCATAGCTAAGCAATTATTGGAGATAGATACAAAGTGCAAAAGACCAAGTTGTAGAGAATTTAATTAGCTTTTATTATGTCGTACAACAATTTCTTACAAAGCACCATTTTCGAGAAGTAAGCGAAAAACCAAAAAACGGGACATTCTTTGTGTTTCGATAATTTTCGACGTTCATTGCTCGGACTATTAGGTTTGTCTCGCGTAGGTACTTACCTACCTTATTTTTTGTATTTGATATTGTTATTTTTCTCTTATGTTTTAGGCAGAACTGAATACTGATAATCCAGTTCTATCTCCAGATGGAGACTTCATATTGGCTTCAAGTGGCGTAACGCAGGTAACTAGCAGGTTATTTTTATAAACTTAGTATACATATAGCACCAAGTTTGCCATTTCAGCAGGAGATTATTAGGTCTGTAGGTGACTCGGACTCAAAGATTTGCTCTGTAAATATGCTCGACGTCACTTTCTCAGAGGTGAAAAACTGCACAAAAGAAACAAGGGCTCATAAAAAATATTGTTGCACAAATACTTTATACTTACCCAAAATATTTACAGTGCTTTGAAATACTCTTTGGCTTTTGGTCTAAGGATTTTACTGTAAAATGAAATGATCACAGCTAAGCTGACCTCAGGAAGCAACTCGTCATCCTTACTTGCACGCGGTGCACTTGCTGATAAATGGAGTAAGCTCTGGCAATTGGTCCAAAGTGACTGGCGAAATGTGAGCGAACATGTGATTTTGTGTGTGTGGTGTGTGTGTGTGTGTGTGTGTGTGTGTGTGTGTGTGTGTGTGTGTGTGTGTGTGTGTGTGTGTGTGTGTGTGTGTTGTGTGTGTGTGTGTGTGTGTGTAGATCTAAAATATCGTTGGTAAGTACATATTTTCTTTTCAGGTTTACAGATTTTCAAGGACTGCTCATTACGCATTATACGACATTTACAATAGGTGAGTATATTTTTTTATTATTTAGTGATTACCTACTAGTGCCCGCGCTTCCAGTCGCTCAATTTCGAATCATCATGAAAGGAGGTTCACTTATAAGGTTATGGGTATATTGTCATATAAAACGGAAAAGAAACCAGCGGCGTTCGTGGAAAATATACTAATTTTTCGGTAGTATTTAACTGCAAATCAAAAAACCTACTCATAGGTACACCTTATAGGTTGCCCTAAGAGTAATGTAAAGGGCTTTGCTCGGAGTGTCACTTCGCGATCGTTTTCGTTACAATAAGATCCGAATGAGGACCAGGGTCACCGTCATAGCCCAAAGAGGCGCCAAGCTCAAGTGGCAGTGGGCAGGACACATCCCTCGTAGGACTGATAGCCGAGTGTGCCAAAAAGTCCTCGAGTGGCGACCGTGTACTGGGAGACACAGCGTGGGTAGGCGCCACAAGGTGGACTGACGACATTGTCAGGCAAGATGTCGCGGAAAGCCACTGGATGCGAAAAACTTAGGACCGAATGTTGCGGCGTTCATTGGGTCGATTGGCTGAAATGATTACGAGTGATTGAAATAAAAACTTATGTTTCAGCAAAACATGGAACGTTGCAAATAATGCGAGTTTACAGTTATGTATTTTCGGCGGCAATCATTCTTTGGCATATGTGTTGAACAACAATCTATATTACCTGCCAGAAGGGAGTGAAGAAGCTATAGCGATCACGAGAGATGGTATTCCGGGCGAGTACTATAACGGACACACAGATTGGGTTTATGAAGGTACCTAAATCAAACTTGTTCACATTTTATCGCGTAACATATCAGTCTTGATACAGTACGACTAGTTTATACGGTTATAATTCCCATGGGAACATTATTACCCGGATAAAAAGTGTATGGGGGAATTTTCATTATATGTGGAATTTTCATCCAAATCTGTGCACCGGTTAACGCGTAATTGAGTAATAAACAGCGTTTCCGAATCTATGTTAGTATATAATCCTAGTATTGTAAAGCTGATAGCTTTGTTTTGTGAATACGCTAATCTAAGAGTTCCTTAGATTCTGTTTAATAATCCATTTATTGAGGAAGACTTTACGCTACGACATTATGACTAAAGTAGCGATGAATGTTGTCGCAAATCCAGAACGCAAACAAAGTCGCGGGCGTCCGCTAGTCTCATTACAAAACCTAATACTTATACTACTGTTTGTTAATGTCCGCCTTAATAACGTCTATTGGCGGGCATCCCGCGAGTACGCCCTCGTAAAGGAACCCAGACACCAACAGTCCACCTGCAGTATCATCAATAAGGTTTAAATAAAGTTGGCTCCGAACGTTAGTCGACAGGTTGAATATTGAACAAAAAATGCCGTCTGTACGACCATCTGTCCATGTGTGGGTTGCTTAAGAGGGCACACACACTATACCTATGTGTTCTGGCTGTTTTTACAGAGGATGTTATGTACACCAGTCAAGCGACGTGGTTCTCACCTGACGGCCAATATCTCGCGTTTGCAACTTTTGACGACCAAGAAGTAGAAAGTTACTCATACTACTACTATGCTAAAAGCGATCCTTATGATCAGTATCCCGCGTTAGTGGATCTCAAATATCCTAAGGTAAGAGAAATTTTTACTTTAATTAAAGCGTAAAGGATCCCAATTCAATCTCACCTGGCAAAAGGTCCGATCGACAGATTGAGGCTCTGGGCTCTGACAAACATAAAAGTTCCGGATGAGCGGCTATTATGTGGGATAAACAAAGTTACTACATAACTAGACGTATAACATGCCTCTGCATACCTTTTCAAGAAAACACGGGTAATTTTATCCGGCATAGATTGGCCGCCATGGTGGTGACGTCATAGTGACGTAGATTAACCTACAATTCTGTTTTGTTATCCGTACTTTTCAGCAATTTTTGACGTCACGGAGTGGTTATTGTGGACAAGGTTTTATCCCACTCACATATCATCATCAAGATTTATCAGTTAGGTATCTAGATCGCATAACACCAGCTTTATTAACTTACGTTGGGCTGGAGAGCGCTGTGTAAAAAATGTCCTATATTTATTAATTATTGTTGCTAAGTTGGGTGCTATGGTGACCTATCACCAACTCCATCAGGTCCCAACTCATCTTCACCTGTATGTGGTGCACCTGCTAACAAATGAACGAGTCTCTGGCAAAGATACTCAGTCCCCGGACACGGCAATAGGCTCGCCACCTATTACGTGGGGGTGTAACGAAGTGACTAGCGACATATGGTGCCTCTGTCTACCCATTCAGGGATAAGGACGTGATTTGTGACTGTCTGTCATAAAAAAGGAGGAGGTTCACAATTCATCTGTATTTTTTTATGTTTGTTACCTCATATATAGTCCGAGACTCCCAGGACTTTAATTGGCTGTGCCATAGTGACTGGCACGTAAGATTTTGTTGCCTTTCATCAACATTTAATCGCAAGGCAACGGGTTTGTTTTTTTTTCAAAATTACAATATAGCTGCTACTTTTTATTAAATTCATTCGGCCATTTTAGACATAACCCATTATAAATGTGCCCGGTGACGGCAATAAGCTTGCCCCCTATTACGTGGGACTAAAAATACTGGCAAATTATGGGTGTGTAATTCCCCTCTGCCTTTTTTTAATTGTGGATACTGGTTCCCAAGTGGTCCCAATTATTTTGGTCCCATTCCTTTAATTTAAAGTCTGTGTTTGTGTCAATATTTGACCATTTTTTTATTGTTATTATATTACAAGGTCAACACCAAGAACCCGACTGTGATCCTCCGTATAGTAGATTTAACACAACTCGAGGTTTCCGAAGAACCTTCATTTATACAAATGCATGCACCAGAAGAGGTCACCAAAGATCATATCTTGGGCGGCGTTCGATGGGTGAACGACAATGAGATTGCGATCCACTGGGAGAACAGAAGACAGAATTTATCTATACTTCAGATTTGTTCTGTACCTGATAACGTATGTGGGGTAAGTAGAATATTTTTAAATACATTTGTTTTAAAGCAACATTGAAAAGCCTGAAGCTTTATGAATTCCCGAATCAGCCAATAAGACACCGCTCAGTCGTGAGATTCTCATTGTGGATTTGGGTTTCGGCCAATCAGAATTGACATGTCTATTGTCTGTGTGTGGAGTCCGCTTAGCGTGAACTTGAACTTGAACTGGATTTGAACCAGGCAGCATTAGTTCCCTGACACATACAGACAGAGAGATAAAAATACATGTTATGTGTTTTATTAATGTTTTACATCGCCCGCACAATATTTTTTAACATGAATAAGCGGGATATTTACCATGTATTTAATTGTTATTAAGTTACCGATTTTTCAGTTCTTCTGTGATCAGCGCTTGTTGCATTTTCATTTAATGTTAAAAAACTTTCGTGGTCACTATGACTCAGTGAGTCATAGTGACCACGAAAGTTTAAAAATAACTAGTTTTTTATTGTTAATTTTATTAACAGAGTGTATAGTACGAGTTCCTTATGTTAATTTGCTCCAAATACGTCTTCGTATTCCTCCATACATTGCGCACAGTTCCCTGACGTTACAGCTAGGGGCGCTGGTGTGAAATGTATGGAGAATACGAAAACGTATTTCGAGCAACTTAACGAAAGAAACTGGTAGGTACTAGACACACAGAATACAGATTTTACAAACAGACACGCTATCTACGGTTAATAGAAGAAAACTGATCAAGTATATTTTTTTTAGGACGAACGCCGTGAAGAACCAAATGGCTGGATACCTTTAAGTTTACCACAATTCGGTAAAGCTGGTAACTTTTACGTGTCTCTCCGCTGGTCACTCCGACAGTTTGATGATTTATCCTGGCAACACTTATATCTGAGCGTCAGGCAAGGGAACACCATAGACTCAAACTCTATAACCCCTGGAGCCTTCACTGTGAACAACTATGTCGGTATGGACGAGGCTAGAATACGCTAGTGAGTATACCTATTATAAAATAGATTAAGATGTAGAGATTGTTGTCAAAATAATGTCTGTGGCCTTAAGGGTGTGTCACTGTGTGTGCACTGCACCCGATCCGAATTCGATCCAGAGTTACGTCCCGAATAGAGGTCGATTAACACATATCAGTAAAACTTTGGTTTTACTGATATGTGTTAATCGACGTTTAGCCGTAGAAGTATTTTGTGATATCCGCCATTTGCCCTCTAATCATGGCATTAGAAGAGTTTGTCGATAATCAATGATATTGCGCAATCATGTAACCCAAATAACACATTTTTGGAAATCTGCTAGATAGGGGGCTGAACCCACATTGATTTGGACATACCTCAACGAATAAAGTCGAGGCCGCCGTTCTAGGGCAGCTGCTTACATTTGTAGTATTCACACGTTTCATAATTTTCAGTTACTACACAGGCACCGTAACTGGTAAACCGTGGGAGTCCCGAGTGTATTACACGGGTGCTTCCTCGGGTTGTCTCAGCTGTGAACTGAAGATGCCAAACGGAGGTAACTGCACATGGGCTACTGCCACATTGAGCCGTGAAGGCAGTTACATGACAATCACTTGCTCATCGCCTGAAGAACCTTCGGCCACCTTCATTATTAATGCTGTGGTAAGTTATGATCATCTTACATCATTACAAAGAGGAAAGATTTGATTGTTAGTTTTAGGTAGAAGCATAATATTATAGGTATACCTACCACCCATATTCTGTCCACGTTTTCATAGGGATTGAGCCTATTAGCTGTTTTCCTCTGAAGATTTAATAAATACCCGCTAGGGGCAGCACCAGTGCATCTGTTTTGAATTCTAAGACCACAATTATATTATACTCGTAGTATGTATTTCTTTATGTATATATCATAATGCACTTTTAGTTTATGTAGGTTTATTTTTATTGCATTGCACACACGTAGCCTTGTCACCTTTACATCTCCTCTCTAGCCTGCTGGAAGAGATTCCTTTAGGAATAAGTAGTGCCCTTGTACTAACTGCTCACTGTTCTCTTTGTACTCTTCTTATTGTTTTATTTTTATCTGTGTGTTGTACATAAATAAATAAATATGTCTGTAAAAAACGGCTAAATCTGTCGATGTCGAATTTATTGATTAAATAAAAATAAATAATAATTAAATGTAAGTGTTAACCAAACTGAAACCCACCATTAAAATCGGCCCATTTTGGTCCGTTTCGGTTCCAATCGGATACAAACTGTGGTTGCTAGCCCGGAACACACACACAGGCAGACGGACAAAAGCAAAATTATCCAATCTCGACATAACGCTTCGCTCGCTCCGTCTACTATATCACGTTCCTACGCAGAGGGATCTTTAGTCGTAAAAAAAAATAACGTAATTATGATTATTTATTCATACAGACTGGCGAATTACTACACACTTGGGAGGATAACGCTATCGTCCGAGACCGTCTCAAGCCAAAAGCCCGGTGGGGCAGTATCATTGATACGGTACCTCTACAAAATGGCTCCCTTGCTCCATACAGGCTATTTCTACCTCCCGGACTCAATGTTACCGATACCGACATGAAATATCCTATGGTGTTCTACGTATACTCCGGACCTGATACTTATAATGTACTCAATACATTTACCGTCGGTAAGAAATCATTATTTTAAATAACATAGTTACCTACTGTTTTAACCGTAAACGATGGTTATCTTAGTTGTGAGATCGCCCAACAGATGGCGTCCAAAACCCGCCTGAATCGCGCTAGCGAGATTCGTCACTGTAGTTTGTTTATTCATTTATAATATTGATAATATTAATATAATATTATATATAATATTATATAATATTCATATATAATAAAAAAAAGAAGTTTTTTTTAAATAAAATCAAGTCAGATCGCGGAAAATCAGCTAGCGAGTGAGTTATATACCGCGATAGAAATTCTCGCTTTAGCTCAATTTTGCACCGCGACCCGTTGTGCACACCTAGTTTAAGTTCTACTAATCTACATAGGTCATTCGAACAGCGTGATTAGAATGACAGCTGTCAAACGGAGGTGACTAGTGATGGAAAGATCATCAAAACTATATCGATAAAAGATTGTTATAGTCTATTGAATCAATAATATACACGTTTTCAGGCTACCATTCATATATGACAACAAGTCGTAATGTCATCTACTTGTTCGCCGACGGCCGCGGCTCTGGTCTCAAGGGCAAAGATATCCTGTTCTCGCTGAACAATGCTCTGGGTACCGTTGAAATTGAAGACCACTTCGTCATGCTCAGGTAAATGCATTTCTGTACCATTGCATTTTCTTTGATAGCCATTGTGAGTATTAAACAATAAAAATATAAGTTTTTGCTGTGAGAGAGAGATTTCATGTTATTTTTTTAAGTAAATGTGTTATGCTCGACATACATTTCCTATGTAAGTACGTATTTTCTAGACAAATCCTCGCCCGCCACCAATACATAGACGGCGACAGAGTCAGTATGTGGGGCCACAGTTACGGCGGGTACGCAACACTACTCTCCTTAGTGCAAGACAAAGAGCATTTACTGAAATGTGGCATCTCTATAGCGCCTGTTACATCTTGGTTGTACTATAGTAAGTTGCGGTTTTTTTAATGTTTATTTTTATCCTACTATTACGATTAGAATGTTAGGGATATTTACCATGTAACATTATTTTATCGAGTCTCCCTAGTTATCCTACTAGTCAAGAAAGCGGGTTTATCTTTTAGTAATAAAATAGCTTAGTTTGTATGTTGTGGTGACAAATAAAAATGGCTTTATCGATTATGATGTGAAAATGTCGTGCATAAATAAATTGAAACATTGTCATAAACTACTTTTTTCCTGATTATGGGTTACGTAAAGATAAAAAACCAGAGAACTGTCAATTGCGGGCGCTTGTGAATGTATATGTCTAAATCATTTAACCAATTTTTCTTTTGCCTCCATGCAGTATAGTGTAACTATGTTATCACTACTACTAAATATCAATAATAATGACGGAAATTAGTCGGATATGTCCGTATGTCACGCTTTCATGTCTAAATCACTGAACGGGTTTTAATGACATTTGGTATAAAGACAGACTAAACCTTAGGAAATAACATAGGCGGGAAATCATTAGATAAGTAGTTATTTTAAAACATTGCGAGGTTGCATAGAAAATTTTTAGATTGTTTATGGATGTTAAAGCGATATTCAACTTTACAACGCACTTTTTTGTTGAAGTTCAATACAAGTATTCAAAATAAGGGACTGGTTTTCGTTGTACTCTAAAAGGCCTATTACACTACCCAATTTTTAGGGACCCTAACCCTAACTAAGGGTGGTGTAGTAAGAGTTAGAAAGTAAGGGTCCCCTAGTTAGCTAGGGCGACCGGTCGGGCCCGGCAGCCTTGCTCCCTGACCGCCCTTACGATCGAGTAGTGTAATAATACTTAGGGCAGTTAGGGAACTCATTCGTCGCAATTGTCTCAATCATTGTTTTTTAATGGTTTAGATAAAACAGGTGCCATGATATCCCGCGTCGCTATCGAATGTTCTCGAAAACGTCTCTATCTATGCGCGTTCGAATGCAGACGGTACACAGAGAGAGGGAGCCGGTATTCAGTGCAGTGTAATAAATCGACGCCCTTGCAAGTGGCCAGTCCTCCCTAACTACCGGGCCCTGAATACCGTGTAGTGTAATATCCGCTTTTTTTTTTTTTTTTTTTTTTATATTTGGTTCGCCAAATTGACGCCGCCCGCCTGGTGGTAAGTCGTGACGACGTCTAGCGATTGTGGGCCACTCTCACAGCACACATTACTATTGAGAGTGGCCCTCAACTTGACGACCTACTGATGTGCCTCTTCACGCTCCGCTTAAAGAACCCAGGATTATATGTGGGAGGAAACACGTGCACAGGCAGGGCGTTCCAGGCCACTATCGTTCGGCAGAGAAACGAACGTTTAAAACGTTCGGTTCTCGCGAACATGCTATCCACTGTGTGGGGGTGGCATCTCTGCCCGGCACGAGTCGTTCGGGATCGGAAGGAAGAGGGTGGGATCAGATTGAAGAGCTCTTCAGAACACTCGCCGTGGTAAATACGGTAGAATGCGGCCAAGGAAGCTATTGTTCGGCGCTGAGCTAGCGGCTCAAGGCTTCCCGTTACCTCCGGACAACCTATAATACGGATAGCCCGTCGCTGCATAGCGTCGAGAGCGTCCAGCAGATACTTCGCGGAGCCGTCCCAGAGGTGAGAGCAGTATTCGACGCAGGGTCTAATCTGCGTCTTGTACAGCAGACACCTCTGGTCCGGTGTAAAGAATCTCTTTACCTTATTCAGTATTCCTAGTTTCCACGAAGCTAGCCCTATACATCTTTCGATGTAGTTTTTATTATTGAGCTCTCGACGAACGTCTATGCCAAGGATATCAAGGTTGTCCTTCATTGGTAATAATGCATTCTGAAGAGAGGGTAGGGGAAGGAAAGGGGATTTCTTCGCAGTAAATGCACACGCCTGTGTTTTGCGGGCATTGAACTCGACCAGGTTCTCGGTACCCCATTGAGAGATACTGTCGAGGTTACGGTCGAGATCAGCCACGAGTCGTCGTCTCTCCTCCTCAATCTCAGATCGCCCCGCCGTCGGACGAACCGAGTAACTCCCGTGCAGTGTGCTGTCATCTGCATAGCAATGAATGTTCCCGAGGGATAGCATATCATTGATATGCAGAAGAAAGAGAGTTGGTGATAGTACGGACCCCTGCGGTACCCCGGCATTCACTTGCAAGAAGCGAGAAGCCTGGCCATCGCAGAGGACCCGCACTCGGCGCTCGTTTAAAAAGCTGGCAATCCAGCTGCACAGTTGAGGAGGTAGACCATATTCCGGAAGCTTGGAAAGGAGCGAAGCATGCCAGACCCTATCGAAGGCTTTGGCGATGTCCAGGCTAATAGCCAAGGACTCGCCGTGCCTTTCCATAGCCCCACCCCAGACATGCGTTACGAATGCCAGAAGATCACCCGTTGATCGCTTTGGCCTGAAGCCGTATTGTCGATCATTGATTAGCGAGTGATCCTCTAGGAATTGCATGAGCTGCTTATTTATAAGGAGCTCAAGCACCTTGCAAATGACTGAGGTGACAGCTATGGGTCGATAGTTGCCTGGATCGGACCGATCCCCTTTCTTGGGGATCGGTTGTACGTTCGCCTCCTTCCAGACCTCCGGCACGAGCCCTGAAGAGTATGACAGGCGGTACAGACGCGTTAATACTGGAGACAACTCAGCTGCACATTTTCGTAGCACCACCGCCGGAATGCCGTCAGGGCCACTGGCTTTCCGCGTGTCGAGTGACCGCAGCACTGCCCGTACATCACATTGCCTGATAACAATATCAGGCATTGTGTGGCCACAGTTGGCGATGGCGGGGGGCTGCAGGCCACGGTCGTCGACCCGGGAATTAGCCGCAAAGAGGTCTGCGAGCATATCCGCTTTCTCTTGGGCTTTGTGAGCCAGTGTTCCATCTGGGTAACGCAGCGGTGGCAGCGAGGGCTGACAAAAGTTAGATTGCACGGCTTTGGCCAGTTGCCAGAATCCACGGCTGCCCGTGGGATGGGAAGTGAGCTCCTGACCAAGCCGCGCGACGCGCTGGGCATCCGCTCTCTTAAAGGCCCTCTTACTCGACTTTGTGGCCCGGTTGTACGCTGCTTTGAGGTGGCCCACGTTTGGGTCGCGCACAGCCCGGGCCCTGATCCAGGCGCGATATGCCGACTGTTTTTGTCGAACAGCTTTGGCACAATCTCGCCCGAACCAGGGACGGGCTCTGCGGATACTGGCGACATCAGTGAAAGGGATGTAATAATCCATCCCTAAACTGATCTCGCCAGCAATAGCAGAAGCACTATCCGAAGGAGCCTTTCCTACAAAGCAGCGCTGGCTCCAGGGGACGGACGCAAAATAATCGCGTAGACCGTCCCAATCCGCTGACGAGTAGTGCCATAGTCGTCGTGACGTTTGTACAGGACGTGCAGGAGGTGACACCTTCATGCCAGCGTGAACAACACAGTGGTCGGAACTACCCAGTGGGGCTCCTACCGAAACACTGTACTGGGCTGGGCGACTCGTCAGCAGTAGATCCAGCAGAGCGGGCGCGTGATCTGACCTGTCTGGTATCCGGGTGATCCCGCAAACCATCTGGGTCAGACCGTGGGAGAGAGCGAACGCATGGGCGGCTCTACCCGCATGATCAGTCTTGAGGGACCCCAGCCATTCAATGTGATGGCCATTGAAGTCCCCCAGAAACACTAGGTCAGCGTTCGGGAACCGCACCTGCGCTTCATCAGCCGTCTCGCTGAGGTACTGGAAGAGCTTTGTTGTCTCAGAATCCCCTGTGTGGGATCGGTAGACGCACACGTAGATCTGGCTCATAGAGCCATGGTCTACGTGCAGCCAAAGGACGGAATTGGAGGGGTTCTCTAGGCAGCGCAACCGGCGGCAGCAAACATCCGCCCTAACGAAGACGCACACCCCGGCTTTGTCTCGAAATTGTTCCTCGATGACATAGCCGGGGTAACACAGGTAAGACGTGTCGTCAGGGCGGCGTATTTGTGTCTCCGTGAGGAACATCACAGCGGGCCGTGCCGTCTCAAGGTGGTGGTGGACGGTATCGAGGTTCGCATGGAGTCCACGGATGTTAGTGAACTCCACCTCGAAATGTGAAGTTGTGGGGTTTCCTAGGGCCGCTGTGTAACGTTTATTTCTTTTTTGTTGCACTGCCATTGTAGATTTTGAAGAAGCGTGAAGACAGGGTGACATTTGGTGCAGCAGTAAGTGACAAAGCGCAGGGGCTAGCTTTGTCTAGAACCGTGTGGTTAGGTCGGAGCCGACTCGCCGGACGGAAGGGCTCCCAAACCCCCCTGATGCAAGGCCGCCGCTACCCCACACCGGTTACCACCCGGAGCGGCGATCCCACATCAGGATTATGCGCAACATGTGGGGCAGCCTCCTGGGGTGGTTGGCCCCAGGCGGGCCCCATGACTGTGTTGCGGGCGGCCGCGGCAACGCCGTTGCTAAGGGTCTCCCTGGCCGGCGAATCGACCCACACCACCCACACTAGACTCCGTTTCGCCCCCACTGGTCCCATGCCTGCTGCACCATACATCGCCCCGGGCCCGGCGGTGCAGCTGCTGAACCCCTAACGCAACCCAGCCTGGGCTGGGTTACTTGGGGGGCTTTAGCACAGCTGCACGGTGGTACCCCCCCGGACCAACACTGTTGTACCACCTGGTACCCACGTAGGGGCCGAAGCCACTCCATAGGTACCGTAAATTAACGAGCCTCGTCCGTTTATCAGCAGGTGCGCCACTAGCAGGTGAGGTCGCTGGGGCCCTATAGATGTTGGTAGAGCCCCTTTGCACCCCGCTTAACTTAATACCTATGATATCATAATATCGTAAATAATAAATTTATATTAAGATTTAAAAATAAATTAGTTGTTGAGTATGCTAACAATTACTAAAACCACAGATATAAGAATACTATACTAAAGAATTTATGACAGACAGACATACACATATCACGCCTATATCCCGAAGGGGTAGGCAGAGGTGCATTACACACCAACAATTTGCCAGTATTTTTGGTCCTACGTAATAGGGGGTAAGCCTATTGCCGTCACCGGGCACACATATTAAAAGTAGCAGCTATATTGTAATTTTGAAAAAAAAATTTAACCCGTTGCCTTGCGATGAAATGTTGATAAAAGGCAACAAAATCTTACGTGCCAGCCGCTATCGCACAGCCAATTAAAGTCCTGGGCGTCTTGGACTATCTGAAAAATGAAAGAATTTATACTGAAAATAAATCAATTTCTAGATACTATGTACACTGAACGATTCATGGGAAGACCTACAAAGGAGGATAATCTAGAAGGCTACGAGATAGGCGATGTAGTTGAAAGAGCAGAGGAACTTCGAGGCCGTGACTTCTACATAATGCACGGCAACGCAGACGACAATGTTCATTATCAAAACGCTGCGAAACTTATGGGTGTGTTGCAGAAGAAGGATATTCCCTTTGAACAAATGGTAAGCTATTTTCAACCGACTTCCAAAAAAGGAGGATTTTCTCAATTCAACTGTTTTTTTAATAATAATCAAAAATCATTTATTATTTATTTGTGGAATATAGGTTCGTTTAGGTTTTACAATTTATTATTTGGTTCACTAATTAAGTGATGTACAAATTTTATCTTAAATGCTATGAATGAAGTAGGTACATATAAATTGTAGTTAGATAAATAAAATGTCAAGGCTAAAATGTCAGTAAATTTTATGTTAGTTACCTCATATCTTTGGACTGGGTTTAATTCGAAGCTACTACTTCTCAAGTGGGTCCATTTCAATTTGGTCAATTTAAATTTGGTCCCATTTCAATTTGGTCCCATTCCGACAACAGTCCCATTTCAATTTGGTCAATTTAAATTTGGTCCCATTCCGACAATTATCTGGTCCCATTTCGGTAATTTGAAGTCGGTTGCTTTGTCAATTTTTGACGTATATTTTAATGAATCTAAGTAACTTCTTTTTAAATATTGAATGGAATCAGGCGTTACCTGGCGAAAGTCCATGATAAAACAATGGGGTAAGATGTTAAATTTTTATATAATTGCACTAATTTCGCTAAATAGAAGACATTATAAACATCGACATATGTTTCACCTACTCACGAGGCTATAATATTTAGCGAAATTAGTGCAATTATATAAAAATTCAACATCTTACCCCATTGTTTTAAATTCTTTTTATTTTGAATAGTCCATGTATCGAGGAAGTTTATAGGCTATACCTATAACATCACGCTACCATCAATAGGGAGGTTTGTAACAGCGAACATAAAAAAAAAGTGTTCGCACTATTCTCTCTTGCCCCTACAGTAAATACGAAACGTAACACTCTCACGTTATTATCATCATAACGCATTCACCATTTTACTCCTCAAGTCAAGCGAGCGTGAAGAAGCTGACACTTTTCGTAACGATCATACTTTTCGTAACGCATTCTCCAACTTATACTCCAAGTCAAGAGCGTCTAAAAACAGTTTTACTTCAAAAATGCCACAAAATATCTATGACCACAGTGAAATCTGTTGCGCCCACAGATCCCGCTCGCTTCTATAAGTATCTATGGTCGCGCCGTTTCTTCTCCACTAGTGGCTAGAAAGTAGCGGAATACTTAGATTTGTCGTCAATAAGAAACAGGTTGCCAAGAATAAGTTGGCGTTCCTATGGGGGCGCCAACATAACATTGAAACACGTCACAAACGAGATTTCAGAACACTATCTCCATACAATTATATTAGTTCCATGTTTTGCCGCGCGCCGGCATATACTTGGCATGCTTGTATTTATTAATGATACCTATGGAGAAAGAAAGAACATTGAACATGTCCTGACTGTTCGAATTTAAGTTCGGATTACACTATGTTATTGTTTTTTTGGGTTCCGTACCCGAAGAGTAAAACGGGAACCCTATTACTGAGACTTCGCTGTCCGTCCGTCCGTCTATCTTGGGCTGTTTCTCATAAACCGTGCTAGTTAGAAAGTTGAAATTTTTACAGATGATGAAAGTTGCCTCTATAAAAATAAAAACTGAAAAACAGAATATACCTAGGTAATAAATATTTATCCCATGCAACAAACGTGAATTTTTTGCCGTTTTGGTACGGAACCCCTTGTACGTGAATACAATATCGGTTGGCCTAGACGGGGAGCACCCGTGTGTAATATAAATGAAACCTACAAATTGTTTTTTCTTTTGCAGTCGTATCCCGACGAAGATCACGGTTTAGGCGGAGTGAGTCTTCATAGGTACCACGCTATGGACGAATACTGGAATCGTTGTTTGAAAATCTCTTCGTTTAATACGATTAACTGACAGATTTACACTGTAACTTTTATTGTAAACGGAATTATGTACACTGTAATTTATTTATAAACTAGTAGTCCCGGCGAACTTCGTACCGCCTGAAATTTTGCTTATAAACCTTCCCTGAACCTCCACGAATATTTTAAGACCCCAATTTATCCAAATCGGTTCAGCCGTTCACGCGTGATGTCGTGACCAAGGGAAATAGGGATTCATTTTTATATATAGAGATGTATTGACAAGGGCGATGTGATTTGAGGGTGATTTTTAAAGTTTCGCGTTTTGTACAAATTTTACAATTTTCTACAATATTTTACACATTATAAACTTAAGAGTCCACCCGTGACCACGGCTCTTGTAACAGGGTCGAAACGTCGGGTAATAAAGAGGTATGTACATATGTCAATAATCGCGTAAAAGACCCGTTTGTCTTAAGTTTATAATGAATGTGTAAAATATTGTAGTAATTGTGTCGAGAATGTTTAAACATAGTGTGTTTTTAATAAATATTTTTTCAAATTGAAGTTATTTAATTTCTTGCTACGAGTACTTTCAAGCTACCTTACGATGTAGATATACAAACACACTTGCTCACACTATCAGCATGGAGTTATAGTGCGTTAAGTTTTAGAATGAGATCAGCGAAGATTAAATTTTAATAATAATTTGATTATGTAATATTATAATGCACCTTTAGTTTACGTAAGTTTATTTTTATTGCACTGCACACACGTTGCCTTGTCACCTTTACATCTCCTCTCTGGCCTGCTGGAAGAGATTCCTTTAGGAATAAGTAGTGCCATTGTACTAACTGCTCACTGTTCTATTTGTATTCTTCTTATTGTTTTATTTATATTATTATAAATAAATAAAAATAAAATATTAAAATTTTACGATTTTCACATTAAACTGATATAAACCGAAGTTACATGTTTGTTACTCAATCAAGCGAAAGCTGTAGACAATTTGAAAATAATACCTAGATCATTTCCTGAATTGCTGCATTATAATAACTCCGATAATGTGTTTCAGGGCTTTTATTACTATTAAACTATATTCCACGAAATCTCATAAAAACCTAGTACACTATAAATTATTCTGTTTCTATAGGTATCTAGACATGCTTATAAAATTGTAGCTATTCTAAAACAACACAAAACATGGATACATGTTCGGTCCATTAAATAAGAAAGAATAAAAAATTTCACGACATTTAAAGACGTAAGTTAGTAAAACATTTTCGGATTATGTATAAATTCAACAGCTTGATGGAACAACAGCGGTCGTATGGATTGTTATTATTCTCTAAGCATGTATATCGAATAATTATAAAAGTGTAAAATACGGGTACTTAACTGGTATAAACCGGTGATCGGATCTGGCAAGTGATAACTGGACTCGCCTTAAAAGGATTGGAGTGTTTCACGAGTGATTGAGTAAAGATCGATGGCTGTGACTGAATACTAAAGAAACCAGAATAAGGTTATCGACCACGTAAGACTTATTTTTTAAGAATCTTACTAGCAATCGCATAATTATACGGCCTACTGGCATTCCGCTACCATTCTAGCAAGCTAAAAGTGTTTGTGTAAGGAGTGTATTCACGTTAGTAGTGTGGGGCAGCTGGGGATCGTTCTTGTACTACGTAGGTATATATTCTGTGCTCACGTCGTCGTCGAAACGCATGCCAAACCCCTTCTCCTCCAGCCTACGGACGCCTCGATTTTAATCGCTTGAGGAATTGTCAAGAGGTTATTTCACAAATTCATTTCGGCATTTATTTTAAAAGTGGCCGCCTTAATGGCCATTGCCGTATGCCCTGGGTACGCCCTCTGGAGGATAAGCGTGGCTAACATTGGTTTTAATCGATAGTATTACAGCAAATGGGTGCAGAGGGTTATGCAACATGGTCTTTGCGAAAACTAGGCGAATGATATACCTCACCGAGTAGATCATAAAGCTCCCGGTAGACGTCGCCAAAAACGGGTTAGAAATATGGAACATACTTAACTGACGCAGAAATTCAAAGCCAGCATTATAGGTTGTCCGGAGGTAACGGGAAGCCTTGAGCCACTAGCTCAGGCCAAACAATTGCTTCCTTGGCCGCATTCTACCGTATTTACCACGATGAGTGTTCTGAAGAGCTCTGACGACCTGATCCCACCCTCTCCCTTCAGATCCCGAACAACGCGTGCCGTGCAGAGATGTCAATCTCATACTGTGGAAATCTTCTTGGTTAGAACCGAGCGTTTTAAACGTTCGTTTCTCTGCGAAACGCTGGTGGTCTGGAACGCCCTGCCTGCGCAAGTGTTTCCTCCTACATATAACCCTGGGTTCTTTAAGCGAAGCGTGAAGAGGCACATTACTAGGTCGTCTAGTAGAGGCCCAGTCTCTATAGTATTTCTGTGTACTATGAGAGTCGCCCACAATCGACAGACGTCGCCACAGCTTACCATCAGGCGGGCGGCGTCAATTTGTCGACCTAAATATAAAAAAAAACATTTTGATTAGGTAGTGATAAGTGCGCGATCATACATTTTCTACTTCCAATTTATTGATTAGTAAATTAGTGATTAGTAAAATTAGTCGAACTAGCACAAACCACTTAAAAAATGTAAATCAATCTTTATACTTGTATAGCGTTTTACTTGTAAGAGAAAGCAAACACGGCCTGATGACATTGAATTTTTGCGATTATAATACATACCTAATAAACATACATACCTCTGTCTAATCCTTTTGGGAGACAGTATCAAAGTTCCTACCAACAGTATTGTAACTACTATGACAGTTACTTGTAGAAGAAACAATTACCTGCAATCAGCGGCAAGTCTTGGCTAGCGCTTGGCATTTTAAAGAGAGTATCTGAATAACATTAGGTATAACATCACATTAACATAATCGCTGAATAATATTCGAATGATATAACATTGGAAAACACGGAAATCCTCAAATCTGACCGAAATCTAGGATTATTATGTGGGACTAGGTCAATACTTCTATCTACTTACCTACGACTTGTCGATTTTGTAATGCTACATCTACCAAGTACAAACTTGAAGATACAATTATGACAGCAATGGTATTTGCTCAGGTGCTAATTTTCTGCGATATTACTGGTTTATTTCTTGTTTTTTTTTTAAATAGGCTACAATTCTATTACTTTTATATGCCTATCTGATACCAGTTTGACTGCCTTGGTGGCGTATCTACCTACCTACTAGTAGGTTGACCGACTGCGTGAGACTGCTGTCCCACAGGTTCAATCCGGGTTGTTTCAGGCCAAATATTTGTACGATTTTTGACAATTATGTACTTTTAGGTATATCTAAAGGGTATAAGCACCTTGCTTCAGATACTTCACTATAACTCTCCTAATACAAGCTCTGTTTAGTTTGAGACCAGATGTCGGTGTGTTCAAGTTTCTTTTAAGTAGGTAGGTATAGGTTAAAGGAGTAAGCTGAGCGTTGCATTTATATGAGTGATCACAAAAATTTGAGTAAAAAGTATGTGTACAACACATACATGAGTGTGTAAAGCAGGTCACAAAATACGTTCACGTACGTGCACTCACACAAATGCAAAGCTCAGCTTACGCCTTTTTACCTAAAATGACATCAGCTGGTGAACCACACTCTGGCATGTACCTACCTACAGATTAGTAGGGTAGGTACCTTCCTCATAATACGCAACTTTAAGACGTAGGTACCCAAAATATGGCAGAAAAAGTAATTAAAACTGACCCCAAACCTCACGTCACGTCACTATCCTGGGGAATCCCACTTAATGTGGAAAGCATTTTAAACAAAGTAACCGAACGAATACCGTGTGAATTCGAGTCCGAAATGGTCATAAAGGTATTATATAAATTATTGTGTATAGTGACGTCATAGCTTAATAATATCATTTGTCATGAGATTCGGGGAGATGCGGAATTCCCAAACTGAACACAAACAATTTTTTGGAAGGAAAAGACTGCTGTTCTTGCATCCAGCTTCGTCGTATGTTGATATGTCGTCATAGTGGAACGAAAATAGCAGATATGCTACCGTGGTAGACCTAAGCCTAAGCACAGACATATGAGAATCCCAAAAAAATACATGGGCCCGTTCCTAGACTCATTACCAAAGCTGGGCATAAATTTGTTAATCCGTTAATCGTTAATTAACGAAGTTAACATTTCGAGTAACGGATTAACTTTTAAGTTAACTTAAAACTATGTTAACGAACTCGTTAACTTCCGTTACATTTCTCCAAGTCCGTTAATCGTTAATCCAACTCCCGTGGTCGCGTTGTGTCTAGTCACACTGCGACCATACGTCGCTATATTCGCGTGTCCCGAAGACTACGTAACTAGGAGTACAAACCGCCAAACCCTAAAAACAATAAGTTCCACTAATTAGCGTTTCGTCCAGAACGCAACTGAATCATCCAAATGAATGGAAAATCATTGTTTGTCAATATGCCTATATTATACATACTCTAATAAGTATACCCTATTACTAAGAATCCGCTGTCCGTTCGTCCGTCTGTCACCAGGGCTGTATGTAATGAACCGTAATAGCCAATAAGTTAAAAAACCAATGATGTATTTCTGTTGCGGCTATAACAACAAATACTTACTAAAAACCGGTCAAGTGCGTGTCGGGCCACGCATAGAATAGGGTTCCATAGTCACCCATAATAGCGACCTTGGCCGCCTGTGTGGCCTCTGCGCTGGGGTTTGGTCGGGTTTTATCCCGCGTCGGTGAGCCAAACTGGTTGTGTCCAGCGGGGCCTCGGCAATTCAGCACGCAACCCTTCTAGACTGCTTCTGTAAGGACGGCGGGTGGCTATCACACCGTCTTCAGGCCCCGATCGTGGAGGTCGATGGTCTTGGGCGTAGATAAGTCTGCGGCGCCCCCACCGCACACTTCGGAACTCAGCGGGGAGGGTACTCTCCCTCATCCTCTCGGCCGCCTCATTCTCGAGCACGACTTGCTCGCAGAAGACCTGCCGCTTTCCACTTACTCGCGCTGGAGACCGTGGCTTGAAGCATGGTTTCCAGCGAGAGGTTGGAGATTCACGCCCAGACCCACTATGAGGACCCGGCGCTGACTCGCCCACGTTGAGCACTCCACCAACGTGTGGAGTGCAGTGTCTTCGTCAGAGGCCTCGATGTGTTGACTCTGGGGTGTGACCTCACGATGGATGCGAAACAGATACTTACCGAAGCATTCATGCCCGGTAATGATTTGCGTCGCACGATAAGTGAGGTCACCGTACTGCCTCTGCAGCCACTCGTCCATGATCGGCCACACCGTCACGATGAAATGTTGAAATGAAATGATTTATTTATTTGTATAGGTCACTAAATGGCTCTTACAAACGTCAGTAAGTACTTAAAATAAAAAATGTCATTGCTTCTATATTTACATGTACTGCCAGATTCGCAAAGCAATAAGTAGAACCGAGAGAAAGAACCTGACAATAAAACTCTCGGTCACTCTTTTCAAATAATTGACTCATTTACACATTTTCTTAAGACTAAACGTGGACGAATGTACATTGGTCTCGTGTCAAAATCAAAAAGAGTATAATACACCAAAAAAATTATTATAGTCGCCTAAGTAGAAAATATGCTACAATTACGGCATTTTAGGAGGCGCCTGCATCATGCTCAACCCAGACACTTTTATCATTAAGGTAATCAACTGTCTTATAATATGCTTTTTGACATAAAGTGGTCTTTATAAAGGTTTTAAATCATCAGGCAATTTATTATAAAAGCGTGTACCTTCCCCCTTGAAAGAATGACTAACTTGCTAAGCCGATTACACGGAGGGAGTAGTTTATTTTTATTACGTAGATTTCGGTCTGTAACGTCACTTACTTTAGTATAGCTAGATATAGTTTTCCTGACATACAGTTTGTTATTAATATATATTGGGAAGCTACAGTTAAAATATTAATATCTTTAAATCGCTCCCTAAGAGAATCTCTTTTACCTAAACAATAACTGGCACGGACTGCCCTCTTTTGTAATATAAAAATTGTTTCTATATCTGCTGCATTTCCCCAAAGTAGTATTCCATAGGACATCAAGCAAGCTATGGAAGTAACCAAAGTAAACTAGCCTAGCAGTAGCTACATCTGTCAACTGCCTTATCCGTCTCACAGCATATACAGCAGAGCTAAGCTTATTAGCTAAAATGGTGATATGGTCACCCCATTGTAATTTAGAATCTATTGTTATTCCTAAAAAGGTAGTGTTATTTACAAATTCTAACCTTTGGCTACCCAGCACGACATGGACGTTTGCTTGTCTGACATTGGGCATTGTAAATTTAAGGCATTTAGTCTTTTCTGCATTCAACAATAGGTTGTTTGTAGAAAACCAATTTGAAATATCAATTAAAATATTATTAACATTATTCGCATCTGTACTATGCCGATTTACTTTGAATATAAGTGATGTATCATCCGCGAACATTACTATGCCAGCTTGTGCCTCGATCATGCAAGGCAAGTCATTAACATAAACCAAGAAGAGAAAAGGGCCTAGAATTGATCTCTGAGGTACGCCTATTTTGACGTTAGTTCCGTTTGACTTAACGTTGTTCACATGAACAGTCTGCAGCCTATCTGTCAGATAAGATCCTAATAGTTCTAAGGATTTTTTGTCAAAACCATACCGACGTAACTAGCAAAAGTGTCTGATGGTCAACACAATCAAATGCTTTAGACAGATCGCAGAATACCCCAATGGCATCCTGCGATCCCTCCCATGCGTCGTAAATCAAGCTAACAAGGGTTACTCCCGCATCGGTGGTAGATTTTCCGCGAGTAAAGCCAAATTGCTGGCTGTGGAAAAGATTGTTGGTCGTGAAGTGGACTTGCATTTGATTTAGCATCACTCTCTCAAACACCTTACTCAGAGCTGGCAAAATAGAAATGGGGCGGTAGTTACCAAGTTCTGACTTAGATCCCTTCTTAAATAATGGTATTAGTCTACTATTTTTCATTAGGTTAGGGAATATACCTTCATCTACACATTCATTAAAAATTATTGCCAAGTCAGGTGCAATGATATCAATTACATTACTTATTAAGCTAACTGATATGCCCCAGTGATCTTCAGACTTTTTAATTTTGAGATTTTTAAATGCTTTCAAGATGGTAGGGGTACCCCACCTTGGTCGCTCAAATACACATGGCCATGCAAAGTTTCATATTTACCGTTTGGGAGGAAAGCCGAGGACGGACGGACAAACAGATAGACGGACGGACATGACGAAACTGTAAGGGTTCCGAGACTTGAACTACGAAACCCTAAAACCCAATAAAATCAATATTTCAGGGAACTCTCATAGAATAAACTTGTTTTTTTTTTGCTTATTTTTGGTACGGTTTTGTTGTTTCTAACCTGTTAACATCCAGAACCAACAGTAAGAAGATGCACTTTTTATTACATATTAACGGATTAACGATTAACGTTAACTTACGTTAAAATTTCTAAAAAGTAACGCATTAACAAAGTTAACTATTTGATTAACGGTGCCCAGTTATGCTCATTACTTCCCTAGCGACAGTTATTTACGAAAATCTCCCAATAGCTGTAACAAGGTACCTATAGGTAAAAAGGCGTAAACTGGGCTTTGCATTTGTGAGTGCACGTACGTGAACGTATAATGTGACCTGTTTTACACACACAATTGTTGTACACACAACTATACACAACCTTTTTATTTACTTTTCGTGATCACTCACGCAAAGCTCAGCTTACGTCTTGTTACCTATACCTACTATAGTGTGTAGTTACGGTATTTCAACACAGCAGCGTCTAGGATAAGAAATTATGCATATTATGCGTTTGGTTGGGCGTTTTATTTTGCGGTCTCTTAGGTCAATAAGACTTATTGACCTAAAGAACATTTATAATTTGGAATTTTATAAGTATCAAGATAAGCACCTATCTACGCATATCTCCATAGTCGGTTAAGCACATTAAATATAAGAGATAAATTTGATTGGAGGTTATCTGATTTCTGGAAGTCTATAAGAAAAGCCAGAGGCACCGTCCTCGCAACTGGACCAAGTCAAAATCTACCAAGGAAGTTCTAGGAGTAGCGAGTTAAGCGTTTTAAAGATATGGAAGGAAATATTTTGAAAGTCTTCATTGAGAAAGATGATATGCTAGTAGAACCTCGGATCGGGGACATGAATGAAAGTGAGAATTTAGAGAAGAATTAAATAAGTGTAACGTTTGTGGATAAAATGAAGAACAGCGTGATACGGGAATGTTGTGTGTCAGAAGATGTAGTGACCAAGATAGAAAAGGGATGCTCAGATGATTAAGTCATGTAGAGAGGATGGATGAAAAGAGATTGACAAAAAACATACATAAGGCGAGTGTAAAAGGACAGGCCGGACATGTTTTGTCGAAAGACCAGGTTACGAGTACCCGTAAACGATGAACATGCATGAAAATAGTAATGAAAGTGGAAGAAGCGAAAGAAGTATGCCAACATCGACACATCGTACCAAGTGGAATTCCATTGACTGCCTTCCCCAACGGGAAACAGGCGTTAGTATATGTGTGATGTAAATGTATGAAATGGTAGATATTTATTGGCTAGATTAATTTCCGTGTTCTCAAATACTTAGATTTGTTTAAGGAGCTTGTTATTTCTTGCCATAATTGTTTTTTGCTTCTGGTATTGGAAAGGATCTTGTATAAGAGCTCACATAATGATGTCATCTGACGACAGTATCAGCCTCTCACACATTTTGGTTGGTTACATCACGAGTTTGACCTGCACATACTTAGTTTATTCTCTCATTCAACCTCGATTTTTAGGTATTATCAATAAGTACATAATACAAACATTTAGAACAAAATACGCTGTCAAATATCCGAAATAGGTATTCTTTTTTAAGTGGGTAGGTACGGTAGGTACTTATATTTATATTTTGGTTACATATTTATACATATAGGATTATAGAGTAATCTGATCTTTAATATTTTACCTACAGCATATTTGTAGCACGCTTGATCTTGATCACGCTGACACGTGTCTAACAGTCTCATCATTCACCGAGCCTTTTCCCAACTCAGTTGGGGTCGGCTTTCCAGTCTAATTGCGATTCGGCTGAACTTCGATATTTTCCGTGAAGCGACTGCCATCTGACCTTTACAACCCATGGGCGATATTGAAGTTCTGTAGTTAGACCGGTCGGATTTTTATTTAGGGCTCCAACTACCCCTAACGACTGACGTGCTCTCCGAGGCACGGAGGGGTCTCAATGTCTTAAGAAATGGTCACCCACCTAAGACCGGCCCGAGTCGATGTTGCTTAACATGTCCTTTGCAATGTGTTAACATTGTCGGTTACCACTAGACCACGAGCCCACGTGTCTAACAGTCTAACAGTCAAAAATTTATGAAAAAATAAAATATGTGCGTAGGCAACAGGTGTCGCAAAATTAGGCTCAAATGGTAGATATTCAAGTGAGCAACCTATACCTTTATACATTGCATAACTGTTAACACACTTTTGTCATTATTATTTAAAATACTTTTTATAAAATCCTGAACCTATAAACGAAACAAGTTTGCTTGTGATGGAGGAAGAACCGTACCGTAGTAATATTTATTATGTGGTGAACGGTCCAGTCTGCGATCGCTTGCCTCGGCGACTACTTGTGCGCTGGCGTCGACGTTTTGTGTTGCACGTGCGTTCGTGATGTTAGCGGATTGGACCGTTTAGTATTCATTGAATGAAGAGGTCTCAACCTCGTATCCTGTAATACTTGTGTTTACGCCTATGAAATGGTGAGTGTTCCTGACACCCATTCATACAGAATACTATCAATTTCATTCATAAATCTCAACCTAACTGGTTATCGGTTTTTTTTAAGTAACATTCATAGTTGTTTGTTATTATTAGTGGTGATTTCTGCAGCTGATTTCCTATTGTTTTATTTACAAATTGTAGGAAAATTTTGATTGTGGTTTTTGTGATTTTATTTTAATGTGATTTTAATGTGGAAATTGGCCTTGTAGCGAGAATACACCAAAATTAAATTGTTAATAAGTAATATATGTAACATAACCTATAGATTAAAAACACCCTAAGACGATGAAATTCATGTCTTGCTTTCTTCGTTGGAGACCACAATTTTTTTTTTCTAATTAATCTACATATTTTAGAGGAAGTCTTTGCCTAACAACGGGTAAGGACGGGCTATTAAAAACACTTATAAGTACCTATCATCACAGATTAATTAGGTAGAATTTAATAAATAGATTTATACTATCTTATTGAAATTCAATGAATAGATGCCACCTCAATGGTGTGTGTTTATCTCCCAAGTACCATAGAGAAGTTAGGTAGGTAGGTACAGTCACGAGCATAAGTATGTTCCGTACTACATATGTTATATACTATGGACACATCAGCCATTACATCTGACCCAGGAACGAGTTCAATAATATAAGTCTGGACGAAAGCCTGCAGCACTTAGATACTGAAACATATATTAAAGTGACAACTTTCCAAAATATGCAGTAAGTAGGTACCTACCTACCTTGTTTGTAGTTGGTTCCTTATATATAGTTACCTATAATCGGGACTCCCAAAGGTCAATGTTCCCAACTCACACTTCAGTTCATTCAACTGACATATCCGCATATTTGTTACGTTGTGTAGATATTTTAATTTGATTGTTTTAAGGGTGAAATATAGATGTGATATTAGGTTATTTACTAACCAGTAAACATGAAAGAGTTAACGGAATACGAAATATATCTTGTTTATAGAGAAGAATTCTCGTCACGAATTTAATATTACTTAGGGAAGTACAAAAATATGTGAATTTTAGCCAAATAAGTAATTACCTACGTGCAGTATTTAGTAGGTTATGTTTTCATGGATCTACACTAATATTATAAAGAGGAAAGAGTTGATTGTTTGTAGTTGTACCTACTGGTACCTAAGCTGTTTGTTTAGATAGAATAGGCTCCGTAACTACATCACCGATTTTGAAAATTCTTTCACTGATATATAGCTACATTATTCCCAAATAACTTTTTATTCTGAGAATGTGTTCCCACGGGAATCAGGAATGAGAAAACAATATTACGCTGGCGGGCGGAGCTGTGGTGATCAGTTAGTTCATTATAAACTAGCTGGTGGTGCCCGTGGTTAGAGGATCATCTGTGCCGTGGCTGTGCTCTCGTCAACCGTAGTCTGTGTGTGAAAATCTTGACTTTTTGGGTTAAGTATATTATGTCGCCGACCTTCGTTCAAATAAACTAGGTATTTGATCGAAGTCGCTGACACTCATTTTTAAATGTACTTACCCGATTACTACTGAAGTTATCCCAACGAGAGCGTACCCGGGACGCCCCGCAATAGACGATAGGGCATTAAAAAAATACCCTATTTCTACTGTTTTATTATTGCATAGAATCTATGCAATAATAAAGCACCGAAACAGATTATCTATACCATAGATAATGTGCGCAGTCCGTGTGGCATATATGTATGGAAGACACGCCTACCGTGCCGAAGTTCCGGATTCGATAAATTTGGTTGGAACAAAATTTTGTGTGATCGGAGTTTAGATGTTTCACACGCAGATAATTTACAATAAAAATATGTTAGTAACTTAACTAGTTCTTATTTCCATTCAACAAAATACCTTATTTAATTATTGGGTACCTATTTATTTCACATTCTCATTTATAAATTCTCTGCGAAAGGTTATTTCTTTCTGCAATCTATTTTGCTTATCTAAATCATAAAAAAAACTGAGTAAATCGTGGTTTTACGATCAGTATCAAAACTTGATGATCATAAAATGAATTTTAAAGATTGATAAAGGCCACAGCATGAAACAGTGATTTTCTGTTTGCGCCGTATATTTCCTCAATAAAGTTACTGGCGAAAGAAAGACCAACAAAAAAGGTCTGATGATGCCACATAAACTCGTTTGAGTTTTTCTTACCATCATTGTCATCGACATAAGTAGACTGATGGGAGTACATCGGGAACCGTAAATGTGGAGCAATTATCTACACCCTATTGTGTAGGTACGTCAATGTAGTAACCTATACAGACGCTGTGCCCAGAGACCGTTAATCTTACCTACAACTATTGGGAATTTTGCGTTAACAACAATCGTGCCTAATATAGAACCAATGATCTATATCATTTCAACAGCCCAATTTCTTAGGACCCATGGGATAGGGTATCTGTGCTAGTTTAATTATTATTTTAACTGTGGTAGTAGTTTGTATACAGTGTACGGTAACCGGCAATTAGGCTTGCCTCCTATTCCGTGGGACCAATACAATTATTGGCAAAATGTCATTGTTTGTTATCCCCATCACCTCTGCCAGACAAGAGCAAGGCTCGAAAATATGGATATTTTTGAGCCTTCTCTTGTCGGTGGTGTAACCTCCACTGCTATCTTCTCTCCGCCAAACCATTCACCTCCTGATACTGCCCAACTTGTATTTTTCTTTTAATTTGTCTATATACGTTTTCCTTAGCCTACCTCTTCCTCGCTATCCTTTAACTTTCACTTCAATGATGTTTTTTGTAAACAAGTCGTGTCGTATCAGGTGGCCGATCATCCTTCATCTCCGGTTCTCTATAACTTCCATTATTGTTATTCTCTCTTAGATCTGTTCCAGCACCCTGTTCATGTTTCACATCCACATAGTGCGATGTTCCAAATTTCCAAATTCTAAAATACTTCCGAAATACCTGTAACTATTAACTTATCACTCTTATCTCTATTCACTCACTCTATTTCACTCTATTCTTTTCTTACTCATTCTCTGCAACGACAGTAACGTCGTCTGCGAATCTAATAAATGTAATGTTTCCCCATTAATATTGATCGCCCCATAAGTACCTACTTCCTTTAATTTTTTAATTGCATACTCTATGAAAATATATCAAAGGTGACAGAGGACAACCCTGTCTCACACCTTGTCGGATATTTGCTATTCTTCTTCCGTTTCCTACTTAAATAATGTATTATTGCTCCTTATAAACTTCTAAGAAGTTTGTCTTTCTGCCTCCATAGTCCATTTCAATATCTTCAAGTGCCTTCATCATTCGTTTCCAGTCTACACGGTCAAACGCCTTTCTAAATCAATGAACGGAGAAATAGGTGTGATTTTTAAAAACTAGGTCTACCAATGATTGTTATCATTGAAACTTATTTATTACACTAGTAAGTACTTATATTTACACACACAGCTACTGGTAAATACAGCACTCAGAAACTGAGAGCTTGAACTGTTATGTTAGTTTTAAGTTAAAGTTAAATATCTAACTCAATTAAGCTAAACCTTTGCCACAAAGTGCGAATCAACTTTATCACTATAACATATCCTTAAATTCGGGAGTTCCACCTAAAACAGTTCTCCTAAACAATATAATCAGTGGCTTTATTGCGTAACGTGGGATTGATTTATTTGACCAAGGAATTGGTAAGTAGTCTATCTGAAGACGCAAAGACCTAGCAAGCAAATAAGCAAGACATCATTAAAAATTCTACGATTAGTGAGGGATGTTACATAATTATGTTAAAATACTTGAGGTGATCATTGTAAGAGATAATTTTCTTAGCCACGCTGTTTGTGTTTTTGCATACGTTCATACGTAATATGTGAGTAGCATAGTGTGGACAACAACTACACTAGGTACAATATTCTAGTATGCCACGAGCACAGAACACCATTATTTATTTATTATATTGATTATCCACAAGCGAGGCTATTATCCTATTATATGGAGATTATATTATGCATGTAATGTCGAGTAAGTATTTACACGTATTATAAGTATTTCAAATAAAATAAAAAATAAATAAAATAAAATAACGTTTATCTTTGAAATTTTTAGAAAATTATTTAGATTCGTCAAAAGTTGGTGTGACTCTACCGAGGGTTCCAAAATGCAACGAGACTGAGAAGAGCCCTCAAGAAACTCAGTTCGGCTTTTTTCCAAAATATTTCATCTTAAATCTAATACAGAGTTATTTAGAAAGGAGCAATTCGTGTTACAACCAGGCAGCCTTGTCATCTAAGAAAACATTAATACTATAATAAGCGTTATGGCACAATTTACGTTTTATTAGTTTTTTAAATTTATTAACAGATAAATTAGCTATTTCGGTTGGCAATGTGTACATTCGAATAAAGTTCCCCGCAAAAGAATTACTCACTTTATGAAGCCTAAATTTAGGAACAGCCAGTTTATCCTTATTTCTTAAGTTTAGATTATGATTATCACTATTTTTCACAAATTTACTTTTGTTCTTGTGGGTATACAATAAAATTTCATAAATATACTGTGAATACACTGTAAGGATGTTAATATGCTTAAACTTATCTCTTAATGACTCCCGAGACCCCATTCCATAGATAGTCCGGAC
The DNA here is from genome assembly GCA_963556515.1 of Nudaria mundana. NCBI lineage: Eukaryota > Metazoa > Arthropoda > Insecta > Lepidoptera > Erebidae > Nudaria > Nudaria mundana. The sequence continues at coordinate 8,187,794 of OY748291.1, forward strand.
AGCCCTCTTCTGCAACACAAAGATGCATTCAATATCGGCAGCGTTACCCCACAGTAGTATGCTATATGTCATGATACTGTGGAAGTAGCTGAAGTAGACAAGACGCGCCGTTTTAATGTCTGTAAGTTGTCGGGACTCTGTTCCAAACGCGATAACCTTAAAAAGACTAACAAATATTATATTATTTTTGAAAGTTTTATCTTATTGCTTGTAACAATATGATAAATATTTATGTGAACTCACAATTCAATGTTCTTTTTATTAAGATGGTCTGTCGACACTTCTCGGAATTGTAAAGATAACAGAACAATAGGGGCCTGTCATTGAAACACACATATGATAATGTTAGTTTATTATACAAATAAATATACATGCCTATATCTGCGAGGGGTAGGCAGAAGTAGGTACATTATACACTCAAAATTCGCCAGTACATAACTTGATGCACCCCGTGCACATAATGATGACAAGAAGAGAGAAAAAACTAGACATCCTCTCTAAGGTGCGTAAATGTTTTACCTCGAATCAACTGCTGAGTCTTTACTCAGCACAGGTTCGCTCCTGCATGGAGTACTGCTCGCAACTTTGGGATGGATCCGCCGGCTACCAGCTTGAGCCCCTGGAAGCTATTGACAGACGCGCCAGAAAGTGTGTCTTCTACAGGTTACATTTCGGAGAGTGTGCGCAGGAATTGCATGAATTAATTCCACCAGCACCATTCCATCATCGGACATCAAGGCGTGGTCTGAGATTCCATCCGTATGTGGTCGATATTCCACCTCTTCGTACCTCTCGATTCGCTTCTTCTTTCATCATGCGAACCGCTAAGGAATGGAATTCCCTTCCAGCGTCATTGTTGCCCGATACATATAATCTTGGGATTTTCAAGGCAAGAGTAAATTAGGTATTATTTGAGTTTGCGTGCTTCATCTTAGACCGCATCGTTGCTTAACATCAGGTAAGATTGCGGTCAAACGCACTCAAATTTTTTCATAAAAAAAAAATCTTATGATTGACTTTTCTCAAGATCAGAAGGCTGATTACATTTAGCTCAAAGAATAAGCATCGCCATACAACGTGGCAATGGTGCCAGCCTTCTGGAAATATTGCCAGTCGGCGATGATACGGAGTTCTTTGACGCATGTATATGTATAGTGTAGATTTTAGTGTGTTATAGCTTTCAAGTAAGTGTAAAAAGATTTTTCTTCTTATGTTAATTATCATTCTTGTGTACGTTCATAAATATATTAAAACCTTACAATACCAAAAAATGGTCTAATCATTTGTTCCATAATAAGCTATCAATAATTATTGTCAGAATCATTGGTTAATGATGAAACCATTTAACTTAAAACATAGAAGTTAGATAATGACGTTTGAGAAGCATTAGACTAAATGGTTCAAAAGCAATAATGACCTTATTATTTAAATGAGGAGTATTGTTTGCCGAAGGTTAAGTCTTTTAACTAGTTATTGGCCTTTCTTAATTTATGTCTGTCATAACTACTGATGCACGTCGAATTTAGACATTTTAAAATGTGCTTTTTACAAATATAAAAAAAAGGTAGGTATAATATACATGGCTAATTAGTCAGTTTAAATGACGTTATTGACTGTTTAACGGTGGTGTATTAGTTGCGCGAAAGGTTTTTGTTCTTCGATGAAGAAACATAAAATATAATACGCCAGAGTTCTTAAAGAATTATATTTAGTTTGTGCAATAAACTCAAAAACTACTGCACCGATTTTCATGCTGCTTTCTCTAATGGATAGAGTGGTTCTCGAGGAAGGTTTGAGTATATAACTTGTCACATACGAAGCCGTGGGCGTCCGCTAGTATTATATAAGAATACGTATACGTACCTATAGGTTATTAAACGCATATTCCCTTCTTCTTCTCGTGTCGATGGGCAACACTATGATGATTATATGGTCTTGGCCCATTGCTCTGCGACGCGAATCGCATGTGGCCTCGCCTCGTACAGTGTGTCTAGTACCAGTTCTTTACGTTCGTTTGCTCGAAATACGTTTTCGTATTGCTCCATACATATCACACAGGTTCCTGACGTTACTGCTAGGGCCGCTGGTGTGAAATGTATGGGGTATTCGAAAACGTATTTCGAGCAAATTAACGTAAGGAACTGGTACTAGACACACAGGTCACCTAAAGTGCACGACTCTGGGCAACCCGGAAAAGACATCATGTGGCTGATGGTTTGTGGTGATAAGCCACATTCCACGCCATATTCCCTAAGGGTTAGACAGAGGTACTAAGGTTTTGCTGGGTCCACGTAATAGACTGCAGTCCGGGCGCAATTTAAAACTTGAAGTGTAAACATGATAAAGAACACAATAGACTCCAAACCAACCCTTAGTGAGAGACTCATTCCTACATACATACATACATATGGTCACGCCTCTTTCCCATGGGGGTAGGCAGAGACTATGGAATTCCACTTGCTGCGATCCTGGCATACTTCTTTCGCTTCTTCCACTTTCATAACTATCTTCATGCACGCTCTCCGGTTCTAGGTACTCTCGACCTGGCCTTGGGTCAAAACATCTCCGATTTGGTCGAAGTACGTTCGCCTTGGTCGATCCTTAACTGCCTGTCCATTCACGCCCGTCCATTATCTGTTTCGTCAATCTTCTTTCATACATCCTTTCTACGTGCCCGAACCATCTAAGCATCCCTTTTTCTATCTTACTCACTACATCTTCTGATACACCAAAGACTAGATGGACTCATTCAAACATTTAAAATTAAGTAGACAAATATGCGTCGGAAAATACCTCCATATCACAACCGACTAGAAAAAGTTAAAGAATTCTGGCAGCGGCAGCGTTTAGAATTTCCTTGGAAATAATTAACCAATGATTTTAAATACAATGGATTTCGGATCATCGCTCAAAAGTGTCCGAACTAAAAGAGAAACAAAACGCTAAAAGAGAAACAATCGCGCGCCAGTCTTGATTTTGACAACTGAACGACAACACGTTGCACAATGCCGTACTGTATTGTAAAAACGTGTAAAAACTACGAAAAAAAAAGCAAATTGAAGACGGTGTATCATATTTTCAGTAAATAAGCTTTTGTTTTATTATTTGCAATTTATTATTTCACTTAAAATACAGTATTTCGTCGATAATAAATTAAAAGACAAAAGTAAATATTGCAATCCAGTCCAATACCGAAGTACCTATCTGTCTCTTTCGAACTCATCCCAAGCTCAGTAAAAAGAAAGAGACCATTTCATTTTCACTGAATAATGTACTAACAAAATGACCATTCAGATTTATTCGGATTACCGATAGCGATAAAACTATTTGGAACAAAGATTATAGTGGAGACGCCTTGGCTCTTTATGATTTTTTTTTCGTTATATGAACCAACATCTATTTCAGTTTTCCTCGGGATCCAGTACACTGTGCACAATGGAAAAATATTATTGCCCTAGCACGGCGAGAAGAATATTTTGATCCAAAAAATAACAATCTTGTTTGTTCGGCTCATTTTATGGACATAACAAAAAGAGGTCCGATCTTTATGAAACTTGTACAAGAATCCCTTGATTGAATGGAGGAGATAAGCCCAAAAATGTTTTTAATTTTCACAGGGTATCATTGTTTTGTCATAAATATAATTACACATGTCATTTTATTTCGTGTATGTACTGTTATTTTCTTTTTATTTGGATTCTCGGTAATGTATTCCCACGGGAATCGGGGCCGAGATAACTATATCTCGCGGGCGGAGTCACGGTGATCAGCTAGTAGCCAATAATTTCGTATCCCAAAAATTAACCATAAGATAAAAATAAATTAATGATGCGCAGTTTTAGCAACTAATTCAGTCACTTGAAACACGGCTATCTTGTAGTAGACGTAGCGACATAGCGTTATGAAAATAGTAATGAAAGCGGAAGAACTTTGACACCCGCAAGAAGTTTGGCATTTATAATATTATAATTAGTTAAATTCATTAATTCCCTTTTTGTTATTCATACACTACAGTTACTTATTATGAAACTGACTCGAAAAAAAAAATCTTTGTCAGTCGTTAATTAGTTTGTCAGCTTATTTCGTCTAACATAAACAAGTAATTACAATTTATAAGATTATGGAATTTATTGTAGTCTTACATTAATTATTACGCCTACGTAGGTACATATCATGGAATCCTTAAAAGACTTTAACAAAATAAACCTACTCCATTGTTTCTATGTTCACGTAGTTCAAGTATAAGCTGCATAAGGTGAATTAGTCAGGCGGACAGATAGAAGCTACGTAATGCGATAAATTAGTGCAAACAAAAGTGAACACTATTCCGTTGAATCAAGGTTTAAATTTTAATATGAAATTTGTTTATATCTAGGTCGACTCGGGACATTATTTTCTTGCGATTTGTTCTAGATCCTATGTCCGTTGTATTATAAGGTCTTTGTAATTAACAATCAGGATTAGCACCTAACAGGTTGTTGATATCGATTGTGCAGAACCGTTACCAAACTGGAACGCAATATGAGCACGCGTAATCAAGTTAGGTACACTTGCTATATTAGAAATGTACCTAACTATTGTTGGTAGGTTCGGTTTTTGAGCTTTATAATACAACAAACACAAACACGTTAACGCTATATAGGTACGCTTATTTAAATTAAAAAACTTATCTAAAAAAGTAACTTGAGATTTTTTTTACAACTAACACCGAGTTAGTAATATGTAAACAACCGGTTGTCGTCGATGTTAGTAGGTACTTAAGTACCTAACAAAGCAGTAATTAAAACCATCATAATTTTAATTACAAGATATATTAAAGGATAGCCTATACCCTACCGCATAATTCAACCAAACCCCGAAGAGGCCATACAGATGGCCAAAGTCCGCCGGGCGTGTACCTTCTGGTGTGTACCAGAGACGCCCGCAGCAATGGACATGGGAGGGGCCGGAATCTCGCGGAATTAAAAAAACAAAAAAAAAACCGCAAAATTCAGTCTGTTTAGAAACGAAAACTATCTAAAAATGGTAGCTTTTCAAATTTTTAGGGTTCCGTATCCAAAAGGTAAAACGGGAAGCCTATTACAGAAACTTCGCTATCCATCCGTCCGTCCATATCTCACGAGTCGTAATAGTAAGAAAGTAGAAATTTTCACAGATGATGTATTTATGTTGCCGCTATAACAACAAAATATCAAAAAACAGCAGTTTAGTTAGAGGGGCTCTCATACAACAAACGTAATTTGTTTTGTCAGTTTTATAGAACCCTTCATGCGCGAGTACGACTCGCACCTGGCCGGTTTTTTTATATCTTCACCTACAAAACCGAAATGTAGTCTGAGTAAGTCTATTGCACCAAGTGAGTTGGTACTTTTACAAGTGAACCACATACAGCCGCAGTTGACTTTGGTCTCAAAGATCAAGATCTTTCTGATGATCAAGATCTTTCTGATTCAATGATCTTTCAACTTAAATCGTGAGGATCGACCAAGGTCGATCCTCACGATTTAAGTTGTATGTATGTATGTGTATTTATGTTACTTTATTTATTCTGATTAAGTAGTACCTTTCTCCCAAGAATCTATTTATAATTTTCTTTCTCCACTAATGTCTACCCTTATTCTATCATTTTAAATTCTATTCTTTCTACTTGTCCATCCAAAGGTTGCCTGTAAGAAATCACTATTTAGTGATATGGCCGCCTTTTGTACATATTTGATATTTTATTATGTATGTTGTATTGGTGTACAATTACAATAGAGTTTTATTCTATTCCATCCTATTCTACGATTTTTTTATTCGCTCAATAGTCTTTTTATATCAAAGGAGTCCGAAATTGTTTACAATAATTACATAGGGATCCCACTAAGATCTATGCAAGCGATGCACCTGTCGGTCAACAGACGAGTCACGAGGATCCTGCGCACATTATGTCTCTAATATCTCATTTACGGTCAGCATTTGTTTTAGATTTATTAAAATTACCATAACGAAATTCTTCCGCTTAAACAAATTCTATATTTACATTAAAAAAACCTGACTTAATTGATTCGTTGCATTGTAAATCAATTTTATAGAAGATTAGAAGATGTTATAGGGTATTTTTATGAATAAATCTACCAGTACAATGTTATTATTATAAATGCATTCATAGCAAATCATTACACACGGGGTTTCCATAGCGATTTTGAATATTATCAAACTATTCAATCACACTCTCGAATGGAATTTATTGATGAAGGCCATTTACATATAAGTATACTTATGTATAATCACGCTGGTTTTGATGAAGGGATAGTTAGAGGCACAACATATGGGTTTTATAGCTCACACTTACAACCAATTTCAATATGTAATCTCGATATCTCATATTTTTCCGGGATTATCCGGGATTGATAATTCGTACAATGCCTAATTTGACATTGACAGGATTTTATGGAATTATCAATCCCGGAATTGTCCGAGACGCCCAGTTAATTGGCTGTGCCATAGCGGCTGGCACGTACGATTTTGTTGCATTTCATCAACATTTCATCGCAAGGCAACGGGTTTAATTTCTTTTTTTACAGCAACAGGTCAAAGACAGGTCTTTGACAGGTTTTTTTGAAGAGTACCTATCCGTTACCGGAGAATATACTTACATGAAAGTACTTATATATTATGAATAACGTCTATTCGTGTTAGCCATGGAAAACATACCTATATCTAGGTCACCCTAAAAAAACCCTTAATTAGTTTTCGCGTTTGGAAACTATTTATTTTTATTTAATTAAATTTATTTATTATTTGCGAAATACAGGTATGGAGAGGTTTTTTTTTTAATTCCGCGGCCCAAGACCGCGGCCACTCTTACGTCCGTTGCCGGGCGTCTCTGGTTCACACGTAGAAGGTATTTCCAGTGGTGCCCGGCGGATAGGGAGATGTTACATAATAAATTATAGTTTCACCATATTTCCGCCAATTGGCATGCAAAATGGGCACACATCATAACTAAACTGTACAAATATACTCAAATACAATCTTAACTTAGGGAATCCATACATATTTTATTTTAGATGACAATATTATTCTATAAGTTAAGTAGGTACTTATCTACTGATTATAATGAACTAATAAGTTGGTTTCTCATGTACAAGAATACAAATCCTTCATGTAGTAGGTGTAGATAAAGAGTAATTTAGATACAAAGTTTATTATTAATTTAAAATATTTTTATTATAGTCTGCAAAAATAATCATCACTTCGGTCCTGGTGTTGCTGAGTAGTCGAACAGAGTCATCACCGTACTTAACCGGAGGACTGAAGACATTCTCTCTCGAGGAGCTGATACCACTGACAGTCGGTTTCTTTCCTGAGCAATTGTCTGTGGAATGGATCTCAGGTAATTATACTTACCAACACCATTGGGTAAGATGGCGAAAACACCCTTTTTTGATTTTTCTTCTAAATTGGGTCAGTAAATGTTGCAAATTTCAATATATATGATAATTAAAAAATTAATTTGATGATCTCAGCATGTATTTTTTTCTTTCATTGATCTCTAAACCCTCTCCCCTATAGTTTTTTTTTTTTTTTTTTATTTATTTAGGACGTAGGACGCGTTTTTGGTCCGTTGGTCATCAAAATCACTGTGTCGCACCGCAAGATTCGGCGGTGGCGGTGCAGCGCTGCACCGCGTCTAAAACGCATTTCTATGCACCGCCTTGCACCGCGTCTTCCTAATGAGAGACGTAATGACAAGCAGTCGCGTTTTTCACGCAGCACCGCGTGTAAAACAACACCGTTTGTCACCCCTACACCGCGGAATATTGCGTTTCGGGTCCATTTGCGGTGCGGTGGTGCACCGCACCGCAAAACGCAGGACCCAAAACGCCCGTAAGGCTTCCGCCTTATGAATGATTGATATTCAGTGAAAGAACATTAGCACACAGACTATTAAAATTTATTGAATTGAAAGTGTTGAAATTGGAAAAGAAAACTGAAAATTGAGAACTATTCATTGAATGTTTATTCTATGTATATGTTACGGCTAATACCCGAAGTGCGGCTGCACCTAGTTTTAGCCGGTTAGAACTAGGTAGCACTAAAACCTAACCTAACCGGCTACGGCTCCCACCGCGAGCCGGGTGCTCGTGGGGGCCATCGGTCCCGTGCTCCGCCAGTGGGTGGAGCACGCGCAGGGGGCTCCGACCTACTTCCTCACCCAACTTCTCACGGGTCATGGCTGTTTTGCCAAATTCCTGTGGGAAGTGGTGGGGATCCTGTCGGAGCCTGATTGTCATCACTGCGCAGGCGGCGCCGTAGATACGGCGGAGCATACGCTCTTCGTGTGCGCCGCCTGGGACTCGCCGAGGTTGGCCCTCACGGGCGTTATCGGCAGAGTAGGTTCGCTGCCGGCCGTCATTAAATCCATGGCCGGCAGCGAAGAATGTTGGGCCGCTGTCGCTTCCTTCGCTCGGGAGGTGATGGCGGCGAAGAGAGAGGCCCTGCGTGAGCGGGAGCGTGCAGGCCGTACGCTCCCGCCCCGGCGGGCACCAGTCAGGGGGCGACGGCGCATTGCCTACGCCCAAGCCCCCGACTGATAGGGCCGTGGGCGGTGGGTCGGGGGGCCCACCGCTCACGCGAATGGCCCTGAGGAGTCCGACGCCCCTTATGTGTTTCGGGGGCGTCGCTTCTGTGTTGATCAGGGGGGGTTTAGGCACCCCCGAGTAGAGCTTGAAAGAGCGCCCCTTTGCCGGGCCGCTGTTGCTTAACAGTTCCTGCCTATCCGGCGGCCCGGCTAAGGCGAAGGAGAAACACCGTGGATAGGTTTTAGTGGGTAGTCCGGCCCGTTTTAATCCTAGGGCCGGGAGTCCCACACGAAGCCGTCTCGCTCCCCCCCAAGCGAGACGGTGAAGTGCGTAAATGCATCACCGACCACGTAAAAACAAAAAAAAAAAACCTAACCGGCTAAAACTAGGTGCGGCCGCACTTCGGGTATTAGCCGTAACATATATAATATCCATACATTCATAATCATATCCATACAGATAAATAAAATTGAAGTGTCTGTGTGTAATTTCAAATTACCAGCTTTTTACTCAATGCATACGATAGTGTACACGATACTGACATAAAAAATGCAATTAAAAAAAATTTTTTTTTGTCTGTCTGTCAGTCTGTCTGTTTGTCGCTAATCTCTGGAACGGCTGAACCGATTTAAATGGAATTTCACTGGCAGACAGCTGATGTAATAAGGTGTAATATAGGCTTCTTATTATCCCGGGAATTTAGTCTCGCGGGAGTTGGGAACCATAAAACATTTCCACGCGCGCGAAGCCGCGGGCGTCTGCTACTTTTAAAATAAAACAAATCACAATGTCTATATCTGGTCTATACATAGGTAAAATGTAAAGAGGCTCCTGTAGGTACCTACGTATGTGTGGTTGATTAGACTATTTACATTATGTATGGTACCATACCAATTTATAATTACCTATAGCCGGGGCTCTTATAATATCTCTATGAGCAGGCCTATGTCACTCGCCTAACAATCGCAAAAAATACGTGACGTCAGCGACAACTTAAAGTTGTAAGTCAGTAAGGGTCGTTTCTTGTTTGTGATACGGCATTGACCATAGAGTTGACAGTGACATTAACGTCATAATTATTGGTCAAATTATGCTGGTACTTTACTGACAACCCTAACGTTCGAATTATGTTCTCTGTAAACAAAAGAATGTGCTATAATTAACGTGGGAGTGCAAATTCTATTCCCTATTCTGTGCCTATAGGCACCTATAGGCGGTATTTCTAAATTACCTACTTGCTGAATTATTTATATAGTTTACGATATTTTTTTTAGAAACATTAAACATACTCATTCAATGAGTCAATAAGACATTAATAGTAATTCAGCCTACGTTGTGGTCGGCATTTTCCTTATAGAATGTGCTTAATGAAAATGTTAAGACTGGACCGAAATACCGAAGAGCTAGAACCACATATGTACCTATTAACAAAGACAATATAGCCATAATTATCCCCGTTTACACTAAAAACTTATTAAATTTTTCCTTCCTTATTAAAATAGTATGTGTATAGATAATTTTGTGGTTTAGTACCTAATTGATTCAAGTAATTTAACTTTTATTAACGTCTTCGAAATTGACAAAATGAAGGAGTTTCTGAATTCAAGTTCAAGAACTTTCTTTGTTACGTGATTTTTCTAGTAATAAACATTTCTCGCTCAAAAAATAAGTTGAAAAATATATTGTGGATTGTAAAATTATCTATGAACAAAAATTGTCCATTCACCACCCACTTGGCATTTGGCATTGTAGAGAATTGTAGGTATGTCGGTTGGGTTCTCATAGCATGTGAATCATTTGCAATTTTAATTAGCTAATCAGAATTTTGGTTAGTCAAGATCATTGTTTCAACTTTGTTCGTAATATTCAGTGTTTAGAAATAACATCACAATAGTTAGCTACTTCCCACATAAAGTAGGTGCTTTCACAACATTAACAGTAGCTATTTTCCATCTTTTCAGAGACAGAATATATTTACAAAGAACCAGGTTTGGGATTTTGGAAATACAATGTTGATCTCGACAGATATTCAAGCATTTTGGATGAGGTTGACAAAGTAAGTGTTTATAAGACAATAACTTACACAAAAATAGTAAAAATGCAATGCAAACTGTCTGAAAACCACGTCAAAACATATTTATAAAAAAAATAATTTCGAAGTCTCCTGTTCGAAAATTGAATTTGGAAGCTGTCATGATGTTAAGGCGCGTAATTATTTTTTTACGTACCTAACAACTCTTATTATTTATCTTTGGTAACCTTCCATGGTTACCAAAGATAAATAATAAGAGTTGTTAGGTATATGTATATTATTGTAATATTTTATTTATCTTTGGTTAACCATGGAAGTAACAAGCACTATAGTCACTACAGTGTATTTTTGTGAATTTGCAGTTGTAGATAATAGTAGTATAAGAGTTTAACCCTGTCCTCGTATTTTTTCTTTACAGACCAATGTCAGACACCACGCGACTACTACTTTCTCCAAAGATCTGAAGTTCTTGTTGCTGACTACCAACAAAAATAAAGTGAGTCTTTCTTTATTGTCTTTGATATTGTTGATAAAAAGTGGTGCATTTTGTAAGATCATTTTTTCATTGCTTTATGTACCAAACTAATTAACAATCAACTGCATTGTTATGGATTCAGTTAATTCAGTTGACGATAAAATTGGAAATTAACGGTTATTTGATTAATTCAAATGCACGCGTGCATAGCATGTGACGTGATATTTTCCATTGGATGCTTAGATCAAGTATTTTTGATCTAAGATTGGATGGATATTTTTATATTTCAATAAAGATATAGGTACATCTTATACTAATGCTTGGAGCATTTAATATTTTATCAAGGCGTTAATTACCTATTACCTATTACGTAATATTACGTTTTTAATTTTTCTACCTAATAAAGCCATAAAAAAAGTATTTATCTCTAAATTGTACCTACGTAATTTAGTACCTAGGTAATTTCTTTTTTTATTATATCCTTGTAATATCACTATCACTACATACTCGTATTAAAAAACAAAGTCGCCTGTTCCGTATGTATGCATAGATCTTTCAAATTACGCACCAAATTTAATGCGGTTTTTACTAGTGGATACAGTGGTTCCCGAGGAAGGTTTTTGTTTACTTATATGTACTTATATTAAGTATCGCCATATAACGTGGCAACACAGCCAGCATTCTGGAAACCTTCCCAGTTGGCAATGACGCGGAGAATTTTTTAAACGATATTTTGTAATGAAAATATTTTTAGTATATAACTATGTATATTGTACTTAATTCTTATTGTAAATAAACTTATACATATAATTTGTCAAGCGGGCGAAGCCGCGGGCGTCCACTAGTATTTTATAAAACAAAAGCCCTGGTTTTGTTTGTTTGCTATTAACTCAAAAACTGCAGCACCAATTTTCATGCTGCTTTCAGCAATGTATAGAATGGTTATCAAGGAAGGTTTTAGTATATAATTTATCACGGGCGATGTCGTGGGCATCCGTTAGTTATAAATTAATGAAAGTTAGTGACGATGTCTGAACGTTTTTTTTTTAATTCGGGAGACTATGTCTTGAAGCATGGTAACCAGGGATCTTTGAACGTTTGGATGTTTGCTCTCAAACACTCGTAATACGAGTACCATTAAAGAGATTTGATTTAAAATTGGAACTACACTAACATTAAGAAGAAACAAGAAAATTATCCGACTTTCCGAACCTCGGTTGGAAACTAGTTTTAATTTTTTTTTTGTACTTAATTTGTACATGGAATAATAAAACGATATCATTACTCAGTACTAGGTACCTAAGTACTGGGTACTAGGTACCTAGTAAGTTTCAGCTTCACTGGTCAAGTATGCAAACAAGTGAAACTATTTTCTCTGTGCTGTGATATTAATCGAAAGTTTATGATTCGAATTGCAGTTGCAATAAATTGCTCAAATACTAGTGCATGGCATCATAATTCTAGAACTTTGATGGCTAATGTTTCCCCAATTATATAATTATGATTTATATAATTGGTATAATTTATACGCGCGTGTAGACGTACCTAATAGGACATTGCAGGGAAATATTCTTTTTGCCAGAGTTCATTACCGTAATTGTGTTTGTTATAAAATTTTACTGTTTTGCAAAATTATGAAATTTCATCACTAGATATCCATCTTTTGCGTGTTTTTTGTAGGTTGGAATCAAAGACCACCTAGAGATTCGTAGCAAATAGATATATGAAAACACAATGACATATTTAACCTCGAAGGAATAAACAGATCTGTTTATTACGCAAAAAATCTCTATTACGTTGAACCAAAAGAGCCTGGCGAGGTAATTTCTACCTTTCAAAATTAACAAAGCATTTCTGTGTAAATATAAAATGTCAGTTGCGATATTAAACCTCAATGACATCACGTTTCTTAATAGACATATTAGTACAGTAAGTACTTTCAGGCTCTCAATAAACTGTTAAGTAACCTTTAGTAACGGTTCACAGTAGATCCCTTCTCTCGTTAGACATGAGAGTTGCGCTTGCAACACATGCTTCGTTGTTATCTAATATTCCGGGTCATGGCAGTATCTAGTTCTTGTAGGTAATCACTATCGTTCGTACAGTCTGTTATAGCATTAGTTCTGTTTTACAATAATCATTCCAGTTCTCCGATTAGCAAACCCGATACAACCTCATTGCAAGTAAGGCAAAGAAAAATAAAGTGCATTGCATTGCAATTGAGTAGTTTCACGTTTAGTAGTGTGATGACCGGGAATCGAACATAGGTACGTCTAGGGCGCTTTATTTCCAGGATTGACTGTCTGGCTCTTAGTTATTTTGAAATAGTGTTGGTATCAACGAATTTTTGACAATACGATACCTACTTCTATGGATTAGTAGACAACCAAGTATATTTAATAGAGTAATTATAGCCCCCAATTTATAATATCAAAGTTGCAAATTGAAGTCTCCGTTTTAAGCTCGAGGTCAACAGGTACCGTACCGAACCCTATTTCCAATAATTAATTAAACTTTTTAAATCATGTTTCATCGGCTCAAGATGGGGGGAGGGGGGGGGCGTCATTGGAGTGGCCTATGCAGTGGACTGATATGGGCTGATGATGATGAATCATGTTACATGCGCGATCAATGTTACATGAACATTCCATTTTTTTTAATAATGAAGAATATCAATGCAATTATACTGGTTTATCGGAACAAAATATTCCGTCATTCGACCACCTAAATACTAATTAGTTTCTTATCAATTTGTACGTCATCTAATATAATTATGGCCTAGTACGTCACCGTTCATGTTTTCTCTAATAACTTGAGGACAAGGTGTGTCAAAGAAGCAACACGTTCTTTTATTATACAAAATACATACTTAAATTTAATTTTATTATACCTACTTATTTTCATTCATAGTCTAATGGTCTGTTCACGCAAGTTATGATATAAGTAGCGAAAAAAAAATTATCTAAAATTTCACAAATATTCATCAGACACACATATTCCATTTATAGAGTTAATAATACTATCCGTTCTAGTACTAATAACCTAATAATAGTAGAAAGTGGTGCAATATATTTGGTCCCCTTTCATAACCATTATACGAGTAAGTAACAATTGTGTGTCTAGTTACGTTAATTTGCTCGAAATACGTATTCATTTCCAAGGGCGTAGCCAGGATTCCATCAAGGGGGGGGCAGACCTAATCCTAAAATAAATCGGGGGAGGGGTGAGTACCCCCCTAAAGGGGTAAAACCTGGACCCCCCCCCCCTTAAAAAGGGGGGATATTAAACATGATCTCAAGACCTTTTTTTTTTTAATTCCGGGGCCCCAGGCCGCGGCCGCACTACGTCCATTGCCGAGCGCCTCTGGTACGCACTAAAAGAATTTCCAATGGCGCCCGGCGGACCATGGCCACCTGTGTGGCCCCTGCGTGGTGGTCGGGTTTTACCCCGCATCCTTGGGGTCGGGTTTTATCCCTCATCGGTGAGTGCACAACGCAATACACATCTTGCCGAGCTGGCCCGAGCCAGCTAGGGGAAGTTATGGCCCTCTCGGATAAATATGCTCCGACAATACGACGAAGGTAGAGAGGCACTCCGTGGTAGATCAGTGCCTCTCTAACGCAGCTTCAGGGTAAGGTGTTAAAGGCGTTGGCGATGTCAAGAGACACCACCAACACCACCTCACCCCTGCTTCCTTCGTCAGGGACTTTGAGCAACACGATCAGCCGGTAGCCGGACGGTGGGTCCGCTGGCCGCCCCGGTTTCCGAATCAGGACCAGTTTCCCCATCCTCCACACCTTGGGAAACTGGCCCCTTTCGAGGCATGCACTGAAGAGCCCGCCGAGTAGTCGAGGCCTGAATTCATTGAGGGCCACGACCCATGCACAGCCCGGAATGCCGTCGGGTCCAGGGGTGGTGATTTCCCTGCAACTGAGCCGAAGTACCACAGCTCTCTGACTTCGGGTACGTCGTCTTTGCCGCTGCTATCCGCGTTGGGCGTCTAAGACCGAGCCATGCCCGGAGGGATGTGCTCCTCCACGCTCGTCGGAAACAGAGAGCCCGAGACCCCCTCCGGCTGGAGAATCTGGGTGGGTGCTCCAGGGTCTTCAGGAGCTCCTCGCGGGCTGATGATAGCAAGACTAAATTGAAAGCATAGCCCCCCCCCCCTGCCTGTACCTGGCTACGCCCATGTTCATTTCACACAGTTCCCTGACGTTACCGCAAGAGGCGCTGGTGTGAAATGTACCTATGTCGAATACGAAAACGTATTTCGAGTAAATTAACGTAAGGAACTGGTACTAGACTATTTATTTTTATTTGTTGTGGTGGTAACCCTGTTGTACAATTATTGTGAATTAATTTATTGTTTCGATTTCAGGTTTATAGGTATTCGAGCACTGCTGAGTATTGGATCTACGATATTGAAAGGAAGTAAGATATCAGATTTATCTTGTGAAATTAATTTTATATTACAAAAAAAAACATTTTCTACTCCTTTCCTGGTGATATCTTCTTTCACGTATTCCATCCATCTTTCTTGGGTCTACATCGACTTCTCAAGCCCTCTGCATTCATACTTTGCACCTTTCTTACCGTAACTTTCCTCTCTTCTCATAACATGTCCGTAACATGTTAGCCGTTCGCTTGTCACTATTCATTTACTGGTTCCTTACTCTATCCATTCTTGTTACACCACACATGCATCTTAACATTCTCATTTCCGCTACATGCAGTTTTATTTCATCTGTCGCTTTTCAGTCAAATTATTTTGTTATTGTTAATTATTTTATCTTTGTCTATATCTATAAACAGCATATTCTAATACTGTTATTGAATTAGTTTTGTAACAAAAAAACTTTAATATATATAGGTCTACCTCCTTCTTAAATAGGTCTACCTCCTCAACTGTGCAGCTGGATTGCCAGCTTTTTAAACGAGCGCCGAGTGCGGCTCCTCTGCGATGGCCAGGCTTCTCGCTTCTTGCAAGTGAATGCCGGAGAATGCAGGGGATCCCTGAGGTACCCCGGCATTCACCAACTCTTTTTCTTCTGCATATCAATGATATACTATCCCTCGGGAACATTAATTGCTATGCAGATGACAGCACATTGCACGGGAGTTACTCGGTTCGTCCGACGGCGGGGCGATCTGAGATTGAGGAGGAGAGACGACAACTCGTGAAAAAACTCCTTTCCTTCCCCTACCCATTCTTCAGAATGCAATATTACCAATGAAGGACAATCTAGACATCCTTGGCATAGACGTTCGTCGAGAGCTCAATAACACAAAAAACATTGAGAGATGTATTGGGCTAGCTTCTCGGAAACTAGAAATACTGAACAAAGTAAAGCGATTCTTTACACCGCACCAGAGGTGTCTGCTGTACAAAAAGCAGATTAGACCCTGCGTCGAATACTGCTCTCACCTCTGGGAGGCTCCGCGAAGTATTTGCTGGACGCTCTCGAGGCTATGCAGCGACGCGCTATTCGCAAAATAGTCCGGAGGTAACGGGTAGCCTTGAGCCGCTAGCCCAGCGCCGAACAATTGCGTCCTAGGCCGCGTTCTACCGTATTTACCACGGTGAGTGTTCTGAAGAGCTCTTCAACCTGATCCCACCCTCTCCCTTCCGATCCCAAACAACGCGTGCCGGGCAGAGATGTCACTCTCATACCGTGGAAACCGTCTTCGCGAGAACCGAGCGTTTTAAACGTTCCTTTCTCTGCCGAACGATGGTGGAAAAAAAAATTATAATTTTTGTTTTTAGAACAATATCAAGACTAGGTAAAGGGCTCTTACAAGTAGTTGTATGGGGCGAGAACCAGTCACTGGCGTACGTGGAAGGCAACAATGCGTACTACGTCCCTGACGTTACTGCACCCCAAATTACGTATATGCTCACACAAGGTGGTATTCCCGGAGAAATATACCATGGAGTTCCTGATTGGTTATACGAAGGTTAGTTAAAAAAACCAGTACCTACTCACATCTTTGCATAGCATAACACAATGCGGCTTCAGTTATCTGTTCGCTTAGATCTCTTCAACTAGGCAACGGATTTTAACGCAGTATCTAGCTATAGATAGAGTTATTCAAGAGGAAGGTTTAAATGTATGCTTATATAATTATACGAGAGTAGATTGAAAAGTAGATGGCCTAACACTGATCCATTTAGTTCTAAAAATCAAATCTACCCACATTATTTAGTTCAGTTCAGACCTGTTAATTGTGTGAAGTTTGAAACGTGTGCAATAATTAGTTTTAATTTTATAAATTTATTAACAAAGCAATCTGACATCATTTCCGCAAATGGAGCAAATCGAGCAGCGTGCCTTCATTAAGTACCTCCATAAGAAGGGACTGTCATCAAAAGCCATCCATGATGATATGGTCAGTACATTAGGGGATTGCGCTCTTTCATATTCATCCGTTAAAAATGGATAGCAGAATTCAAGCGTGGTAGAGAGAGTGTGAAAGACGAACCCCGCTCTGGAAGGCCTTCGAAGTCCACTACTGACGAAAATGTTAAAAAAATACTCAACTTAATTATGGGAGACCGCAGATTGAAAATTAGAGAGATAGCCGAGATTATAGGCATCTCTTATGAACGTACTCAAAACATAATAGTCAACGTGTTGGGTTTCCACAAGGTGTCTGTGAGGTGGGTTCCGCGACTGCTTTCAGTTGAGCAAAAAAGGATCCGATTGACTATTGCACACGACTGTTTTGAGTTATTTGAAGCTGATGAGTGTGATTTTTTGAATATTTTTGTTACTATGGACGAAACATGGGTTCATTACTGTACACCGGAAACAAAACAACAATCAAAACAGTGGAAAAGACCTGGTTTACCACCCCCCAAAAAGGCTAAGTCGATTTTGTCGGCAAGTAAGGTGATGGCTTCAGTATTCTGGGACTCGAAGGTAGTTATTATTGTTGATTATCTTGAAAGGGGTCAGACTATAAACTCGTGATTATTACTGCACCTTACTACGTCGTTTACGAGAGGAAATAAAAGAAAAACGTCCAGGAATGATCAGAAGAAAAGTCCTGCTTCATCAAGATAACGCTCGTGTTCACACGTCTGTCCAATCAATGGCAGAAATTCACAACTGTGGCTTTAAACGGTTACCGCATCCACCTTATTCACCTGATCTGGCACCGTCAGACTTTTTTCTGTTCCCTAACCTAAAAAAGCACTTGGGAGGTCAAAGATTTTTGACAAATGACGAGGTCAAAACAGCAGTAGACGCATATTTTGACTCTAAGGAAGAATATTTTTTTTTCAACGGGCTAAATGCTTGGAAGGGAAGATGGCAAAAGTGCATTGAATTTGATGGTGATTACGTTGAAAAATAAATATATATTTCATTTATTATGTATTTATTTTCTTGGTTAGGCCGATTACTTTTCAATCCACCCTCGTATATATATATAAATATATATATAGTTTAAAAAGATTTCTTGCCAGATTCTTACTCACAGGCTCTACCTGTTGCTTTGTAAATCTGGCAGTAAATGTAATATCACTCTTAATGACTTTCATAAATGTCATTGTGACCGATATTTATTATTTTTTTTAAATTTGAATATGTACACGACATTGCACCTGTGCGAATTCAGTTTAGTTAGTATTATTATAATACAGGTAGCTTACGTTGTTAAAGTCGGTTAGGTACCAACTAGTTTCGAGCCATTTAGTGGCTCTTCATCAGTGAGTACGATTTGAGGCTACTGCTGCGACGGATGCAGATGCCATACCTGTACGGCTATCCCTGATTATGATTAAACGGGCTCGTGGTCTAGTGGTAACCGACAATGTTAACACATTGCAAAGGTTAAGCAACATCGACTCAGGCCGGTCTTAGGATGGGTGACCATTTCTTAAGACAAAATAAAAATAAAATAAAAAATAAAATAACGTTTATTATTTTTGAAATTTATAGAAAATTATTTAGATTCGTCAAAAGTTGGTGTGACTCTACCGAGGGTTCCAAAATGCAACATTGAGACCCCTCCGTGCCTCGGAGAGCACGTTAAGCCGTCGGTCCCGGTTGTCATACTAACATCAATGGCAGTCGTTAGGGGTAGTTTGAGCCCTAAATCAAAAATCCGACCGGTCTAACTGCAGAACTTCGATATCGCCCATGGGTTGTGAAGGTCAGATGGCAGTCGCTTCACGGAAAATATCGAAGTTCAGCCGAATCGCAGTTAGACTGGAAAGCCGACCCCAAAGGAAAGGCAAAAGGCTCGGTGAATGATGATGTACCTACACTCACCCATGCACTCATCCAAGCACATGTAGGTACTTCTTTAATGTGCCTTTTTTTTTTTTTTTTTTTTTAAATCCGCGGCTTGAAGCCGCGGCCGCACCTACGTCCATTGCCGAGCGCCTCTGGTAAAGACTGAGAGAATTCCCAGTGGCGCCCGGCGGACCTTGGCCACCCGTGTGGCCACTGCGTGGTGGTCGGGTGTTACCCCGCATCCTTGGGGTCGGGTTTTATCCCGCATCGGTGAGTGAAGGCGTGCGTGGGATGCAGCCCCACATCACGCAGCCCCACATCACGCAGCCCTTCTAGCCTGCTTCTGTAAGGACGGTGGGTTGCTAATCCATCGTCCTCAGGCCCCGATCATGGAGGTCGATGGTCCTGGGCGTAGTCACGCCTGCGGCGCCCTCGCCGCAGACTTCGGAACTCAGCGGGGAGGATACGCTCCCTCACCCTACCGGCCGCCTCCTTCACGAGCATAACCTGCTCGCAGAAGGAAACGGCCGCGTTCCACTGGCTCTCGCTAGAGACCATGGCTCGTAGCATGGTCTCCAGCGAGAGAGTATCCACGCCCAGGCCCACAACGAGGTCCCGGCGCTGACTCGCCCAGGCTGAGCATTCCACCAACGTGTGGAATGCCGTGTCTACGCCGGAAGCCTCGCAGTGTTGACACGCGGGTGTGACCTCACGATGCATGCGAAACAGATACTCACCGAAGTTTCCGTGCCCAGTGATGATCTGTGTCGCACGATACGTGATGCCACCGTGCTGCCTCTGCAGCCACTCCTCCATGATCGGTCTCACCGCCGCGATGGTGGTGGTTCCCCACTTTGGTTGCTCAAGTCGCACCCTCCATGACTCCATGAGATCCTGGCGGAGATGGGACCGCTGGTCCTCGATTTCTCGAGAGGCAGGCCTGTGGTCCCGCTCCAGCGCCTCCTTGTGCCATTGGAACAATGACGCAAGGGCTCTCGCTTCCAGGTCCCATGGAGGGGTCGCGGCTAGGAGACATGCAGCCTCTAGGGAGATCGTGCGGTACCCTCTTATTGTTCTGACGGCCAAGGTCCTCAACGATCTGTGTAAAACAGCGGTGTTGTTGGCCGTCAGTCTCGGCGCCCATACGGGAGCCCCGTACACGGCCATACTCCGCACGATCCCCAGGTACAGTCTCCTGCAGGAAAAGCGTTGGGTCCCTTTAAGTTGGGCATCAGTCGCGAAAGCGCGGCTGCTGCCCCCGTCACTTTGGGGACCAAACTTCGGAAATGTGGTCCGAAGTTCCATCGGCCATCGAGTACGAGGCCCAGATACTTCATGGAGGGCTCGATGCCGATGCTAACGCTCCCTACATTTATGCGGGATCCTGGAGGTGGCCCGCGCCGAGGTCCGTGAAAACACAGAGCCTCGGACTTATTCAGTGCCACGTCCAGTCCCAGCCGCCGTATCCGACCCACGACTTCAGCAACCCCAGTCGTGACCTTGAGTGTTGCCTCCTGGTGCGTTGCTCCCCGCGCCGTGACGAGGGTATCGTCCGCGTAACAAGTTACGCTGACGCCCTCAGGCAACGCACCCCGCAACACCCAGTCGTATCCGATGTTCCACAGGAGAGGTCCTAGGACCGACCCCTGAGGAACACCGCACGACACATCTCGCCGAGCTGGCCCGAGCCAGCTAGGGTAAGTTATGACCCTCTCGGATAAATAAGCCCCGACAATGCGACGGAGGTAGAGAGGCACTCCGTGGTAGATCAGTGCCTCTCTAACGCAGCTCCAGAGTAAGGTGTTAAAGGCGTTGGCGATGTCAAGAGACACCGCCAGCTCCACCTCGCCCCGCGAGACTGCTTCCTCCGCCAGGGTCTTCACGCGCATGATCGCGCTCACGGTGGACCGTCCCCGACGGAAACCGTACTGGTTGTCCGCCAGGTCTGGGCCCACACGCGTGAGATGCTCGACGAGGCGTTCCGCGATAATTCGCTCAAAGAGCTTACACACCTCGTCGAGCAGCACGATCGGCCGGTAACCGGACGGTGAGTCCACCGGCCGCCCCGCTTTCCGGATCAGGACCAGTTTCCCCATCCTCCACACCTTGGGAAACTGGCCCCTTTCGAGGCATGCGCTAAAGAGCCCCCTCAGTCTTTTATGTGCCTAAGTAAAATGCAGACCGTACCATTTAGTAAGAGATTACAGCTAATTCTTTAAAGATTTTATGACAATGTAATCCCATTCTATTGTCAAAATTTATTTGATGTTTGGTTTTAAATAATTGTTGAATTAATACAAATTTCGTAATTTACACTTGTACAAATTATTGTGGTAGGTAAGTACGTTAATGACTCAGCGTACAGAATAAATTTTAATAATGATTAAATATAATAGATAATTATTTTAAAATTAAATATCATTGTTTATGAAAAATTGTTTCACAAAAACGAGTATAGTGTACATAATTGTAATCTTAACACACACAAGGTTGAGTTGAGTATAATGTATAATAATGTATCCATATTTTATACCAGTCATCTTGCCGTCAACCGTTACCGGTAGGTATCTACTCACAAAAAAATAATACATGTAAATTAGATACCTAAATAAAATTATTCATGTTTTCTACATTTTACCTTGTATTAATTAGTGTAAAACTAACCGTGAATTAAAGTTAAATTTTCCTAAAAATCAATCTTTTTTCTTATCGTGGATACGTTCAATAATATGCTTCATGCATGTTAATTGAAGTATATCAATGTTACATAAAATACGTGTATTTCTTATTTATTATTATTTAATATAGATTGCACACACACATACATCAGGCAAGGCAATTTAAAACCCAAATTTCGTCAGTCCTCGTCCGTTGGTTGGTAAATGGACCACTGGTAGCTGACATATCTGGGCTCTTACTAGTTTGACTCGATCTTGGTAGGGCTATTATACGATTACCTTTTCAGAACAAAAAATGTGTTATAATTTATGCTTTCGATTGTCGACACTTGGTGGATCTTATCTATCTATCTTATATCAGTTTATCTAGTACTCATATCACAAACTCTGCTTAGTTTGAGACTAGATGGCGTTGTGCGAATTGTCCTAACATATTTATTTATTATTTATAATTATTTACTTTTAGAACACATTTCGCTAATATTATGATGTAGAAACTCATCTTCACGCTAACCATTGAACTGAGTACCTATTATACCAAAAAAAATATGTGTACACTTTGCGAGCGACAGATTGAAGTAGGTAACATATAAATAACAATCTACTTAGTCTAACTATTTATAAAAAAAAATCTACTGGAAATATCTTCTGGTGTGTACCAGAGACGCCCGCAGCAATGGACATGGGAGCGGCCTCGGTCTCACGGAATTAAAAAAAAATATTTAAAAAAATATTTTTTGTTTAGTGAAATGAAGATTTAATTAGTAGTGAAATAAAAACATTTTGCTAATTCTACTCGTATCTTCCTTTCTTAAAATACTACTAAACTTATGATTTGTTTAACTATTGTTTCAGAGGAAATGTTTAATAGTAATGAGGCGATGTGGTTTTCTGAAAATGGTAAATACCTGGCCGTAGCTTCTTTTAACGACTCAAATGTGGATTCTTCGACCTTCCCATTCTATGGAGACCCACTCGACATTACCAATCAATATCCTGAAATAACCAAATTTAAATATCCAAAGGTAAACAAACCTATAGTGTTTATTTAAACCACCTCATTTTTAGTATCTATGATTGTTATGATGATGACTTTTAGGGTTCCGTACCCAAGGGGTAAAACGGGAACTTCGCTGTCCGGTCGTTCGTCCGTCAATCTTGGGCGGTATCTCATGAACCGTGACAGTCAGAAAGTTAAAATTTTTCACAGATGATGTATTTCTGTTGCCTCTATAATAACAAGTACTGAAAAACCGAAAATAATAAATATTTAAGGGGGCTCTCATACAACAAACGTGATTTTTTTACAGTTTTGGTACGGAAACCTTTGTGCGCGTGTTCAACTCGCACTTGACCGATTTCAGTATCCATTATCGTTATAGAATGCATTATAGGTATTTGAAATATTTTGTTTCGTTGTGTCTATTTGATTTGTTTTTTCGTCCATACATCATCGATCAAATATAGGGTGATAAGGGATCCTACCAACATCTACAGGGTCCACGTCATCCTGACCTGCATGCGGTGCACCTGCTAACATACGGAGGAGGCTCTGGCAAATATACTCTACGAAAACGGCAATAGGCTTTCCACCAATTACGTGGGTGTTAACAAATTGGCGATATGTGAGCGAAACAAGAACCTCTGTTTACCCCTTCAGAGATGATGACGTGATTGTCTCTTCGACCCACGAGTTGCACATAGGCTGAAAACATTATTCAAAAAAAATACACGTCAAAAATTTACACCGACACAACCGACTTCAAATTACCGAAATGGGACCAAATAATTGTCGGAATGGGACCAAATTGAAATGGGACCACTTCGGAAGTAGTGACTTTCAATTAAAATTTTCAAAATCGGTCCAAAGATATCAAAAAGTAACAAAAAAACATACAGTTGAATTGGTAACCTCCTTCTTTTTTGAAAGTCTGTTGAAAAATACAATAAATATCCAATAATTCGTTAAAAATATCTATGCGTCACACTAATATTTGTTAAATCTAGTCTACTCAAGTAGTCATATTCCTGAAATAATATCAACAATTCTTTATAACTAGGTAGGTCGACGAAATCCTCTGGTCGCGTTACGAGTGTTCAAGCTAGACAACCCTCAACAAGAGCCGTACAATATACCAGCACCGGTAGACTTAGTTGGAATAGACCACTACTTGGGCAGAGTCAACTGGGCATCAGACCAGAATCTCGTCGTGCTATGGTTGAATAGACGACAAAACACCAGTATACTAGTAAACTGCGATTTGGGCCGTGATAAATGTAGTTTAGTCAATGAGCATACGGAACCAAATGGATGGATTGATGTAAGAACACCGATGTTCGACACACCGGGAAATAAGATGGTAGAAATACAGTATCTATTTAATGGAGAGCAGAGATTTCCTCATGCAAGTCGATTTGATTTCATATCTCTGACAAGAGAAGACTTGAGTCCTGGGAATGGGACGGTTACAGAAATTGTTGGATGGAATCAGGTGACTGATACAATTTACTATATTGTATCTCCAGGAAATGTTCCTTGGCTCAGACAATTGTGGGCAACTTCGGGGGGTATTGTGAAATGTATCAGTTGCAGGGAACCAGCTTGTCATTATGTATCGGGGACATTCTCGCCTGGTGCCGAAAATGCTGTAATCACATGCAGTTCTAGCTATGTCCCTCCTAGGATTTTCTTGTATAGCAGTAAGGTATGTGTTTCCTAATTATTATTTTCAGGCCGCATTTTAGATTCCTTCATGTGTCCTGTCTTCGCTTCGATGTTTTGTGTTTCAAAAATAAAGAATTTACCGAGTGATAAATATATCCATGTACATACCTACCAGAGATAACTGATTTGACTTTTTTATTTGAACATTGTTAGTTACTGATGGTGGCTGTGCTTGTTAATGATGATCCCATAAATAAAGATTTACTAAAAACTGTAGGTAGCTTAATGGTTTCCTAGACAAAGACAACTCTGACTTCGTTTAAAGTCTGTGATTGCCACATTTTATAGGACGACAGCTTCAAGACAATCAAAGACAACGCGAGACTAAAAGAGAAGCTTCGAGACTATCAACTACCAATGATGTTATTTAATGTAGCGTCATTGGGAGACGGACAGCTTGCTCACGTGAAATTAACACTACCACCGAACATGCAGTCAGGGGTTAAGTATCCCATGGTGGTGAGGGTTTATGCTGGGCCAGGCAGCAACAGGGTCAAAGATAACTTTGATTTAGGTAAGCAATTATGTACTTTTAGATTCTAACTAATTCAATCGTCATAGCAAGTGTTTTAACCCCGTACGGAAAACGAGGCGAACCCTGTGTATCTGTCGTCGAAATTTTGCGTTTAATATTTACTAATTAGAGTGTAGCGAGCGAAGCTCTCATGGTGCAAGAAAGTTCAATCCTTTCTTATGCGAGATCTCTGTCAATACTTTACCGATCTCAACAATTTATATATCAAATTAAACTAGATTTAACTGACATCATTCTAACGGAGCCGGAATTTTCAATTTTGGCCCCCAAAAATTTTTTTGAAAAAAAAATATTTTTTTTACACAAAGATATGTGATGCTTGCTGCGCTCTAATATGCTGCCGCGAAGCAGGGTGGCGACCTAGTTATAATTTATACATACATACTATCCCTGGAGGGGTAGACAGAGACGCTATACGTCCGAACTTTGCCAGTAATTTTGTTGGTCTCATGCTTTAATCAAATATGTCTAATCGAAGGTCTCACGCAATAGGGGCAAGACTATTGCTGTTACTAGGTGATATATAAAATCCAAACTACTTTGTAAGCCAAAACCAAAATGGAAACATCCAGGATAGAATGTTAAATATCACTAAATGGAATCTCTGCATTCCGAGCATTATTAGTACTTTAGGTAGTTCTGAATATACTATATAGTTACTACTGAGCTATCGCTGCTTAAAACTCAGAGACACACTCTCTTCCAGCGACATAACATAGACTATTAATTTTCAGAGTATTACAATTCATATTTAGCAGCAAACAGAAGTTTCATCGTAGCTGCTATTGATGTTCGTGGCTCAGGAGTTATGGGAGTTGAAGCTATGCATGCCATTAACAATGCACTCGGCTCAGTTGAAGTTACTGATACATTAAATACAATCAGGTACATAAAGGAACTTTTAAACTCACATGGCTATGACACTCGCTAATTAATATTGATCAACATTTATGTTACGCTTGTTCACATGTCTTTACAGCTTGAATCGTAAAAATTAAAGATCTCATACTACATTTGAACCAACTGCAGTACCCTTCAAAGGTGAATTCCCTTACTAACTGAAATACCAAGACTACTGCAGAAAACTTCACTGTGATGTACTTACATACACCTACTCATTGCTTTAAACAATATACCTATTTTACACTCATGTTTTAATTATTTCTAGTGATTTCTTTTAAAAACTAGATGGATAAGTCCTACTCAGTTTTGAGCATTGCATCAATGAATAAACTGCTGCATCTCCAAGGTTCATTATCGTTTCATTTCAAGCAGTTAATCTGAAGCCACTTTAGCTAACGACCCAACACAAATTAAGTAAGCTCTAATTATACGGAAGTTCACAGTGCTCGTCTGTCATTAAAAGTTGATGGCGTTAGATAAATTATACATTTAATAACAAATGCTCATTAGTATAGAGTCGGATATTAAACGATTTGTTAATGCCAAGTTTTCATTTTAGAGTATCGTAAAAATAATGATGTTAGACAGGGTTTGACACCGCGTCTTTCAATAAAAAGGACGAGTCCTAACCACTAGACTACTGTCCTAGACCAACATCCATGATATGGAATTTGTGATCTTTATGATTTCTTCTAGAGGCACGTTTGTTGCAACAGGACTTTTAGTGTTGTGATTGTTTAATATTCTCTATCTCCATATTGTAAGCTGTTCTGTATAAATAAATAATTCTAATTGCATTCAATTGCAATTTATCTCGTCTGTTATTGCTGGTAGTTCCATCATTTAAAGGTTTACTTCTGTCGCTACTATACAATTTACAAGTTCAAAACATACATCATTTGCATTATTTCAAATAAGTAATTATAAAATAAAAATATGAGCGGGTATTTATTTATTGTCAACTAGCTGTTGCCCGCAGCTCCGCCTGCGTGTTATAGCTTTCTTGATCACCAGTTACTGATTTATTTTGTATAGCTGTTGAGCGATATTGTATCTTAAGATAAAATATTGTAGTATCTTAGCCGTGTGCAGCGCCCCTTAGTGAACTCCACTGCGGGTGACGTAACCTACGACAAACTTATTATTTGCGGTTGGTACAGTCATCGGGTCAAGGGATCTAACCGCAAAATTAAGTTTGTTTTTTATTGTATATATTTTTCCGGGATAAAAAGTACCCAGCGTGGTGCCCAGGATATTAAAGAATAATTATACCAAGGTTCATCGTAATCGAACCGGTAGTTTTTGCGTGACGTCTGAACAAACAGACAGACAAAAATTTTTTTAATCACATTTTGGTTTCGGTGTCGGTCTAGTAACACCCCCTGCCATTTATTTTTTTGATATTTTCCAATGTGCAGAATTTTCACTTCTACAGATTTTTTATAAGTATAGATTAGGTAAATAATATAAAAATGTTATTGTCAAGGATAACCCATATAAACAAAATACAGTGTTAGTGTTGTCATGCGGGACGGCGAAGCGACGGGCGTTGAGCCCGATCTACCAACGAGGCATCAGGCTTATTGGCAACAATACTCCTGTCCGTAGTGATTGATAGGTCCCACCCAGTAGAGCAACGTACGACCATTCTCGAGAACTGGCTCTGGTGTGTATTTATAAGACGATGCCTTGGACTCAATAAGTTCGGATTGAAGAGCAACTTACTGGTGAATGATCCTGGCCACTTGGTTCTGCCTATGCAAGTATTCGGTGTTAGCGAGATACGAACCACCGGAAATAATATGTCGAAGCAATTCACTGGGGCATGCTCCACAAAAAGGTCGACCGTACGACCGTCTTTGACCTCATTGTGGGCCTAGGCGTAGATACCCTCTCGCTGGAGCGGGAGCCGCCGTTTCCTTCTGCGAGCAGGTTATGCTCGTAAAGGAGGCGGCCTGTAGGGTGAGCCATCACGCAACGGTCACACAGGTAGCCAACTGGAATTTCTAGTGCAAACACTACAAGATGACTATGAATGCCACACTAATTTTGGCGGAAATAATCTCTCTGACTGCACACTTCACAGTTGTGAAGGTTCTTGGCATTCAAAAATTCGCAACACCTCTCCCCCTTCCGTGGAATGTAGAACCTCATGACAGATAAGCGTGAATGTAACATTCGATGCGATGTCAGTTATTAATATTAAACTCGTAATTCATAGATTTCCTACCATCGGGATTTCATAATTGAATTAACGTTTTATTCTCAGGGCATTGGCCAGCGTATACTCGTTTATCGACCCAGAGCGAATTGGTGTATGGGGATGGAGCTATGGCGGGTTCATGTCCACGATGATGCTGATTCAGGACACAGAGAAAATGTTATCATGTGGGGCTGCTGTTGCTCCGGTTACCTCCTGGCTTTATTATGGTAAGTATTTATCGTGTGTCTAGTATAGGTAGAAGATGTTTATTTTGAAAAATAGTTCCGAAGCGCCCGTAGCCAATGGATCACCTGCTTTAGCCATTAGGTTAAAGCAGATAATCCATTGGCGGGCAAAACTATTGATTTACCAACGAAATCGTGAGTCAATAGTGTAGACCGCCAATGGAGCACTTAAAAGTCTGCGGACTTAAAGATATGCTCTTTGGCTCGTGCAGCATTCTTGAAAGTCTAGTCATCGGTGCAAAAACCTCCCGTGAAGCAGTTGAAACTGTTTGGTACCTTTGCTAATGGTTCATCAACGGTTTTAGACCGTTTGATGATCTTTCCTATTTAAAACATTTTCTATGATTTTTGTAGACACGATGTATACAGAACGATACATGGACACACCGCTAGCGAACCCTCTAGGCTACGAGCGCTCAGACTTGATGAGACAGGCGGAGAAGCTGCGCGGGCGCCGGTTCTTGCTCGCACACGGCACTGACGATGATAATGTACATTTCCAACATAGCATGCTGCTAGCGAAGCAGTTGCAACACAGTGATATAGATTTTGAACAAATGGTAAGCACTTCAAGTAACGAATAGTAGGCACTGAAAATAACATTTATAGGCATAAGTAACGTAACTATTAATGACGTATTACTGTCTTTAGTTTGATTGGGTGATGGTGGCATATTAACATTTGATGTACCTACCTACTCAAGTAGAAACAGTGTAGTTTAGTAACCATAAAGAAGTAGCTTATTCGCCAACGTAGTACCTTCCTAATAAATAACTCGACTTTTTCATCCTTCGGTTGAAAATTACCTAGGATTTATTGTATTTTAACATTTGTTCTTTGTAACTCCACAGAGTTACACCGACGAGAAGCACTCCTTGTTAGGTGTAAGCAGACATTTCTACCACATGTTGGACCGTTTTTGGACCAGATGCTTCTACCGTGACTGATGAACATTGAAGCTCTGAACTAAGTGACAGACATTTCGTGAGATGGTGACGTTATATTAATATGCAAATTGTGATCTCTTTGCCTACACTGAATAAAAATAAAAATACTTTTAAGTTTTATATTTAAGATTAGTTTGCTGTAAGAAAAATATCTATAAAAATAATTTATACTAATATGTCGTTGTTTTATTTAACTTTCTTATTCAGAAGCGTGTTAACAGTCTTAACACGTCCTTTTGAAGAAAGCGGGCATTTGTGGCCGAAAAAAACACGGCTGAAACAGTTAAAAGTTGGCAGTAAAGTGCCTGAAAACGGCTAAAGGCTCGCCGACTTAGAACCAACAAAACGCCTGATGAGTGGCGATGTGAATTATCACTGCCTACCCCTTCAGTGAGGAAATTTTAGTATGGATTTAATATAATCTCTATATATAAAAATTAATCCCTATTTCCCTTGGTCACGCCATCACGCGTGAACGGCTGGACCGATTTCGATTATTCTTTTTTTGTTGTGTTCGTAATTATCAGGAGAAGGATCTTATGGAAGAAAAAAAAGTTATGCGGAACATTAGAAAAATGAATGCGGTACGAAGTTCGCCGGGACAGCTTGTTTATTATGAAAATACTTAGACTCAAACCGTCTTTGTTGGCTAAATTCACGCATAGAGCAATGAATTTCGGCCCTGCGGCTGCGGTACCGGTGTCGTAATTTTAGACCTGTGTAGTTATATGTCTCAGACTAGAAGAAGAATATAGACGGAACATGTAGAATGAACACGTGAAGCCAAATGACACTTTCAATGTGTGCGTGTGACTCCGATTTCCGTGTACCGATACCACTAACGGCGTGTGCGTAATGTTGCAAATGAAAAATCTCCAAAAAATCTTAGTGGACATATATGATGGATAATTAATATTTGTTATAGTAAATGTTATCTGCAATTATTTTATATCATTTACACAAATGATTATTATGATATGTGCCTAAAATGGGGAAGTGTTAAAATAAATGAAAACGTGATAAACACTGAGTAAACACACTTTAATTACTAGCTTTCAAAAAAATTCCCATAATTAAAATAATCCTTTTTAAGATGAATGAACAAAGCTCCATTCCAGTGTAAGTACAAGTTACAGTCAACAACAAAAGTTGATTAGCACAAAAATATTTATTATTCTTTTTTACATCCCAATGCATGTGCCACAGCAATGTACTAGTAATGTTAGAATACCCAAGGACAAAGTTAATATATTTCGTGTTTTGTTTATGATTTTGTGATCGGTTTAACAGATAAGAATTATTGGTTAAGCTACTTTTGTCGTTGACTATACATGAAGTAGATATCAATAGTCGTTAGGTTAAGACTAAGGCCTTTGTAGTGTTAGACTGAAATTAAAATACTGACACAGTAACATAAATAAATTGGATCAGAACACAGGCTGGGAGGTCAGACAGCAGTCAATTCCAAGATTGCCGAAATACCCAAGCCACGCATAGTAAGTAGATCCCGGACACAGATGTGATCGGGAGTTCGGGACTAACGCACGAATGATGATGATGATAATTAGAAACATCGAGCTTGTCAACATTGATGACACAGATTTTTTTTACTCAGTACTTTATAATTCCCATAAATACTGCAAAATATTTTGTGGAAATGATGAAAAAATTATGGCAACTCTGTATAGTATGGCGGAGGTTTTGTGTTCCTAGTTTGTGCAACTAAAATATTTAGAAAAATATTATGAAATCTAATAAGAAATAGTTAATTACTTATGAAACGATAATCCAGCATTCTTCCTATGAATAGTTGAAGTGTTTTTACACCTTTTCACCACACAATACGGCATATTTATAATATTTTGTTCAACCGTGATCGCACGTGCGTACACACTCGCTGCTCACAAAGGAGTGCGAGCGGAATGGTATCCCATTGCTATATAGTATCCCTTTTGGCGGCTTCACTCGCTAGTTCTATTCGTTCCATCTAGTCTGAGTTATATGTCTACCCGTTTCTATTTGCAGGACACGAAAGCTGACGAAAGCCTCATTTAATAAGCATAAAATGAAGTGCATAGATAAATTACAACCTGTGTTTCTAAAATGACAGTTCTTTTGACGTTCTTTCAGACATGTAATCAAGTTACAAAAATTTATGTACCACATAATTTGGGCCCAAATTTTTGTTGAGTACCTGAAAATTGCTAGGATTTTTATGGCAGTATTTAAAAAAATCTGTAGTACTTCTTTCTTAATTACTAAACATTGGCATGGCATTTCTAAAAGATGGTATAACTACTTATTACTTCTTCAAAAACTAAGTTTATTTTGCAAAGATTCTGTGTAATAGCTGTTCGTTTTTTCTTAGTTATGTGATTCCATTCGACTGTGGACCAGACTTAGAAAACAGGGGCATATGTGCCATGGAACCATGTGACGCTGGCGAATGTTTTGAAGAACCACGCATCGTGATAATCGGCGCGGGTATGGCAGGTCTAACTGCGGCCGCTCGACTCACACGAAGAGGCATATCTAATTTAGTAGTACTCGAAGCTTATGAAAGGTAAGAAACATTGTGCCCAATTATGTTGAGCTAATCTCTAGATACTACAAAATTGGAAAGCATAGCAAATTAGTGATCGCAATATTAGAGGCTGGGGCTAGTGGTGTCTTGATAAGTTGGTAGAACGTTCCTCCAGGAAATGTAACAGTCGCTGGTTGAAGTCCAGCCCAAGACTATAGCTTTTGCGATTCATTTTGTAAAATTTTTTGAAAGCTTGATTGTTTGTTAGGCCATCACCACATAAAAACGACTGGACGAAATTGATGAAATTTAATGCGCAGAAATTTTCAATAATTCAACAGCAGAGATTAAAATAGGTTCTAGTGATGTAACGCATGTTAGATTTTCAACATTGAGAACATTTCTCTGAAACATTTGCGAATGCGAATGCGAATGTTGGCCTTGAAATAAAACGCAAGCAAAATATACGGTTTTAACAATACAATAAGCCACGTTTGAGAAAAGATTAACCGTTGCAAGTTAATTTAATGAGGGGTGTTACTGTTGGGAACCTCCTGGTTTACTCCTTGGCTTTGACGGTAGTCGAGGGGACGGTGCACCCTAAGCAACGGAGTAGTACATCTCCTATGATACCACGGGAGATCAATATCCAGGGGAGATGTACTGTTGCGGTAAAAGTGGAGGTGGTGACAACCGCAACTGCTAGTTTGGGTCACAGATGAGCCTCCAAGTAACGCACCAGGAGGAGCATCGCACCAGGCGGAAACCCTCAAGGTTACGACGGGTGGTGCTCAAGTCCTAGTTCGGATACGGCGGTTGGGTCTGGAAGTAACGAAGGCCCCAACGCTTCCTGCAGGAGACTGTACCTGGGGATCATGCGGAGTATGCCTGTTATATATTGTACTGTACTTTAATGAACTGTATTTTAATTAGACCAATATGAACTAGAGAGACTGTTCCGTAGCAATTTGTTATGAAATGCCTATATATAGTAAATCAAATTATGAATCTTGTCAGTTGAAGTCCATACATGATTTCCTTTTAGTTTGTCAAAAAAATTCGCCTACATTCGCCTGTCTTTGGCGAATGCGAATGCGAATATCCAAAATCATGCGAATATTCGCGAATGCGAATGTGAATATTCGTGACATCACTAATAGGTACTTTTATATCACGCGGGCATCAGCTAGTACTAGTACCTATATCGAATTATGCTTTAATAATATTATACACAAAGCTTATGAAAGTTTACTTTAATTTAATATCAGAATATATTCAAACAAGTTTTTGACTAGGTACATAGATACTTACTTATTTTCAATTTAATTAATTACAGACCTTAATTACAGACCTGGTGGAAGAATACAGTCATGCTGGTTTGGAGACATAGTAGCAGAATTGGGCGCACATTGGAAACCAGACATTGGAACTACACATCCCCTTTATACAATGGCTACTTTGGAAAAACCACCTCGTCCTGGTGTACCCGGTGCTGAACATACGCGAGGCTTGTTCAGTTCAATGTTGTCGGCGAATATGCCTTTTCCACCAACAATTAACGCATATCATAAATTCCGCCAAATAGAGCAAGAAGCAGCAGAGTTATATTGCCTCGGGGGTAACAAACAACAAGGCTCTCTAATAAATTTTATGAGTCTACGGATACAACAAGAATTGCACATTTTCCCAGAAGAGCAACAACATGATGCTGCTAGAATTATGTTTGGACTTATACACATGCTCAGTGCTAGGTCTGGAGATGATATAGCATTGCTGTGCGCAGATCACTGCGGCTGCTTTATGAACATGCCCGGTGGATCGGTAAGGGTTCCTTTGGGGCTAATTGGCATATTAGCACCAATAATGCGACAGATTCCTGAAGCGTCCATTCGGTATTGCAAACCTGTAAATTGTATCTATTGGGGGACATCTCATAAAGCAGGTCATCGGGCCATAGTAACCACGACGGATGGTGAAGAGTTTCCATGTGATTATGTGCTTATAACTGTGTCTCTTGGTGTGTTATGTCATAAAGCTGTGAGAATGTTTTGTCCAGCTTTACCAGGTTCCAAATGTGATGCAATTCGAGCTCTAGGGGTTGGAAATTGCAACAAAATTTATTTAGAGTATTGTCGTCCTTTTTGGTATTGGCATATTGGAAATTTAAATTTTGAATTTAATCGATGTGAACTTTGTTCTAAATGCGACTGGACTCGAGGTATAACAAAAATCGAAGTAGTACCAAATAGTAAACATGTGTTGTGTTTTATGATAGTTGGTCCAGAAGCCTACTTTATGGAAAGTCTCTGTGACAGGGATATAGCTGAGGGACTGACAGCGGTATTACGAGCTTGTACTAGTAATTCTTGTATACCATACCCAAGAACAGTTTTGAGGTCACATTGGTGTACGGATCCTTATTTCCTTGGGTCTTATTCCTACGATTGTTCTAACTCTGACGGAGTGTATCAGCGTGCGTTAGCATGTCCATTACCTGGGCCTAGCGAACCAATACCACCTATACTTCTATTTGCTGGTGAAGCCACAGTTCCAGGCCACTACGCTACAGTATCTGGAGCGAGGTTAAGTGGTATAAGAGAAGCGGAGCGAATCGTCCAATTAACTGTACGATATAAAGGCCCGCCTCTACCGAAAATGGAAAAGAAATCTTTGAAAAGAGTGGATTCTGACGAAGATACGAAGGAAGGTAAAAAGAAACAGGAAAAGCGCATGTAGTATTTGCTTAATATTTTCATCATTCAATTAGGTATGTCATATTTAGGAATTTGTGGATAGCATTGTCCTTAAATACTTCCAACTAGGACGCATGCAAATGGAACAACTATGACTAACCTCAGAGAACTTGTGTGAATATTGTGTCTAATCAGAGAAAAAAATATAAATACTTTTGTTACATAAGTTTGTATTATTTTAAAACTTAGGCGACTAGGGAAGTGTTTAATTTTAGTACAAATAAACTTTTTACATTTATGTAAGAGATCAATTTAAATGACCAACACAAATCTTATCGCACCTCAATTTATAAGCATCAGATAAACTTTTTTACAGCAAATATTTTTTCCCTGTAAATAAATCAATTGTTTAACAATAGGTACACAAATAATTCAAAAATATACATCAATAGTAATTAAAGTAAGAATTACAATATACAAAATATACATAATTATATACTAAAAATATTTACATTACAAAATATCGTTTAAAAGATCCTCCGCGTCATTGCCGACTGGGAAGGTTCCCAGAATGCTGGCTGTGTTGCCACGTTGGATGGCGATACTTATTCTTTGGGCCAGAAAATAGCCAGCCTTCTGGTCCTGAGAAGCATCGATTAGGCGTTTAGCAATGTCTCTATAAAAGCGGCGAGTACTCAGACCCCATGACCCCAGTGTCTCAACTCCAAACGGCTCAAATATGTAATCACCTGCAGGGGCGAATCCAGACCTTAAAAAAGGTGGTGGGCACGGCCAGTCAAAAATCGGCCAAGTGTGAGTCGCAATATGAACTTGTGATCGATATAATTTGTAGTGTTTTTTTTTGTAACTACCATGGTCTTTGTCGAGGCCCTCCAGGAATTTCCAGTGACCCCCGGCGGACTTTGGCCACCTGTGTGGCCTCTGCGATGGAGTTTGGTCGAGTTTTATCCCGCATCGTTGGGGTCGGGTTTTATCCCGCGTCGGTGAGTGAATCCGGTTGCCGCTGACTGCGGAACTCAGCGGGAAGGGTACGCTCCCTCTCTCTTGACCGCCTCCTTCGCGAGCATGACTTGCTTGCAGAAGGACACGGCCCTGGTCCACCTGCTCGCGCTGGAGACAATGATTTGTTGAGTGTACAGTTCAACGTAGTGAAAACTGACTAGTAAAAATGACAGAAGTAATTTTATGTTTGAACTTCACAATGTAACATTTTACTTCAAAAAAACTGAGGCGATTTTAGTAAAAGAATAAAAATAAAAAAAATAGAAATAAAAATATAAAATATGAAACATGTACATGAAACATCCATTTATTATTACAATAATTAGGTATTAGTATGTTAAATTACGAATTTAACGTAAGCTTGATCTCTGATTAAATTACGATTTTAACGTAAGTTAAAATCAACGTTTCTTTTTCGCAAATATATTAATAATTTCGTCAATATCTAGGTTCATATTTTTATGTACATTTAAGAGAGCTAACCCGGTGAATCTTTCCTAACTGATTGAGGAACGCAACCAAGATTTATGTCTGCGTAGTGTAGAGAAAGATCTTTCAGCGGTAGCTACACTGATCGGTAGAGTTGCCAGTGTTTGTAGAAACATTTTTGAGCGAAGCGAGCGTAGCGAGCGGAGCTCCTTTTTAGGTGACTCAAATGCAACTCGATGTGAAATTGTTTCTCGACAACTACCCAACCGATTCTCAGGAGCAGGTTTTGTTCGAGACCGAATTTCTATTTAGGACCCTTAAAAAAAGTTTTTGACCAAAAATATGTCAACAACCGATTTTCATGATTTTTTCACTCAAAAATCAAGCATTCTCAGGAACAGGTTTTGTTCGAGACTGAATTTTTATTTAGGACCCTCAAAAAAAGTTATTGACCAAAAATATGACAATATTTTTGTATTTCAAAGCAATGAGTTTGCTTAAACTATTCTTAAAATATTAAGAAAGAAATTATAAATAGATCACAAAAACTGATGTCATCGGCGGGATTACGCTAACCTTAATATTAATAGCGCGATGTAGAAATTATGAATATGATATGAAGCAAAAATTCGATGTTGTCGGTAGTGGTCATCGTAGCTCAGTTGGCAGAGCAGTCCCCCTGTTAGGGAAAGGCCGTGGGTTCGAATCCCGCCGATAACATCAGTTTTTGTGATCTATTTATAGTTTCTTTCTTAATATTTTAATATGACAATAGTCGCTTCGCTCAATTGCATGCTGCAGCTCAGTACCACGACAGCGACCGCAGTTCCTAGTTATATTAGGATATAAGTCTTGGTCGCATGCCTCAATAAGATGAGGTACATCCTTTTCCTTAGGTATGACGGAATGGTTTTCGAATTCTCTTTTCCATTTAGTCAACCAGAGAAAACACTATCAATGTCTTATGTCATTATATTGTCAATGTCAAAAATGTGACATAACGTATATGCGTAATATTTGGTGCGTTCCGAATCACGCACGATTTATTTATTTCTTTTTCCAAATCCAGAGTTAATCTCAATACCCTGAAATTTTCTGAATGAAGGTGGTGGGCATGCCCATACTGCCTATCACGGTGGATCCGCCCCTAATCACCTGCTAGGTTAGCATATTTACGCCGTTTAAGGCCTTCAGCCGATGCAGCAGCGCCGGCACATCCGGATGTGCTTGGAAGGTGTGAAGGTGTCAACGCATGTAGCGTCCCACACCAAAGGCCTTCCCATTTTCCACGGTAGCAACGACATTCCGTCCGGTCGCTTTCCATCGCTTCGTGCTAAACCATTTGGTTCACGTACGGCCGGAAGACCTGCGGTGGAAAGAGCCCTACGAATTATGTCGTTTAGAATAGCGTGCCGAGGTATACGGCCTGCGCTTCTGCTACAAGAAAGGCCATGGTGTCCCAGATTATCGACGGCTACTCCACAGGTGCAATGAAGCGGGGATACACAAGGTGTACCCAGCTGAAGGCAAGTGGCAATCGGAAGGTTGTGTCGTCCAACATTGTACCGATGTTGGGCGATGGGAGCGCCTGGATCCATAACCCTGACTCCCATTCTCCAACAACTAGTAGGCGTGCACGCTCTGAAATATTGACAGAAGTGTCAATTAGTGTATTAATTCTCAATTTACAGAGCGGCGAATCCCACAATCGCTGTGAGCCTAGGTGCGAGGGCAGGTCAGTGTCGGGGCAAAACATCCTCCAAGCATTTATGGCATCAGTCTTGCATCGCATCTCGGAATCAATTAGTGTATTTGACAAAATTTTCCTGAGTAATTAATTCTTCGGTGCTATGGACGGACGACAGAAATGCTGGCAGACTGACATCTGTGATTCTACGAATACCTAGCCCGCCCAAGCGAACTGGAAGAGATGCTTGGACCCAGGCCCGGTCATTAATATTTACATTTAAAATTTTACACAGAATTTTGTATTAATTTGTCTATTCTGCCCAAAATTTCTACATTTTTCCAAAATTGTCCTGAACGCAGTAAATTTGTAAATTTGGGTACGAATAGACAAAAACGAAGAATAGTGAAAACTGAATGAATACTGATATTACATAGACTATCAATAACCTTATATTTTTGTATTTCAAAGCAATGAGTTTGCTTAAGAGTCCGTATGCAGAATCGAAACGGGCGGAATTAGGTAGTTGACACATTTTGTGCGTGAGTCCGGAGTTACCGATGGTGGTCAGCCAGTAGGTACGGCGATTACATGGTTTTGATCTTTATTTTTCATTTTATAATAATAGTGTCTTGTGTGGGGGAGGTGAAAAGAGGGCTAGGAGGGGGGGTGTGTTTTTTCTCTCCTTAAATTCAAGAAAAGACCCTCTATACTCGTATGATCCCGTAATCAAAACTCCTCTACCTTTCCTCTGTCGTTGCACTCTCAAAGGGGGGGCGAGGGCTAATTTTTTTTCCTAATCAAAATCATTTGACCTCCTCTATACAAAGGGGCTCTACCAACATATTTAGGGCCCCAGCGAACTCATCTGCTAGTGGCGCACCTGCTGATCAACGGACGAGGCTCGTTAATTTACGGTACCTATGAAGTGACTTCGGTCCCTACGTGGGTACCGGGTGTTGGTCCGGGGGGTGCCACCGTGCAACTGTGTTAAAGCCCCACAAGTAAACCAGCCCAGGCTGGTTGCGTAAGGGGTTCAACAGCTGCACCGCCGGGCCCGGGGCCATGTATGGTGCAGCAGGCATGGAACCAGTGGGGGCAAAGCGGAGTCTAGTGGGGGTGGTGTGGGTCGATTCGCTGGCCAGGGAGACCCTTAGCAACGGCGTTGCCGCGGCCACCCGCAACACAGTCATGGGGCCCGCCTGTGACCAACCACACCAGGAGGCTGCCCCACATGTTCTCGCGCATAATCCTGATGTGGGATCGCCGCTCCGGGTGGTAACCGGTGTGGGATAGCGGCGGCCTTGCACCAGGGGGGTTTGGTAGCCCTTCCGTCCGGCGGGTCGGCTCCAACCTAACCACACGGTTCCAGACGAAGTTAGCCCCTGCGCTCTGTCACTTATTACTGCTGCACCAAATGTCGCCCTGTCTTCACGCTTCTTCTTCAAATTTATAATGGCAGTGCAACAGAAATAAGTAAACGTTCCACAGCGGCCCCAGGACACCCCACAGCTTCACTTTTCGAGGTGGAGTTCACCAACATCCGTGGACTCCATGCGAACCTCGATGCCGTCCACCAAACCTTGAGACGGCTCGGCCCGCTGTGACGTTTCTCACGGAGACACAAATACGCCGCCCTGACAACACGCCTTACCTGTGTTGCCCCGGTTATGTATATATGTATCGAGGAACAATACCGGGGCGCCGCAGGGGTCCGTGCTGTCACCAACTCTTCCTTCTGCAAATCAATGATATGCTATCCCTCGGGAACATTCATTGTTATGCAGATGACAGCACATTGCAGGCGTGTGCATTTACAGCGAAGAAATCCCCTTTCCTTCCCCTACCCTCTCTTCAGAATGCATTATTACCAATGAAGGGCAACCTTGAGATCCTTGACATAGACGTTCGTCAAGAGCTCAATAATAAAAACTACATCGAAAGATGTATAGGGCTAGCTTCGTGGAAACTAGGAATACTGAATAAGGTAAAGCGATTCTTTACACTGCATCAGAGGTGTCTGCTGTACAAGACGCAGATTGGACCCTGCGTCGTATACT
The DNA here is from genome assembly GCA_963556515.1 of Nudaria mundana. Classification (NCBI taxonomy): domain Eukaryota; kingdom Metazoa; phylum Arthropoda; class Insecta; order Lepidoptera; family Erebidae; genus Nudaria; species Nudaria mundana. Next base: position 8,227,760 of record OY748291.1, read on the forward strand.
GCTCTCACTTCCGGGACGGCTCCGCGAAGTATTTGCTGGACGCTCTCGACGCTATGCAGCGTCGAGCTATCCGTATTATAGATTGTCCGGAGGTAACGGGAAGCTTTGAGCCGCTAGTTCAGCGCCGAACAATAGCTTCCTTGGCCGCATTCTACCGTATTTACCACGGCGAGCATTCTGAAGAGCTCTTCAATCTGATCCCATCTTCCTTCCGATCCTGAACAACGCGTGCCGGGCAGAGATGCCACTCCCACACAGTAGGTACATGTTCGCGAGAACCGAACGTTTTAAACGTTCGTTTCTGTGCCGAACGATACTGGCCTGGAACGCCCTGCCTGTGCACGTGTTTCCTCCCACATATAATCCTGGGTTCAGTAGGTCGTCAAGTTGAGGGCCACTCTCTATAGTATAGTGTGCTGTGAGTGACCCACAATCGCTTGACGTCGTCACGACTTACTACCAGGCGGGTGGCGTCAAATTGGCGAACCCAATACAAAAAAATAAAATAAAAAACTACCTCTATAAAATTATTACTCATTTTTACTCTACTCGGGAGCCCCCCTTGGGGGACTGGAGGGCAAATCTCAAAAACTCGGAATTTTCCCTAGGTCCCCGAACCCCCTTTACATTTCTGCAAAAAAAACATAGGTACCTTCCCCTCCACCATCAAGGAGAACAATAAAATTGTGTCAGTGAGTGAGTGAGTAATCCAGCTTTATAAAATATAACAGCTTTTTTTAACAAAAACAATGATAAATACATTCTACATAATCACTTGTTGTATTTAAAAAGAAGCCTAATCATCACAAAATAATAACTAATATTACCAAAGTATCAAAATCTCACGCCACGCTATATTCGTCTGTAGACGGCGTCGAATTTTCGCGCGCAGAGCGACACGTCCTCTCCCTGTAAGCGCTTGGCGCGGACTGTTTACTTGAGACATGCGTCGAGTATTATAAAGCGAAATTTAAGTGTTTTTAAAAGATTATTTACAGCCTATTTTTTATTATTTAGCTTTCTTTTTTTTTGGAAATGGATTGATTTTGAACCAAGGTTTATTTATGTTCTTTTAATTTTATGAACGAGAGTTTTATGTAGCCGAAATAAGAACCAATTCATTGCCCATTTTCTCTAAAATTTGACTAACTTAAATATTTGTTTACTCAATTTTTTTTTATGAATGTGATAAAAAGTAATCCATACATTTGATAGATGACTTTTACAAGAATACACTGTATTTTTGTAATACTTTTTAGACGTCAATACGATTAGTGAATTTGTGATATTCTAGACCTCTTCCAGCAAAAGATACGAAAAACTACCGATTGTTTTAGGTCGATTAATCAAAATTTAATGACAAAAATAAGAAAGTAGCTCACTTATTAGATCATTATTGAAATGATATTTCATGTTGTGCATTAAAACTTATAAAAATACAGTATTTTCAGTGTAAAAACACGTCTGTAAAATCAGCGAAAACGATAAAATTTAATAGGAGGACTCTTAAACTATTCTTAAAATATTAAGAAAGAAATTATAAATAGATCACAAAAACTGTTGTCATCGGCGGGACTCGAACCCACGGCCTTTCCCTAACAGGGGGACTGCTCTGACCAACTGAGCTACGATGACCACTACCGACGACATCGAATTTTTGCTTCATATCATATTCATAATTTCTAGATCGCGCTATTAAGGTTAGCGTTGGATCCACCTACCGCACTTCTACCGAACTGACGGTACCAGTGTATCGTGTTACAACGATATTTAAACACTGAATTTTTAGATGAATCCTTACTAAATCCATATATTTTTGTATTTGAGAAATTATGAATATGATAGGCCCACTCCTTCGTCCGTTGTCGGGGAATCCGACTTGGATAGATTGGGTTAGAAGCTCCTTTAGTTTAGCCTTTAGTCTTCGTGGTTATTTTTTTTCAATACCTAGAAATGGTCTTAGATCAATTCTACTTGGATAGGTTAGATTAGCTTAGTATTTTTAAATGTTATATATAATTTTGAAGTAATTATTTGTTGCACAATCAGTACCAGTTTTACCAGTTAAGCCCTTTATTTAACAGTACCTACCTGCCAGTGTTGTGTCCATGTTTTTAGGTTCATAATGGTACGAGTATATCTATGACGTTCAAAATTAATAAATCCTACGTTACCATTTTTAAGGTCCCGTAGTCCTAGTTTCGGAACCCTTATAGTTTCGCGTTGTCCGTCCTCGTCTTTTTTACCGACGGTTAAAGCTAGAAAGATTAAATTTTGCATGAGTATGTGTATTTACTACGCCGACAAAGTGTTAAGATAAAATTATGAAAAAAAAAATGCAGTACCTCCCCTACACGTCGTGGTACTACTGGTAGTACCACGACGTGAAAATTGTCATTGTGTGTAGCGGGTAATCATTAAAACAACTCAATACTCCTAGAGTCAGAAAATACTTGCGCGGTGCTTCGCGCCGCACCACGTCATAGGTTTTGGCCTATAACTTTTGACCCCTTAGGGCTAGGTCAAATTTTCGATTTTTTGGCTTGCCTCCAGATGATTCAATTACGAATATTATAAGTTGCTATATTTCAACCACATATAGCTATAGTCAAAATAATAGTGTTTCTTAAATTGTAATTGTAAATTGATTAATTAAACTACTGATAAGTATTTTTCTTTGATACACATGCAAATGTTAAATTAGGCCGAAATAAAATAATTATTATAATACTTAATAAATATATAAAGCTAAATTATGAATAGTTTTGCATGCACATAGCTTTTGTATTTGTTTAATGTGAGAAGCAAGAAATAAAACGCTTTTTTATTTTTTATTTTATTTATTACTTAATACCTGCCCCACTTTGCAGCTCTATACGAATTAATGCAACCTTACAATTTTATTCCGAATATTTTAACTGGATAACTCTGTTAGCTACCTGATTTGAGATTTCTTTTTGAGATATTGGTGTAGGACTCAGTAAAATAAAGGTACTTACGAAAAATGAGCTTGCTGTTAATCAATATTTTTCAATTTTCTACGGCCCACGTACTACTAGTAAAATTTGTAGTAGTAAAAAGATCCAACTTAAAAATCTTATTACAAATAGTTTTTTATTAGTCTTAATGTTCGTTTTGTTAGAAAGGTTGCGTCGTAATCAGCGGGTGAGTGGAGATTCTTCGTACCTATAACTTAATTAAATGGTAGGCCAAACGATTGGAGGCGCATACGAACGCATCGGAAATGGAATTTTATCCCCAGGTCGGATCGAAGCTATGTTCAGTTGCTGTCGCTACCTTAATTTCCAAAACGTGTAACCTTGTATCATGTTGTGTTTGACTAATGTTATCAACTTCAATTATCTACATAACTTATAGAATGAAGTTAGTAGGTAGTGTTCGTCGGCGGTGTGCCGTGCCGGCTTTGACGACTCGCCCATGCTGTGCACTTCACCAAAGTGTGGAGAGCTGTGTCTTCGCGAAGAGTGCCGGAGTGCTGAGATACGGAATCACCCATACCCGGTAACAATCTGCGACGCACAGAACGTGACGTCACCATGTCCCCTCTCCAGCCATTCCTCCATGACCAATCTCATCGACGCGATACTGGTATTTTTTCATTGGTGCTCAAGTCTCACCGTCTAAGTCTTCATGAGCTCCTGGCAGTGCTGGGACCGCTAAGCCTCGATTTCTCAAGAAGCAGGCCCGTGGGCCTTAAAACAGACACGTTGTTGGGCGTTAGTCCCTCCGCACATATCGCTTCGAACGATCCCCAGATAGTTAACAGTGTGTAAAAGCTCTTGTAGGTGCCTTATTGAATTTCATCATCTAATTCATCCCTTTGTCTTCCGTGGCCTACCCTTAGTTCACCTGGGTGGACCAAAGACAATTATTTTTGAACTCTTCATCTCTGCTTCGCTAGTTCTGGTGCCCGGACTAGAGAGACTGTAGGGTATCATCGGTTCTAGCTGTAGGAATTTAGGTTTGTATTACAGAGTGGTTATTGATTAAAGTCTATTATGCGGGACCAACAAAACTACTGGCAAAATGTAGGTGTCTGATGCACCTCTACCTACCCCCTCGGTGATATAGGCGTGTTCCATCCATTCATTTATCAAACCAAATAAATATTTTGAACTTATATGTGAATTGAATAATTCATTTAATTCAATTCATTGCTTCCGTGTCTCGTAGACCGTCGTAGCACACCCGTAAATAGCAACAAACAATTTAATATAAAATGTAGACACCTTAGCCGTTTACGCACTCACTTACAATTTTCATTTTGGTATCAGAATAATGAATTTTCAGTAAGTATTAAATTGCATTTATATAAATAGTTACTGTGTGAATGTAAATATTGAATTATTTTGGATTTTAAATTAAATGTAAGTACATACATAGACAATTCAAAGGACATTGGCCTCAAGGTAATGTGATAAGTCAAGGGCGTGGGTCGTCCATTCTACGCGAATGCGGATGGCTGTGAGAGTTCATGAGGCGAGCGGCGCGTCCGAGCACGTCTCTGCAGATGGCGGGTGGCAGGCTGCGAGAGCAAGGAAGCGTCGGGCTCGAGACAGATGCGTGACGCAGCGCGCAGGAGCGGCCCCCGCGCCCGCCGCGGTGCGTGCTCCCTGTCCCTGCCGCTGCCGCGCGACACATCTCGCAGAACACATCGATAATCGCGTGGTGCGTGAGCCCGCTGCGGGCCGAGGCCGAGGGTAGGTAGTGGCGCGTGGCGTGGCGCGTGGCGTATGCCCGTGGCGCTGCAGGTGTCGCGGGCGCGGCGCGGCGCGGCCCGGGCGCCAGTCGCTCACAGACAGGCGGGCGGCTCGCGTCGCCCTGCTCTCTCACAGTGCATTGCTGCAACGCTGCGCTCGCAAACTCGCGACAAGGTACGCGACGCGATACCACTACGCACTTTACACATGTTACTACACATAACCGCGCATTTTTCATTCATCATGCCGTTGTTTATTTGATTTTAATTGCGTCAAATTATAAAGAAAAAACATGTTCTCATAACGCGTATTCAGTTATTCACAAAGTCCTGGATGTTTATAAAAGTAACATTTGATACATATCAAAAATATCTCCCGGGTGAGTAATACTATTAAGTGTTATTAGGCTTTCATTAGGTTGTTGTAACAAAACAGAAACAGGCATGCGTAAGCACTCTTATAATGATAGCGCGATATAATTTAGAACTTAAATCGAGAAAATGCAAAAGAAAATTCTGCGTGCTTACATCTCTACATTCGGTTTCTTTAAAAATAAGACAGATATTTTTTAAGAAAACGTGTATCAAGAGTATCATAATTTTTGTCATGTCTTGAGAAAAGCAAAGACTATAGAAATTGTCATGAGGGAGAAAACTACTAAAATACTGGCCTGATGCCAAATGCCGACCGCGACACACATCTTTCAGTTACAAAATAATATAGAAATATCAGAGACAATATTTAAATAACCGCAATTTATCAAGATTTAAAGTCTGTAGACCATGACCCTTTTAATGGGTTCACTATAGTCACAAAAAATATAATTTATACTTTACGGTATACTTATTTACCTAAGTATAAAAGGTGTAGTAGAGCCACAGCCCTAGGATATAGCTATGCTCCATTTTGAAATATTTAAAGTCACGAGAAAGTGAAGGTGACAAAATAAACCTAAGTAATAAATGAGATATCACGGCACGGTAAGGAACATGTAAATGTTTCCTGAGTTATTACTTCAAATACTAAACCGTTTATTTTCTGGCGGAGTATATTATGGGAATTTCGCTGGAACTTTGATGTCAGAATTGGTGATATCAAGCTTGATGAATGGTAGAGATCTAACAAAAATCATTAGTTCTAATAATAGATTCCAGACTATTTACGTTTTTATTTAGAAAAGTGGGGTTTTTACTACGTTATTAGACGTAGCTGAGACCTATATTCACATAGCAACATTGAAACTTTTTTTTTATAGTGAGATAGAAATTGTAAGCCAGGCACTTAACTTATGAGTTATTAATTTAGCGTGTTATAAATTTTTATTTTACAGCTTTGTACAGTATAATTGGTATAAGTAGGTAGGTACCTAACGATATTTTACTTCAGTATTAAGTACCTAATTATATATTTTTACTTTCATAAGTATAGTGATGATCTTGTAAAAATTAATTCTGAGATTTTGAGTTTCTCATGACCTTCTTTGACTCGAAGACAGTGATTTCTGGAAAATGTATGAATTGTACGGAGAACTTTACAGCCTAAGCCATTCGACCGATTTTGCTAAAATTTAGCACGAATGTGTACTTTAATATTGGAACCACTGATGGGGAAGCTCATTGAAATAACTTTTCTAGGGCTAGATTAAGGAATTAAAAACCGCAAAAATTAGGTTTTATTAATTTTTTTCTCTTTTTTTTCCAAAAACAGCCGGTACCATTTTATTTAAATTTTCATCAATTGTAGTTTTAAGGAATCCCTATGATCAAACTTAAGCGGCATAGGCAATCAAGAATGTTCAACATATTAAGATATGACTTTTTGAAATTTTTAGGTGCTATAGTGACATCTAATTTTCCAATAACCGTCCATGGCGTTATTTTTTAAATGTACATGAAACTCAGACGCTGTAGGCCGATACCTCACCGAGACGCCATGGCGACGTGGCCAGCGACGTCGCCAACTAGTTCTCATTGAGATATATGACGGCTAACTCACTTGGCGACCGACTGGCAACGTCGCCAGTCGGTCGCCAAGTGTCATATATCTCAATGAGAACTAGTTGGCGACGTCGCTGGCCACGTCGCCATGGCGTCTCGGTGAGGTATCGGCCTAATGCACGGATATCAGCATTTTATACTAAACATTTACATTTTAAACTACCTAAGCTATTAATTTGTGTTAAGTACTTACGTAATTAACATTAATAATTCTTTAAATTCCCACAGCCGCACTACCTATGTTACGACGTCGCTGGCCACGTCGCCATGGCGTCTCGGTGAGGTATCGGCCGCTGTCAATATGAAAATCACACGTTTTGAAACTCTGACCTTTTGAAACTTTTGACATTCCGGGGACTAATTCAATTCATCACATCGTGAGGGGTATAATGCGCGCTAAAGTATTCGTAGCAAAATTTTAATTGATATTGTAAGTAATACCATAGAATAGTAGATAGTTGGTGATTCTGCCTTAGTCTTCACTTGCTAAACCCAATAGACTGAAACGGAAAACTAATACTCAAAGGCTAATTGTCATTTCGTTCCAAAGTTGCTGACATTTTAGGCAATTTGTGAGCTGTCCCCAAGAGATGCAATTTCCTCCTTCCGTCTAATTACTCTCCGGAGTTGGTGCTATAAAGCTTGTTAGGAAACTACCTCTCGGACCGCTTGTGTCACCTCGACGGTTCGACCCCAATCAATTATCTGCCCCATATGACCGATGCGAGGTACTAACAATGCTCTACGAGTATTACATGTATTGTGTCCTACAAGCTCTCTGAATTTTGATAGAGAAATGTGGCTGAAATAATAAGGCTACATTGATTCAATAAAACTACTGGCTGAATAAATTGTATCCAGTTACTGCAGACCCTATTAATTTTATTTGTGGCGTCTTTATTTAATCAATTACTTTTGAGTTTATGTCCTACGAATGGGCTATGATCGAATTTTCTAGGTCAGTCAATAGCTGTCACAGTGAACATCACCATAGAAAATAAAAGTAGTTCTCTTCAATGATGTGTGTCTTATAAATATCAAACTACCAAATTGAAAAATCGCCAATTTGCTTTTTTCCAAAGACAGCCATTTTGAAAAGGACGATAAGGACAGCTTTTTAAAACTAATGGTTATACGAACAGTACCTATTACTTATAGTTGAAGGATTAATTATTTCTAAATGTCAAATTGTGTGCTCTGGTGGAAAGGACAGGTAGATATTTAGGAAAATTTCCACTGAATGCAAGTGAATACTCTTCAGAATATTTCGATGTTAGACCACTCGCAACTATCAGCTATAACTGATAAATTAGAAGACCGTAGCTGATTAGTTTTTAGGTTATACGAGTAGAAGTTTTTAACTTAGATGGTGAAGACACTACTGTTGATAATTCAAATACCCACAGTTTTCCGACATTTTATTTCTTGCAAGCTTATATCTCGTACTGTAGTGTGTGCTGAAAGGGCTTTCTTTGTTACAAAAATTACAACGATATGTGTTTTGTGTCAATACACAATAGAATACGTAATGGAATGTCTTTTACTAGTAACAATGTTTAGTGTTAAGTCACACATTCACTTTAAATTTTTCGTTTATTTAAAAAAAAATATATAATTATTTACTGTACTCGTAGACAACAAGAAACTATGTCAATAGGTATAAGATTTATGAGATGGCTTGAAAATAAAAATATAGTATCTTCATGTTTTTCTCGTTTCTAAATTTATATCCAAATAATACGGTGTAACGGCTAAAACCATCACTTCAGATATCTGGAGAACCCAATGTTAGATCGAGAAATGGTAAGATCAATGAATTTTTTATTGGAGATTTAACTAAAAGATTTTATAAACCTAGTTTTATACTGGTGGTTTGTGTGTGATACGAGGTATAAATATTTAGTGATACCACAAGACGACATAAGAGTGGTGGCTTGGCGTGTAATTCCACTAAGTTAGGCAGCATTGGTGTAAGTGCGGCATACTCAGAACTTATATTCCCAGGAGTGTCATTCTGGTAAATACTATTCGATTTCAAGGTCAGCTGTATAAGCCTGCCCATTCCGATGGCTATAGCGAGGTCACTTGCTGGGCACTCTGCCAGCGACAGAGGCAGTCTGCTCTGGAATATCCTTGTCGGAGGCGACATTTGGGTGATTGCTTCCTGTCTATAAGTTCTCTAAAGCAATCATTACTGTTCGATAGATAAAAACTATTATGACTTATAGCCGCAAATGAAATTTTATTGCGACTTTAGACGGAAATCCCTTTCCACTTGAGCTTTGGTCTAGAATATTTGTTTACTGACGCATGAGCCCGAATCCGCTTAAGCAACTGACATGTTTTCCCCCCTTTAGATAATTGGCAGGTACTTAAAAATTACATTTTTTTCTTCTACCGTAACTGGTTACGAACTTTCGGTTACGTTCGCGGTTAAAGGGATTTAATTATGGAGTATCGGTTTTAGTACTAGCTATCTATTCTGAGAAAATACTCTTAATTATTTTTTGTACCATTTCACATATCCATTTTGATTTTTTTATCTTTCGTTTCCAAACTTTTGAAATAAAGCTAAAATGTGCTGGAATTTTCAGGTTAACTTTCCTGAATAAGAGGAAATTGTAGACAGTTTTATTTCTCTATCCATTTTGTTTCTCACATCAATATTGCATTGGGTCGTACTATAAAGCCATTCGCATGATTGAATCGTTACTTTGGATGCCAAGATTTAGTAGATCATCACTACATATTAAAAACAAAGTCCCTCTTTATTGTACCTATGGATTTTCATGCGATTTTTACCAATAGATACTTCGATTAAAAGAAGCATATTTGATCGGATACTAGACATAATTGTATAATAGAGATGTAAAATCAAAGTGAAACGACCGCGGATCACCGTCAGGAAATAAATTAAAAAATGTCTTCAACTACACCACGAACTACATTTTTATACATTGGTGCTATCTTTTCAATACCTTCCTTTGTTCCTTTTTTCCCTTTTACGTGATTTATATTTCGGGAAAAAAGTGTCTTCAAGAAAAACACTTAGATGCGGCAACTTTCAAAGTGATCGGTCACAGAGTGTTGAAGTTTATGAATCTCTCATAAGTAAGTTCCGACGTCAGCTTGTAACTCTTTTTATACGGTTCAGTAGTGAAATATGAATGCTGAAGAGTCCATATTCTAGTGGAATTCGATTAGAAGATGCGCCTTCAAGACCCGAGCATTACATTATTCTTATTATCGTAGGTATATAGTTTGTGTCCAACCTAGTGTGGGAGTCGCTCAGGGCGCTCAAATAGGACCTGGCTTGAACAAACTAAGTACCTACTTCAGAATATCCAGAACCGACCTCTACTGTTGTTCTAAGGCCACCAAGGCCCAAAATTGAAACATCACTTTTGGGCACCCATTAACAGGGTAACCTGAAGCTGTTTATATCACTTTGTCGTTAACAAATCATTCAATACGTGCATTACGAGCAGTTTGAGCATCTCTATTGACTTAAATCCACATCACGTCTATAGAGGTGCTCGTAGTCAACAAAATGTCTTTAGCTAGACTATTATTATCCCCTTTCATACTAGCAGTTTTTATTTTGCTAACAGTCGGAAAAACTTGCGTTATGTCTAATGTATTTCACACCGTTGTATTTTTATTTATTTTAGTTTCCACATTTTAAAATGGTATTCCGAAATAAACAGTCATTTTATTTGTACAAACGTAACAAACCTTCAGTACACACAGCACACTAAGAACGACAGCATGAGAAGTTTATGGCCCGACCGATAAATTATAGCGATCTAGAATAGAATAGAAGAGGTACATCAATTATGAGAAAGCATAGTATTCAAATGTACAGGTCGCGACGCGTAAGCGGAGCTTTTCATCATTCTAAATCATTTTCATTACATTATCAGTACATCATTATAAATCAAATATCAAAAGTTCCCATCGAACCGACTTGTGCTTAAAAAGTTATTCAAGGTTAAAGTTGAAAATTTTCGGTTTTTTGGATTTTTCTCGTAAACAGTGGTATTACATGGGGCACACTAAAAGTTTTGCAATTCTAGCTAATCGGGACTATTTGAATTTCGAATGTTATATTTTTTGAAACGTTGCAACCTTCTTAGTAATTAAAAAACAATTGGCGGGAAATCATTTGTCAATTGTTTTTTATCACACATCAAAGTTTTACGTATGCAACGAAAATGGAATTAAGTCGAAAAGATGTGAGAGCGATGAATTTTTATGATTTTAAAAGTTCTCTCTCTCCGCAAGACTGTGCCGCTCGTCTTCAAAATGCTTTTGGGAGAGAAGCACCTTGTTTGAGTACCGTGAGGCGATGGTTTGCTGAATTTGAGAGAGGTCGAGTCTTTACATGACGAATTTCGTGAAGGGCGGCCTTCAACTGCCGTCAACGAAAATAATGTGGCTACTGTTAAGCGGTTAGTTGAAGAAAACCCGCGGATTACCTATGAGACAATTCAAGGACTATTGGGGATTGGTATGAGTCAAATCCAGAAAATTTTACACGAAGAATTGAAAGTTCGGAAACTTTGTTGTCGTTGGATCCCTCATGAACTGACAGCGGAGCAGAAGCGGGCTCGCGTGGAATGGTGCTCACAGATGCTACTGAAGTACGACACGGACATTCTAATGCTGTTTATGACATTGTCACAGGAGACGAAACGTGGATTTATTGTTTAGAACCCGAAAAAAAACAGCAATCTTGTGAATGGGTGTTTGAAAATGAGAACAAGCCAACAAAAGTGAGGCAGGCGAGAAACATTGGTGAAAAAAATAATCGCGTTTTTTCTCAGCTACGGGTCCCATCTGTACCATTCCACTTGAAGATCAAAAGAGTGTTAATGCCCAGTGGTATTCTACCATTTGTTTACCCAGGGTGTTAGAAAAAGTTCGCGAAAGACGACCCAAAAGCCGCGTTCTCCTACATCATGACAACGCTTCTTCACACACGGCCAACAAAACAAAGTCATTTTTAGCTTCCGAAAAAGTACAACTCGTCACCGATCCTGCGCATAACCCCGACCTAGCACCCTGTGATTTCTGTGTTTTCCCCAAAATCAAAGATTTGATGAGAGGTTTTACCAACTTTTACCGACTCCGAAGAGGCAGTGATAGCGTTCAATCAGCACGTAGAAAACATGCCTTCAGATATGTGGTCCTCCGGTTTAAAAAAATGGTTCTATCGCATGAAAAAATGTTTAAAAGGCAAAGGAGAGTATTTTGAAAAGGAATAAACATAATATTTTGGTTTTAACATGTTGTATTTTTAAATTACGCAAAACTTATAGTGTGACCTACGTATATCAAGAAATCTGAAGAATCTGATATAAGGCTGAACGTTGAATCGTCAATCAATATTAATTACAGTTAACCATACAATATAACATGCTTTGTCGTGAATGACTGACTGCTGAGCCTAAACCGCTGATCGTAGAAACCTAAAACTTGGAGGGAGTGTTTATTCGGGGCATTAACTCGTTAATTCGTTAATAGTTAATTAACATAGTTAACAATTCGAGTAACGGATTAACTTTTACGTTAACTTGAAAATATGTTAACGGACTCGTTAACTTCCGTTAAATTTCCCCAAGTCCGTTAATCGTTAATCCAGCTCCCGTGGTCGGGTTGTGTCCAGTCACACTGTGACCAAACGTCTCAATATTCGCGTGTCCCGAAGACTACGTAGCTAGGAGTACAAACTGCAAAAGCCTAAAAATAATAAGTTTCAGTACATAATTAGTGTTTCATCCAGAACGCAACTGTCTATCTACCAAATGAATGAAAAAACATTGTTTGTCAACATACCTATATTATGCACACTCTAATAATTATACCCGTATTTTTAAGGTTCCGTACCTACCATAGGGTAAAACGGGAACCCTATTACTAACACCCCGCTGTCCGTCCGTCCGTCTATCACCAGGGCTGTATCTTAAGAACCGTGATAGCTAGAAAGTTGAAATTTCACGGATGATGTATTTCTGCTGCCGCTATTACAACAAATTATAAAAGCCGGTCAAGTGCGTGTCGGAGCCATGCATAGAATAGGGTTCCGTAGTCACCCATAATGCCATGTTAATTACATTTTTCGAGTCAGCCGTTTAGCTTCTAGAGGGGGCCGACACGCACCCTGTTTTAACAAAAAACTGAGCTGGAAAGTAGAATATCTCGAAAACGGATACTTTTTTTTTTTTTGTTCTTAATGTATTATTCTAATAATTATATTACAATCTAGCCTATTGACTAATGAGTAACTTATTTTGACCTAACATGCTATGTAAACAATAACTAAGAACGTGTCCAATAACACTTTACTTAGAGTCTGTTAAGGCGAAGACACTTTGTTCATGTGTTCATATCGCAGCACTTTTCACTACATTTATTTAGTTTGTCACGATAACACTAAATTAACTCGAACGGCTTGGTCCGTTTAAGTCTTCTAAATAATTCTGTGACGTCAACTAGCTGTATAGCCTTGACGTTCACGTGATGGTGAAGTCTGTTTTGGTGAACTTCAGCATATTTTTGTATGACTGTATCTACGTCATCCATGTTTAGGTCTCTGTGGATGTCACTGTTTCTTGCGTACCATGGTGCATTCACTGCATTTCATAGTACTATATTTTGGAATCGCTGGATTATTTTTCTATTACTCTTACTGGTACAGCCCCAGAGCTGGCATCCATAACTCCACACAGGCATTAGAACCTGTTTATAAAGTAGGACTTTATTGTGCACTGATAATGAAGAGTATCTTCCTAGTAACCAGTACATTTTCTGGTATCGTGTATTTAGCTCTTCCCTTTTCTTTTTAACGTGCGCCTTCCAGCGCAACTTAGCATCAAGGGTCATACAAAGGTACTTGGCTGTGTTGGCATATGGTATTGGCTTGTTATTTATAAAAACTGGCCGGTATTGACTTGTATTGTTTGTGAAGTCTACGTGAACAGACTTTCCTTCATTTAGTCTAATTCGCCATTTTTAGACATTTTTTTAGAAAACGGATACTTAAATAAAAAATGTAACTTAGCAACGTCCCAATGTTTTTAACAGACCTATCTATTGCGGGAGTAGGTGGAATGCGGCCGTGTCCTTCTGCGAGCAAGTCATGCTCACGAAGGAGGCGGCCGAGAGCTCCCGCCGAGTTCCGTAGTCAGCGGCGAGGGCGTCGCAGACTCATCTACGCCCAAGACCATCGACCTCCATGATCGATGCCTGTGGACGGCGGGATCGCCACCCGGCGTCCTTACAGAAGCAGGATAAAACCCTACCCCAATAACGCGGGATTCTCATCCCGACCAAACCCCCGCAGAGACCACAAAGGTGGTCAAAGTCAGCCGGGCGCCACTGGAAATACGTTCTGCTTGTAACCAGAGTCGCCCGGCAACGGACGTTAGAGCGGCCGCGGCCCAAGGGCGCTCTAACGCTCTAAGGAATAAAAAAAAAAAAAGACCTATCTATTGATACTCTACGCTATAGGGTAGGTGCGAATAAAAAATCTAAGTACCCACTTTAATTTTTTTTTTTCATAATTTCATTCTAGCACTTTGTCGGCGTAGTAAATACACATAGTCATGCAAAGTTTCATGTTTGCTGTTTGGGAGGGAAGCCAAGGATGAACGGACATGACGAACTATAAGAAGTCCGAGACTTGAACTACGGAACCCTAAAACAGAATAATGTAAATATTTCAGAAGACTCTCATACTAGTTTTTAGGGTTTCGTAGTAAAAGTCTCGGAACCCTAATAGTTTTGTCATGTCCGTCCGTCTGTTCTCGGCTTTCCTCCCAAACGTTTAGTGCTAGTAAGATGAAATAATGCACGAATATGTGTATTAACTAAAAAAAATTATGAAAAATATTTTTTTCTCGTGTCAACGCCATCGTGTGGGGTATGATTAGATAGGTATTTTTAAAACGTTTGGAGGTTGCTAAGACAATTTTTTGATTTAGTAATTCGTTTGCAAGATATTCAACTTTAAAGCATAATTGTATGGATATAAATCGTTAGAAATATGTGAAAGTGGGTAGTCATCGATGTATGAGTCTTCAGAAGTTTCTTTCAAAAAACAGAACTAATTCCATGTCCATTGCGCCAATAGCGCGGGTCTGATGATAGTGGACATTAAACTATATTAAAGAATTGTCTATATATAACTAGTGGTCGCCCTATGGTTGAACAGTAGACCTCGCGAACGTTAAAAACATTTTTTGGATTCTCTCCAATTTTGGGACAGCCCAAAATTAGTAAAAGAACGCACGCTAAAAATAATATTTCAAGTAAAGGAACATTTGAGCCAAGTTTCATGTAGATCGGATTGAAACTGTGGCTGCTAGCCCGGAACACACATACAGACAGACAGACAGACGAAAGCAAAATTGTCCAATCTCGAAATGTAGACGCTTCCCTCGCTCGGTCAACAAAGTCGTATTGGTTAAGAGATTAATGGCTCAAGAACGGCTGAACCGATTTCGCTAATTCTTTTTTTGTTGTGTTCGTCATTATCAAGAGAAGGATATTTTGAAATAAAAATTGTGCGGAACATTAGAAAAATTAATGCAGTACGAAGTTCGACGGGACGGCTAGTAATTTATAAATAACGGCACTAGAAGTTAACAAAAATATTGGATAGAATCAGACGTTACCTGGCGAAAATCCATGACAAAGTAATGGTAAGTAAGATGTTCAAACTTTTTAAAATAATTGCATCATTCTCGTAAACTTTTGCGAGAATGATGCAATTATTTTAAAAAGTTTGAACATCTTACTTACCATTACTTAGTTAACAAAAAGTTTTACTTACAGTTCTATCCTAAGAGTCCGTATGTAGAATCGAAACGGGCGGAATTAGGTATTTGACACGTTTTGTGCGTGAGTCCGGAGTTACCGATGGCGGTCAGCCAGTAGGTACGGCGATTACATGGTTTTGATCTTTTTTAGCATAGCTTCTTGGTTAGCATATAAAGTTATTCCGTTTGGGAGATATGATCGAGGGCGGGGGTGAAAAGAGGGCTAGGAGGGGTGGTGTTTTTTTTTCTCTCCTTAATTTCAAGAAAAGACCCTTTACACTCGTATGATCCCGTAATCAAAACTCCTCTACCTTTAATCTGTCGTTGCACTCTCAAAGCGGGGGCGAGGGCTAATTTATTTTCCTAATCAAAATCATTTGACCTCCTCTATACAAAGGGGCTCTACCAACATATTTAGGGCCCCAGCGACCTCATCTGCTAGTGGCGCACCTGCTGATCAACGGACGAGGCTCGTTAATTTACGGTACCTATGAAGTGGCTTCGGTCCCTACGTGGGTACCAGGTGGTACAACAGTGTTGGTCCGGGGGGTACCACCGTGCAGCTGTGCTAAAGCCCCACAAGTAACCCAGCCCAGGCTCGTTGCGTAAGGGATTCAACAGCTGCCCCGCCGGGCCCGGGGCCATGTATGGTGTAGCAGGCATGGGACCAGTGGGGGCAAAGCGGAGTCTAGTGTGGGTGGTGTGGGTC